>CM040628.1:66398689-66432317 GCA_022817965.1 Solanum lycopersicoides | reverse complement strand
ACACATGTAAAGAGTACTTGGGTACCAGCTTCAAGAAGGCGTGAGAGGCAACTAATGGGGGGTGGTGCAACAACAACAACAACAACAAATATGAATGTTGTAGCAGCTGGATCTTCTTCACAATCTACATCAAGTGCTAAGAAACCTAGACTTGTCAATTCTCAAACAACTACAACAGCTTCACATACTTCTACTTCAAATAATACACCTCCAAGAAGTTTTGACACTAGCTCTAGTCATCAAGGTACCCTCCTATTTACATTTTGAGATGTTTTTTTACTTATCAAGAATGTTTACTATTTGCCATGATCATATCATTTTGTTTAGAGGTTTAGGTTCGGAAGTGTGATGATCTTTGATAGCTGATTAGAATTATGCGCATACTATTAACATGTGTATTTTCCACAGCGCATAAGATAATACTTGATTCTCATGTATTAGTTATGATAGTTTCTAAATTAACATACATAAATACTCCTTTGGTTTCTTTGCACAACCTTTAAGAAAAATAATAATAATTAGGAGGGTAGTGTGACTAATATACTTCTTATTGATTCTTTAATCTATATTTATTTATTTGTGTGTGTTAATTCTATTATAGTTAACTCTCAACGCTAGGGGTGAAGAATATTAATTAATTGTTCTTTGATTGTTTAAATTGAGAACTATTCTTTTTAGTCTACATGACAACTAAAATTGAACTGAGGAAGCAAGTAATTTCTTTATTAGCAATCAAATGATGCTTTAATGTCCCCTAATCATGTGGTTACTTTGTATTATTTTGAGGATTTTAAAAAATATTAGTTGTAAACATTATTGTTTACGTGTGGAATGTCATCTCTTAGCAAATGGTGTCATATGTAAACATGATGTTCTTCATCCCCTCATATCTCACAATATCTTTAACATTCAAACAATTTTGGCTAAACTTTAATTTAACTACTTGTACTAACTTTGGTCGGATCGTTTAGTAGAGTGCATTAGAAAAAATAATACGTGCATTTACTTTATGTACTAATAGTACCTTCTTTGGTATAACTAATACATGGATGAGTTTTAATGCACGTCTCAGTATGATTAAATGATACAATTGTTTCTCAAAATCTTTTCCACAGTATTTATGGATTGTAAACAATATTTTTTTAGAATTTATGAGATGCATTGACTTGTATTAATATTATAGATGCAAGTTTTAAAGGGTCATTGCCAGGACAAGTGAGGGCACCAGCTGTATTCAAGTGTGTAAGAGTGACTTCAGTAGATGAAGGTGAAGATGAATATGCATATCAAGCTGTTGTCAAAATTGGTGGACATCTTTTCAAAGGTTTCTTATATGATCAAGGTCTTGATGAACCAAAAGATAATAATAATAATAATAATAATTTTCCTAATTTATCTGATTTACATTTGGGTGCTGTTGCTGCTAATGAACATAATTCACATCTTTATGCTGCTTCTACTAGTGGTGGTGGTGGAGGATTACTTGGTGGAGGATCAAATTATGGTAACCAAATAAATTGATTATGAGCACTATTTGTAACTTAATTAATCTTTGATTTTCATTTTTAAATCATATTATATAAAATGACATTGGATGGATATATAATCTTTTACAATTATCTTTTATTACATGTTTAACTTCCTTATCTTTTGAGTTTTCAATTTGTGTGTTGAGCTTTTGTAAGAAGTATATGTTGTATTTTCCTTTTTATGGAAAATTTTGGAATTCATGAATTATTGTACTTTGCTGACCTTTTACAACTGTGTCATGTTTCAACTTTCAAAGTTTAGGACTATTGTCTGTTTCTTGGTCTCTAACTCAGTATCGTTTTGTAAAACGTATAAAAATAGTAATAGTGTGATTAGTCGTTTGATTTGTTATCTTTAGGTCATGTTATAATTATTGAACAGTGTATGGAACACTATGAAATACTAATAAATAATATCAAAGCAAGCGAATAGATGTATTATTATTATTATTATTTTACCTATTTTAATGTGGTATTTGATTGATCATTATGTGTCATTATTTCTTTATAGTTTACTGTTGAGGTAAACTAAAATCATGTTCAATGTCTTAAACTTTTTTGTTTAATATAATTGTAAATTGTGTTATGCACTAGTTTTTATTTTTGGACAATAATTAGTTCTCTACTTTACTGTTTCTTAGTTTTATTCTTTTGTTGTTATTTACATAAACTTTCAAATTTTATATTTTTTGGATTAGACGTTTGTTAGTGATGTGATGTTTTTTTCTTTGATACATGAACTAGTCATCATTTAAAATTATATTTTGCTTCTTTTTGTGACAATATTTCTTCCACCATGAATCATATTTGCGCATTTTTCGGTTTTTGTCTATATTTTCAACTCTTTTTTCCTTTACTTTGATGTAAGTGCTCTTTTGTCCCACTTGCCTCAAAACTCAAATATCAATTTTATTTCATATATGTTGTTTTCCTCACTTTACCTATTATGGAGTTATTTATTTTTTGAATCAAGTATTTATCGGAAATAAATAATTTATTTTTAATATAATAATAATGTATATGTATATTTTAACTTCTATTTTGTGGGATTATATACTCTGATATATTGTTGTTGTACCTTTTATTAATTTTGGATTTGTTTATTTGTTGAAGTATGTATTGGAAACAGTTTGTTCATCTTTAAGATAGTAGTAGAGTTTATGTATATTCTAATATGTCGAACTTTGTTTTGTGAGACTACGACTGAGTATATTGTTGTTGTACTTTTATGTACTTTAAATTTATTTATTTTTTGAATTGAGTATCTATTGAGAACAACCTCTCTATCTTCAAGATAAATTTATGTATACTCTAATATGTCAAACTTTGTATTGTGGGATTATGTATTTCGGGTATATTGTTGTTGTACTCTTTACCTTTTTTGGATTTATTTATTTTTTAATTGAGAATCTATTAAAAATAATGTTTCTATTTTCAGGATAGTGATCAAGTTTATGTGTTTAGTTTTTTCTAAATTTTATTTCGTGGAGTTATTTTGAATATGTTGATGTTATTGTTTTACTTTTTACATTATTTACCAGTTGTTGACATTTATTTGGTATGTACTTCTCTATTGTATTTGGTATTTAATGGCTAGTTAAGTCATTGCATTGAAAAAAATTGAATAATATTATGGCTATTAATTAGCTGTTGTTTATTATAGCCCTATATGATTGGAGTTGGGGATTTGGTCTACATTAATTTTATTTTATTAGTAGGTGATTGACATGATTTTATGGGGAAAAAAAATCAGTTTTTGTTAAAAGTAAATTGATTTTTTTTTATGATACTAGTGTTCTTTAAATTTATCACTCACCTTGCAAACTATTTTATCGTTTTTATTAGCTCAATTAGGTGAACTTTTATTTAAGTTTTGGAAAAAAAAATGTTATTGCTTCACCTAGACAAATCATGTGTAATATTTATGTAAGACACTAACCTCAAGCTAGATTTCATTTTAGTGATTCCATTCATTTTAATTAACAAAAAAAGTATAATTGCTTTTTAACCCTCATGCTATTCTTAGTCTGAACTTTAAGCAAATTATTAATTTGACTTTTGAACTATTGATAATTTACAAATATTTTTTACTTGATTAGCTAAATTAAAATACACTCTCGATCTTCCATATAAAATACTAAGTGATTTCAAACTTTTATGAAAGCATGAGATTCTTACTAATACATTGAACGAAATATTGAAAATACTTCTAAGCTTGTTGAAAATTTAAAAGTATTTTACCCATGTGACAAGATTAAAAATGTATTTAAGTATAATTTGGTTTAGTAAATGAACTTCAAATTATCAACAATTTAAAAATAAATCTAATAATTCTTGTTAAATCTAATTTACATTTTTGGTTAATTTTGAGATATATGTGGTTTCTTATTTTTACCTAGGGTAGTACATAGTTATCTGTGACCTACAACTTAGCACTGCAAAGGTGGCTTTTATGCCTTTTTTACTGGGATGCATTGAGCCACTCAAAACCCTAAAAAAGTGAGCCTACAACACTTGGGGAATGCACATTCTGCAATCCTATTCCTCTTTCTTTTATTTATATACATATTTTCTACCTTCATTTTCTTTCCAAATATTCCTTATAAAAGATATAATTAAACATTATTCTATATCTTCATATCTATAATTAAGGATCATATGGTGTGAAAAATTATACACTATTCTCAACATAACTTATTCTATTATAATTTATTTATTATAATTAATCTCGATCATAATATGAATTCAAATCAAATGACACCTATTTAAATACTTAGTTCAATTTCTTCTTTATTAGATTATTGTAACTAATAAATAAATTATTCTTCACGTCGCCATCTAATATTTTTATTGGTAGATAAATGTTACTCTATCCCTTTCAAATTAATTGAATTATTGAGGTATTTCATACCTTTTAAACAAAGAAGATCAAAACATAAATTAAGTAAATCTTTTTATTTTTATTCTTATTAATTATTATTAAATTTATGATTGAAATAACTAAATATTAATTAATCACTAATTCCAATACTAAGAGTCCGTTCGGGTTGACTTAAAAGTTGATCAAATGTATTTTATTTTACTTCAGAAAGTGTTTGATAATATAAAAAAAAATAACTTAAAATAAGTTAACAAGTGTTTGGCAAGGTCAAAATGATTTATAACAAGTTAGAAAATGACTTAAAATAAGTAAGAAATCAAAAGTAGGTCTCCTCTTACTTTTTATTTGTTGACTTAAAAGTTATTTCAGTTTAATTTTTTATTTTGACTTAATTTTTTTTTTAAATTAATTCAAATGGATTCTAACTAATGAAGGGTAAAATTAGAATAACAATCTAAAAATAGTTTTGCAAATTAAACAATTAAGTTAATTTGAAAAATGAAAAAAAATCTCAACAATTCAATTAATTTGAAATGGAGGTAGTATAGTACAATATTTTTAACTTTTATATTTCTTTTGTCCATTTTTTTTGGTCATATTGCATTTTCCGAAAATCAATTTGCTTAATTTTTAAAATTAAATTAAATTGTATTAATTCAATATCTAGAAAAAAAATTAAAATATTAAAAAAAGTACTATAATTGTAATTTTTTACTTATCAATATAATAAAAAAAAATATCAAATATTATCCATCGAAATTATTATAATTTCATTCTAAAAAAGAAAATTTGGACAATTTTAAAATTGAACGAAGGAAGTATTAGGGTTATAGCGTTGTTTGGTTATAAGATGATTAACAAAAAAAATGAATTCATTAATTTTATATAATATTAATACTTTATTTTGTACATTTTTCAAACTTATGTATGCACTCTATTTCATATTATGTTATACATAACAAACATGTATTAGTAAGGTATATACTTTTCGTTTATTTTTAATTATCATAACTCTTTTTTTATTATATTGATACGTAAAATTGTAATTTATACTATTTTTGTATAAATTTTAAATATATAAATCTTTTGTTTAAATTACTGAATTAACGTAATTTACTTTATTTTTAAAAATTAATAAAATTAACTTTTCAAAAGTCCAACATAACAATTAATATTGGACAAATGAAGTATTAGTATGGTTTGTCCCTTAAAATCTTTTTCATATTCTTTGTGAATGATATTTTCATCAACAACTTTTTTTCTTATAAATTATCCTGTGCATGTTATTTAATACATCAAATAAAAAAGTATATAAATTTAATCTCAATGTAACTAATATCATATACACCCAATCAAATGACATGAATTTTTACCAAGAAGAAATTAATTATTATTTCTTTCCACTTTATCCTCATTTAGCTAAATATATTTTTACGCAATTACAAAAATCATCGCATTAAATAAGTATTACTTCTTTCATTCACTTTTACTTATCATATTCATTTAAAAAAACGTTGATAATTGATATGATGACGTTATCACATTACTACATGTACTAATTAATACTCTCTCCGTTTTATAAATTAATATTCTTTCCGTTTAACAAAGAATGACTTGATTTGACTTGACACGGAGTATAAGGGTATAAATAAAATTGTATTTTATGGTCCTAAAGTTAAATTAAATGTATAAAATTGCCCTTTAGGCCTTATACATGCTACGTGAAAAGTTGAAATTAAAATGTTACCAAAAAAGAAAAAAAATCATTCTTTTTAAATAAACTAAAAAAGAAAATAGATCACTTTTTTTTTAAACGAAGAAAATATTAAATATTACATCTTAAAAAATGATACAAACTACAAAGAATAAATAATTTATGCCATATATGATAAAACATGAAAATTAGTGTACATAACTACAAAATACGAATATAGCGATGCCTGGTTGGTGAAGGCACTACTTTTGTTTTTTTGTGCAACAAAAATAGTGTACATAAATTCCTTCAATAAAATATGTTGGATCCCACTTTTAAGAATCGATATAAATAAGAGTCTTCGATACAGACAACTTTTTTTTTTTTTGTAAATGTTTTTAAAAAATAAGTAGATTTAAAAAAGAAATTATTTTCTTATGTTTATTATTATAAGTAAATAATAACATTATTCGATAGAAGATAAGGATGAGATGTTAGTTTTATGACACACACATATTAATATTATTTTAGTTTAATATTTAATTACTAACTAAATTTTAATTTTAATTGGATAAGTAGAGAAGTGGCGAAGTGGGGAAGTGAGAAAATTACTTCAACTACCCATTAAGTCTTCTACTTTATCTATTACCTCTTCCAAGTATCTATTATCTCCACTACTCACCATGATGGAAATGTGGAATGATGTTAAAAAATACTCTATTTAAAGGGTACTCTCTTTGTCATAAAGATATAGTCTTATTCATAAAAAAATATACATAAAATATAAGACAAGAGAGACAAACAACTTCTAGAACCAAAAGAAAAGACTTCCACTCAATCAAGTCAAGAATTATATGGCAGATTCAGATATGTATTTTTGACTGAAATATTATAGTATTAAATATATGTGAAAATCATATAGTTCCACGATCCTGAATAATTGATAGGATTTTTAAATTTTAGATTATTTATGTTTTCACAATCATTAAAAATCTTTATATGTAGTATCAAGAGCATGATTTAAGAACTAGTGATTTTTCATAAAATTAATGTTTTCCTTATTTGAAAACGGTAATAGCTAGTATTAAGTGAAATAATTATTCTCTATCATGATGTATTTTATTTTGAAATTATGCATATGAGATTAGTTAATCAAAGTGGTCTAATCTTTGTAGAATTAATTCAAAATAATAGTGACTAATTGTATATTCAATTATCCATTATTTTGATGCTTATAATTGATATAACTTATGGATATATTGAAGTTTTTGGTTTTAAGATATTTAGGGATCACCCAAAGATTGATTATTTTATTTTATAACCAATGAACATTAATGAGATAATTTAGACGTGTCGTTAGTTTTATTTATTTACCCAAAGATAATAAATATTATTGATTGACACATTTAAAATTATTGAATTACGTTAAATTCACATCTAAGCATCATTATGTCTAAAGTTGTATTTTGATGTTTCGCCCAAAGGACATCAATATACATTTAAGAATTTATAAACCATTTCTGAATTTGATAGTAAGTTAAAATTCATAACTCATAGTATTAACAAACGAGTATATTATATTTGCAACATTTGCTCTTCATTCGCACTCTGCCTCTGTTACGACCTCTAACGGTCTTAACTTCTCAGATTGGTGCGAACATATCAAATTTCATCTTGGAGTTTTAGATCTTGATGTTGCACTTTACACTGAGAAGCCAACATCTATTACTGAAACTAGCAGTACTGAAGAAATGTCTCATTATAAGTACTAGGATCAATCTAACAGATTAGGCATAATGTTTATGCGAATGAATATTGCGAGCAACATTAAGATAATTCTTTCCAAAATTGAAAATGCAAAAGATTTTTTGAAATTCGAGGAAGAATCCTCTCAAACTGCTGATAAGTCTCTTGCTGGGACACTAATGGGTACTTTGACCACCATGAAGTTTGATGGTTCACGTACCATGCATGAGCATGTCATCAAAATGACAAACGTAGTAGCAAGACTTAAGTCTCTGGGAATGGAAGTGGAACAAAATTTCCTTGTACAATTCATTATCAACTCATTACAGTCTAAGTATGGCCCACACCATGAAAGACAAATAGATTGTGCATGAATTGCACGGAATGTTGGTTCAGGAGAAAGTAAGACTCAAGAATCAAGGAGCCCCCTCCATTAACCTTGTAAGTCATCAATGAGTTAGAAAAAAGGAAAAAAACATGCTAAAGAAAAACAGAGGCATCATAATGTTGATGATTCCTCCTCTCAAGTACATAAGAAGGAACATAAGAATGATAAGTGTCGTTTCTGTGGAAAATCTGAACACTTTCAGAAAGATTGCGTGAAATTTAAGGCATGGCTCGAGAAGAAATGTAAGCCTAGTGCTTTTACATGTCTTGAATCAAATTTAACTGAAGTTCCTTATAATACTTGGTGGATTGACTCTGGTTGTACTATTCATGTTTCTAATACGATGCAAGGATTCCTTACAACACAAATCATAAACCAGAATGAAAGATATGTGTATATGGGGAATAAAGTGAAGGCTTCAGTTAAAGTTATAGGAACTTATCGTTTGATCCTTGATACTGGGCGCCACTTAGATTTACTTGAAACTTTTTATGTACCTTCTCTCTCTAGAAATTTAGTGTCTTTGTCTAAGTTGGATAAGACTGGATACTCTTTTAATTTCGATAATGAATGTTTTAGTTTGTTTAAACATAATTATCTCATTGATACTGGTACTCTTTGTAATAACTTATACAAACTGAACCTTGATAATTTATTTGTCGAAACACTCTTAAATCTGCATCATAATATTGGAATCAAACGAAGTTTGGTGAATGAACAATCTGCTTTCTTGTGGCACAAACGTTTAGGTCACATATCCAAAGAAAGATTGAAAAAATTAGTTAAGAATGAAATTCTTCCAAATTTGAATTTACATACTTTAACATTTGTGTGGATTGTCTTAAAGAAAAACAAACAAGACACACAAAGAAAGGAGCCACAAGAAGCACACAACTTCTTGAGATTATACACACTGATATATGTGACCCTTTTGATATTACATCTTTCAGTAAAGAAAAATATTTTATCACTTTTATTAATGATTTTTCACGTTATTGATATATCTATTTGTTGCATGAAAAATCTCAAGCGATAAATGCCTTAGAGGTCATTATTACTGAGGTTGAAAGACAACTAGATAGAGGTGGTGAATATTACGAAAGATATGATAAAAATGGACAACACCCAGGTCCATTTGCTAAATTCCTCAAAAAACATGGTATATGTGGTCAATACACATGTCTGGAACACCACAACAAAATAGTGTAGCAGAAAGACGTAATCGTACATTAATGGACATGGTTAGGAATATGTTAAGTAATTTATCTATTCCTCTTTCATTGTGGATGTATGCTTTAAGGACTGTTGTTTACTTACTTAATAGGGTTCCTAGTAAAACTGTCTCAAAGACTCCTTTTAAACTATGGACTAGTAGGAAACCTAGTTTAAGACACCTGCATGTTTGGGATTGCCCGACAGAAGTTAGAGTTTATAACCCACAAGAAAAGAAATTGGATTCAAGAATAATCAGTGGTTTCTTCATTGGTTATCCAGAAAAATTAAAAAGGTATAAATTTTACTGTCCTAATCACAGTACAAGAATAGTTGAAACTGGAAATGCTAGGTTCATTGAGAATGGTGAAGTTAGTGGGAGTGAAGAACCACGTAAAGTGAAAATTAAATAAGTTAGGGTGAGGATTTCTCTACCTTTTACTTCTTTTAAAAATGTTGTTTCTAAAGTTGTTGCGCAACCTAACTATCAACAAGAATGACAAATTGATGCTCCTGTTAATCTCAATGAATAAATAATTAATGAACATGCAGTAGATGTACCACAAGAAGTAGCTTTAAGAAATCTCAAAGACAAAGGAGACGTGCTATTTCTGATGACTATTTGGTATATTTACACGAGTCAGAAATTGATAATGATGTACTTTCATTTTCACAAGCTATTGAAAGTAATAATTCTGATAGATGGATAAATGCTATGAAAGATGAGTTGAAATCTATGGAGCAAAATGAAGTATGGGACCTTGTTGAATTACCAGAAGGTTGCAAAACAGTTAGGTATAAATGAGTCTTTAAGACCAAACATGACTCAACTGACAACATCAAACGTCACAAGGCCAGACTTGTTGCAAAAGGTTTCACTCAAAAAGATAGCATCGCCTATAAAGAAATCTTTTCACCTGTCTCTAGAAAAGATTCACTCAGAATTATAATGACTTTAGTAGCTCATTATGACTTAGAGCTACATCAAATGGATGTGAAAACAACCTTTCTAAATGAAAATTTGGAGGAAAAAGTTTATATGAATCAACGTGAAGGGTTCTCTTGTAAAAGAAAGGAACACATGGTGTGTAAATTTAAGAAGTCATTATACGGACTTAAACAAGCTTCTCGACAATGGTATCTTAAGTTTAATGAAACTATTGTCATTTTTGGATCTAAGAAAAACACTGTTGATCGGTGTACATATCTGAAGGTTAGTGGGAGTAAATTTATTATGTTAGTCCTGTATGTTGATGATATCTTGCTTGCTACTAATGATCTTGGTTTGTTGCATGATACCAAAAGATACTTATTTAACAAATTTGAAATGAAAGATATGGGAGAGACATTCTATGTGATTGGAATAGAAATATTTTGAAATAGATCACAAGGATTATTAGGTTTGTCTCAGAAAGACTATATTAATAAAGTGTTAGAGAGATTTAGAATGGAAAAATTCTCATCAAGTCCCGTTCCAATTCATAAAAGAGATAAATTTAGTCTCAATCAATGTCCAAAAAATGAATTGGAACGTAAGCAAATGAATGATATTCCTTATGCATCAATAGTTGGGAGTCTAATGTATGCCCAAACATGTACTAGACAAGACATTAGTTTCGCTGTTGAAATGTTGAGCCGTTATCAAAGTAATCGAGGAATGGATTACTGGAAAGCTGCGAAGAAAGTGTTGCGATACTTGTAAGGCACTAAATATCATATGCTCACTTATAGAAGATCTGATCATCTTGATGTGATTGGATATTCAGATTCAGATTATGCTGATTGTGTGAATACACGAAAATCCATATTTGTGTATTTGTTCCTATTAGCTGGAGGAGCAATATCATAGAAGAGTGCGAAACAGTATGTTATAGCTGCATCCACTATGGAAGCTGAGTTTGTGGCATGCTTTGAGGCCACAGGTCAGGCTAATTTGCTGCAGAACTTTATTTCAAGACTTGGACTAGCCGACAGTATTTCCAAGCCGTTGAAAATTTATTGTGATAATACTTCAACAGTCTTCTTCTCTAAAAATGATAAGTATTTTAAGGGTGCCAAACATATGGAATTGAAATACTTTTCAGTTAAGGAAGAAGTCCAGAAACATAAAGTGACAATTGAACATGTTAACACCAAACTTATGATTAATGATCCTTTGACGAAATCATTATCGCCCAAAATATTTGTTGAACATGTTGAAAGAATGAGTCTTATTAATTGCAATGAATGACTTTATGTAAAAATTATATTATGTTTATGCAATTGACACTTTGAGCTCAACTATATATATGTTTATGTTATTACTTGTTTTCTCTTGTATACTTTATGTTGAGAATGATGATGACAGGTTTTGTTTTAGATAAAGATATTCTAAGCATTATGGTGGACCCATTATGTATTTGAAATATTGTGTTAGGCAATAGACTAATATTGTAGTGCATGGAAGAGACTATGCCAAATAAAGTGGTGTACAACCGCCATGACTCATATTAGTTGATTTACTTAATAAAAATAAATAATATTGAATTTAGTATATGTGCACATTGTAATTAAAATATTTATTAAATCATTAAGTAAATGATGTTACGTGTGTTAAGTGAGAGAATGTTAGTTTTATGACCCATTCACATTAGTATTATTTTGGTTTAATATTTAATTACTAACTAAATTCTAATTCTAATTGGATAAGTAGAGAAGTGAAGAAGTGGGGAAGTGGGGAAGTGGAGAAGTTACTTCAACTACCCATTAAGTCTTCCACTTTACCCATTACCTTTTCCAACTATCCATTATCTCCACTACTCACCATGATGGAAATGTGGGAATGATGTTAAAACACACTCTATATAAACGGTCATCTCTCTACCATAAAGATATACATAAAATATAAGGCAAGAGAGAGAAACAACTTCTAAAGAACCAAAAGAAAAGCAAGGGAGAGAAACAACTTCTAAAGAACCAAAAGAAAAGACTTTCGCTCAATCAAGTCAAAAATTATATGGCAGATTCGGGTATGTAATCTTGACTGAAATATTATAATATTAAATATATGTGAAAATCATATAGTACGACGATCCTGAATAATTGATAGAATTTCTAAATTTTAGATTATTTATGTTTTCACAATCATTAAAAATCTTTATACGAGAGGTATGCAAAATGTCACTAATATAATAAGTTTTCTCTACTTTAATTAGATAAATCATTTTATTTATTTTTAAGGAGATTGTTTTCTAAAGAAATCATTTTCAAAAAATCTTTGATTAACCAAACTTTAGAAAATTAAAAAATATTTTCCTTTGAGTAAAACAATTACATTTATAGACAACTTTACAGATTTGTTTATGGATCTTTGAGATTTTTTTTTCATTTTCCTGAGATCGTGGAGAAGACATGTCCAGTCCAATGAATTTCAATCCCTTATCTCTCGGCTAGAAAGGGCACCAACGAGGAAGTGTTGCTCATTAAAGTAAGCTTCAAACTTCTGATAACCGCTTATCCTCATTGATGTATATAGAGAGCTTCTCTAAATGATCGGTAGAATATTTCAGCTCCTTTAGTACAAATTCAGATTATCCAGGGGTTGGGGTGGCTTGCTGGGTAAGACTGATAGAAAGAAAGGACGGGGGGCAACCATGAATGGTACTTCTCGACCCTGTCTCCGAGGGACAGTTGAACTAGCGACTCATGAATGCTGCCGGGTTGGACGAGCCAATAACTCGAAGGCGGTCCGGTGGTTTGAGAAAGAAAGTCGAGACCATCGTATGTAAGATAGCGCGTAGCATTTCGCTAAGAACCAAGACTCACGATCTACTAAGCTTTATATTGATTCAAAGTTAATCGTGACTGACAGGAAATTTGACTACATAACGAGTAGTACACGCATGTGTTAAACATATTGATGAAGTCACTTCAAAACGAACCACCTATGAGCTAAAACTTGAAACGAATTGGCTTAGCTCTCGAAACTACCGGCGAAGGAGAAAGTTGTCCGCAATTCATTGCGTCGGGTGGGCGCCGGCCGGTTTTTCGACCATATCCCCCTAAAAACCGTACGTGCGGGTCTCCCCGCATGCGGCTCACGCCATTCGAGGTGGCCCAGCCCAACATTCATTCGCAAATCCTGTAGTGAAATTGAGACTGCTCAACCTCCGAATCGGATCTTAGAGAAGTCTCGGTCTTCGTCCACATTGACCATATAATAAAAGCAGATCTTGGTCCATGGAGTCCCAAGAAGGTAAGAACTCCAACCTATCCGATGCTTCTTCGGCCAAATACTTTCTCATTATCACTGACAGTCTAACCAAGGAACTATGTATTGGTTAGTTAGGACTTTTTTCTACGATGTTTGAGATCTTTGTCTCGCAGAGGGCGAAATGAGATCTTCTTGGAACAAGGTCAGAGACGTTGGACGGAACAGTTTCTTCTGATTCCAATGATAGATGGATGGTCAGGTCGATAACATATGGATGGAGGACTTCTACAGGGTCTTCTCGTGCGCTCGACTAGAAAGGTGGTTTTGTAGGCGAACGAAATACGTTTTTGTAGGCGAGCGGAGTGAGACAATGAAATTGTTTAGGCGAAAGAAAGGTTGAACGAAAAGCTTTCGTTGTATCGGATCTCAGGACATTAATAAGCGGTGAGGGGGACACGCATAAGCCGTATGCAGCGGGGAGCATGAGCGAATGAAAGGAATCCAAGAGGTGATTCCTGTCTTTGAATGTTCCGGATCCTATATCATCATAATATGTGTGGATGGGCTGATCGGAGTAGTTATTTCTTGCCTGATGTCCCGAAGAGCCTATAGAAGGTGAGCGCTGGTAGTGTTTAGAATACTGAAATAGATCTCGGTGGCTAAGCCTATTCATATTTCCATAGGTGAGAGTGCTGCTTTGTGCAAAGATCGTCAAACAAGGAAAGAAATATCTGAAATACGACCCACCAAGCAAGGGTACGTTGCGTGGTAGTAGCCAGTTCAAGGAAGTGAAACTAAGACAGGAAACTCTTTTTTTTTTGACTTTTTAGTAAGTAAGACCCTTTCCTCTTCCCTTTCGACATCAAGATAATTGACGAAGGTGGTGCTTTGAACATTTTCTCCTACTACCTCTCCCCCCCTAAGAACCGCACGTGCGATTTCCCCCGCATACGGCTCAAGTGGGCCTGGGCGAAGATGGGGATAAAGAGTAAGGATTGAAGCCCCCTTAGCTCTGCCAGGCATCAATAGAATCACTTTTTCGAGAAAATACGAGATATCTAAGTCATACAAGTAAAGAGATCTATTCATTTTTCTCTTGATTGATCAATGCGAGTGAACTGTGCTTAGACGCTTCGTAAAACCGCGTCTCGCCCGAATGAATTAGTTGGTACTAGAAATGTTAGAAAAAGTGAACGAAAGGGTCCTGGGAGAGTTGCTTCTTTCTTTGACTTGGTTTGCCCACTTCAAAAGGTTTCCAGAAGACCTTATCCCTCAAACCTCATGTGGAAAGAGAGATTCCTGACAAACCCTATGTATATTACTCTGATATAGGTAACGAGAAACCATAGAATTTCTTTGACATGGAGGTTTAAAAGGGTAAAAATGTATATAAAAACAAATCACATGTGTTAGAGCTCATTTAGGTTTGACTTAAAAAAATAAGTTTTAAGTTGAAAATTAAAAAACAACAACTCAAATGACGTTTAAGTTAAAAAATAAAAAATAGGGAAAAATCTACTTTTGATTTGTAACTTTTTAAAAAAAAGTGATTCTAACTTATTTTAAATTATTTTTAACTTTGTCAAACACTTCTTATTTAAGTTATTTTTTATTTATTTAAAGTTATTTTTATGTTTATCAAACACTTTCAGTAGTAAAAAAGACTTAAAAATAGCTATGACCAACTTAAAAATATTTAAGATTACGATTTTATCATGAAAAATGGGGATTTGGGATGATTTGTAGGAAGTGAGATTAAATTGGCTATAACGATGTTTGACAATTTTTTGAATTGAGAAAACACCATTAACAATTATTTTGGATCTCGAATTGAAATTTGAGAGTTTCAGTCGAATAGATTTTAGAAAAAGTATGAATGATTTGTATATATACATCAGTAATGTATATGAAAACTGATCTTGTTTCACTAAGTATTGTATGGAATAAATATATAATAGAGTTACTTGACATTATGTATAAGCAACAAAATCATTTTCAATAAAATGTCTATGTGTATATGAAATATATTGATATTGTATAATAGTATATAATCATGTATATATTATATATACATCAATATACATTATTGATAAAATAAAGTATACATTGTAGATCAATTTATTTCAATCTCAATCAATTCAAATCTACTATGAATAGTGTTAAAATTTTGATATGAGCCCTGTCAATATTTCAAGTCTTTTGATATTGTAACGATCCATTCTGTTATTATGTAATATATCCACAATCAGATACTGAGTAAGAAAATTTGCATATAAAATTGAGTTTAAGATGAGATCAGTCCCATCTTGGTTAACAAAAATTTTTAGAAGCGGGGAGATGGTGGGGGCACTGCCTAGGATTGTGGCATTTGTCCCTTGGTGTAACACCCTAAAAATTTCTAAACCCAGATCAGACCTTGGAAATAAAAAAGGAACTCATGAAATTGCATAAAAATGTTTATACGGACTCATACACACACCGCGAAAGGACCACGGCCCGTGAAGGGATATGTGGGCTTGGACTCAGAAATTGGAAATTTGGAGGTGAGTTTCATGGACCGTGCAACCCTCCGTGAACGAAAAATCCAAGAATTTAAGATCCTTGCTTTTCACGAGCAGAGATACTACCTGTGGACGGGTATACGACCCGTAGAGGCATCCGTGGAAACGACCTTCAGATCCCAGAACTCCATTACTTTCATGGTTCGTGAAGTGTTGCAAGACCCGTGGAAGGCAACCATAAAAGGCTTTCATCAGATGTTAAGTCAGGGTATTTTGGTTTTTTATGCTATTCTAATTCCTAAACTATGTCATTTTGGTCTATTCTAAGTGGGAATAAAGGATTCTTATCAATCTTAACCCCTCATTCTTTCATAACTTACCCAAAATCAATCTCTTCTCTCTCAAGTCTCCTCTCAGGTAAGAACTAGGGTTCCAAGCTTCAAGTTTCCATCTCAAGAATCAAGACATGGTTTCTACTCCAGGTATGTGAGTATTTCATCAATTCCTTTCACTCATTGAGCCCCCAAAAAATCAAAGAATTTCAAGTTTATGATTCCTACAAGCTATGATTTTCTATGATCTTCAAAGGGCTTTAAAGCAAATTAGTTTTCTTCATGATCAGTCCCTAGTTACATGTTTTACCCATGAATTTGCATGATTTCAGTGGTTATTTCATGAACTATAGCATGCGATTTTTTTCATGACTCAAAATTATGCTATTTCATATTCATTTATCAAATTATCATATTTCTATGAATTAGATGCTTTCAGATAAAACATCTCTCAAATTATTTTTCATATTATCATGATGTATATGTGATGCTTTCGAACAAAGTATCCCACACTATGATTTTAGTTGTCATGATTTAGGAGCTACTCAATATGTATCAGTTATCAGTATGTTTCAACTAGGGGTGGGTATAGTGCGGTATGATATTTGAAAGTTTTGATACCGTATTTTTGATATCCGGTTTAAAAAATAGAGAAAAGACAAGGTGATCACTGATGTTATTTCGGATTTGCCAATAGACACCTTAAATTTGCAACTGTTCTATCACCGCACTAAACAATTTTGAACATATATAATTATACCATTTTTCGATCAGCCCCAAATTTTAAGAAGCAAGTGTATTCACACACCAATCATTACATGACACGTGTTAATTTAATCAAAAATGTATTTTCTTTTATTTTAAGTTTTTCCTTTATTTTATTTTTTGTTTACTTTATTTCTCTCTCTCTCTCTCTCTCTCTCTTACTTTTTGACTTTTAATTTTGATTAATCTTAAATTTCACTTTATCTCTCACCTCTTACTTTCAAGTGATTCATTCCTCCATTTTCATTTTTTTTTCTTCACCTCCCACACCCCATGTTAAATTGAGCCATACTCCCATTTTTTTGTTTTCTTTTTCTTCTTCTTTACCGGTCAAATTCTTTATAGAATTCATACTATTGTTTTAGACTTTATTGAACTATTGATAGCAAAATTATATATTTTCTAAGAAAATTTAAAATTTTGAAAGTATTATAAACTACTAATTTTCATATAAATTCAAAATTAGAAATGACAATTTTAAAAGAATTAATTGAAATCGAATAAAAAATTGAAAGAACTTAATTGAAATCGAATAAAAAAAACTATATGATACTTTCAAATCATCTTGAAATCTAATGTGTTTATCAAATTGTTCGAAATGTAAAAAAATGTTTGGATAAAATTTTTAAATTAAAGATAATAAAAATAATAGTAGTAAAAAAAGAAAGGTGAAGTTGTGGTAAAAATAGTGACACTGAAAGTAATAAGCTTTAATGGATGGAGATGACAGTGAATTTTTGATGAAGAAAGAAAAAAAACGAAAAAGAGTTAAAATAACAAGAAAAATAAGAAAATATATTTTATAATAAAATACTTATAAAAATAAAATTATATTAGTTATTATAGGCTGCTCACTCTCTTTGAGAGAGTGCACAATGATATAATAATATCTATTCAAGATTGTTTAGTGGTGTAATAGGACGGTTGCAAAGTTAAGGTGTCTTTTTGAATATTCGGGACAACTTCAATGTTGACTTAAGTCTTTTCTCTAAAAAGTATTATACCATTACCATATCAATTTAATTTGGTATGGTTTAATATTTTAAAGTTGATTTCAGTATTCCACATTATGATAAATCTATAACCATAGTTTGTTCAACTTCGACTCATATATACTTGTATAATACAATATTATGATTTTGACAATTAAAACAGATCTCATTTGGGTAGAATTGATCATTTTAGGGTTGGTAGACTTTGATATTATCTTGGATATGAATTGGTTCTCGCCATATCAGGTTATTCTCGATTGTTATGCTAAGAGCGTAAACTTAGTGATACCGGTTGTCCGAGAGTTAAGTGAACGGGTATTAGTTTTCACCACCCAAAAGTCAAGGTCATGATGAAACACACCTCGAGAACCCTAAATGTGGAGTGTTAGCCAAAATAAATAACACATACAAGATTTTCAAAGGGAATCAGACCATAACCGATAAGAAAACAAAAAAGAAGTCCCTAAAAACTAGAAACATAAGTATAAAGAGTATCTTATCATTATCAAAATTCTTAACTACATCTCAAATCTTGAAGGAAATAAAAGATTGTAAATGATAAATGGAGACCAATGGTGATCTAGAAAGCAGAAGCTCACCACAACTCTAAAAAAGAAGAGATCACTAGATCTGATCTACCTCTACGAAGATCACTTAGACTAGTATCTTCATCAAGAGGATAATAGACGTATGAGTGAGTACAATTCACATGTACTTAGTAGGTTAAATTGACTGAGTATAATTAACTAGTTAGACTTAAGAAATAAACTATGGAAAACTTCTATTTGCATGGAAAAAAATCCCACTCCGACATCTGTGCTTTCAATTTATGTTACAACAACACGAATAAAGTAAACACAAAAGGGTAGAGATAATATTCAAATCAACATATAAGCGAGTTGCATAACACAACAAAGTTGGTCAATGTAAGGCACTGAGATGGTGAAATAAGGAATGGTGTGGTGGAACCAAGGTCGTCACACAACCTGTTGTATACATCTTGCTACGCTTCAACTTCCAAACAAGGACCCATGTTGGACTCGTAGTTCATATACCAATCTCATAATCTCAATATCTCATCAACTTTCCATCTAGCTTGTATTCAAAGGATATAAATAAGGTATCACATTTTCTTTCACAAAAGATAGTATTTCTCCATTTTCTTGTATTTCCATGAATAATGGTATGCTGCATGAGGATGAATGTATCACAACACATAAAACACAAAGGCATAATCAGTTCATTAGGAATTTCAAATAAATTCAAGTACCCAAACTCAACAAGTCAGGGAATACGTCCTTAAATGATAGGGATATTGAAGGAATCATTTAAAATCAATCTTTACCACTTAGAAAGCATTTCTTTCATTTTAGACGTTTGAAAGATTAAGTCAAGCCACAAACTCAGCATCTCAATGTCAAATATAAGGATAATTCACATAACCCCTCGCTTGGTCAATTACTCAAATCTAACAAGTTTGCAACAATAATTACCAGCTTCACACGCGCCTCCATGTCACGCCCACGCGGACACGAGACCTAGGACCACAAGTGATTCCAAGCTAACCCTGTTAGCATGATCATGAGTATATTAAAGATAATAAACTAATGCGGAAGCTAAATCATAATTAAAATGAAAAGGTGGGGAATAGCCATATACTATAACTGAGATATATGAAACTGATGAGTTTTAATACAAAGAACATATTAACTCAATACTAAGCTGAAACTAACTATGTTTGAAAATAGCCTCTAACTGACTAGAAATGCTAGGACAGGCCCCAGCTAAGTCTAGCAAAAACTGAAACTAAAGGACTAAAAATACTGAAAATAAACACATGACTATTTTCCTCGAAAAATGAGGACTCACTACTGATTCTGCTGAACTGGAGATCGGGAATCGATCTAAGAGTGATCTGGATGCTGAGAACCCATACCTACATCACAAGAAGATGTAGTGCACGTATGAGTCAGTACTTGAAAGGTACTGAGCATGTAGGGTAGAGTAAAGCTGAAATAAAACATAACTGAACAAGCACAAAAGCAAGTATAATATTCTGAACATGATATACTGAATTCCAAATTAACTGGAACAATGACCAAATTTTTAACATGCTGAGACTAAATACTAACTGAACTGTAAATATAGTCAATGCAATAAAGTCTGACTGAAACTGTGGGAACTACTAATAGCCGATAATAAAACCAGATGAGCTAAATATGGAGTCCGATGTATACGCCCCATCGAGAGGATCCAATATACCCTGCCATAGGTATAAATACATGCTAACATGATCTCTAAACTGATGCCCACAGAGGAGACTTACAACCTACTTGGCTAGTAGTTCTGGGACTATTTAGGTACGCTGAACCCTAGTCCAACTCGATATTATGCTAATCCCAATGAATTAAATGATTAACACATTATGACTAAATTTTTGTAAATACTGGATAACTCAAAACTGAACATGCAAACTGAGAATACAACAATTAATTTGATAATGATGCATTAGAAACTGAGGCATGTATATCTGAAGTAACCGAAATATCTGACCTAACATGTGTAATTCAAGAACTAAACAAATACATAGCTAGAATTCTGAAATCCATGCATAAATTGAGTAATAACATGGTAATCTGATTTGGAACATATAACTACTAATTCATGATAATCTAATGAAGTTCTAGAACCCTAGGTCTAATCATGATAAGATAATCAAGAATCTGACTAATATCTATGAATCTAATGGGTGAAAGTAACCTACTAGTCAAATCCCACATACCTGGTGATGAATTCTACGAAGAAATCTTTAGATTTCGTGGCGGGAACTGATGGAACCTTGTTGCGTTCTTGAACTAGGGTTTTTGACGTTTTTCTCATCTCTTGCTTCTAATTTTCTTAGTTTTGATTAATGATTTTGACTTAGGTAACTAGGCTTAAACGGATAAAACCTCATGATTTAGGATCTAAATGACATATCTTAAGGTCCAATGAAGTAGAATAAGACCAAAAGACACCTGAATTAACTGTTGTCGAAATCACTAATGGACAGTAAGTCGACTGATGATCCGTACTAGTTAAACTTTGTTTGTGACTGAGAGTTAAAAGTTAGAGGCGAATCGACGGAGTCGGCTGATGGACCGTAAGTTGACTGACAATCTTTACTGGTTAACCGTTATCCGCGACTGAGAACTGGAAGTAAGCTGGTCAATCGATGGAGTCGACTGACGGACCATAAGTCGACTGATGGACCATAAGTCGATTGACGGTCTGTACTGGTTGACCATCGTTCACGACTGAGAATTGGAAGTTAGCTGGTCAATCGATGGAGTCGACTGACGGACCGTAAGTCGACTGGCGGTCCGTAGTTGGCTCTGTTGCTAGCACCTGCAAATTCTGAAAATCTATATATTTTTTGGTCTACTTTGGATACGGGGTGTTACGCTCCACACAGGCTAAAAATCACAAATAAGCATTGATTTCACATATTGGGATAGTTCATTCGATTTTAAGTGTCAATGACTCAAGTTAGTATAATAATCCAACTAAATGAGTTGGAGTCAAATCGCACAATGAGTGGTACATATTTGAGAATCAATAAGAAAATATATACATGTTCAACTCAGTCATAAGAATAGAAGTTATAGAATAAAAACATAATTCAAATCAGTGGTGATACGAATGACAAATAACTAGGGGGCTTTGATTGTAATTATCAACTACAACAACAACAAATTACAAAGAATAACAATAATGAGATCGGTTTTTGTGAAGTGATTCGATTATGGACTAATGTAGACAAATGGGTAAATGCAGCTATTAGTAAATAGTTGTAGATTAGTGAATATGCTAAACTATAGAGGAGGTAAACTTTCTCTCAAACATTTACCCCCAATCAAGTCAGTTTCTCTCGAACACCAACAAGCACGTAAATAAGAACAACATATGCCTTAGTCCATTCACTCACTCGATCTAAATGTACGGGAAAGGTTTAGGATTCACTCCCTTGAGCTGAATCCATGAAAACTCAATACCTAAAGACCATCAGTACAATAATCTTGGTTTTAAAACCTCTCTCTAGAGCAAGCGCAAAACACGAAGGTAGGACTGCAATTGCAACTACAATTCTTTAAATTAAACCACAATTACTGAATGAAATCACTTCTAAACATCATTTAAACTAACAATTAGCAATACCCATAAACTAGATCAACCCATAATGCATAATCACACCCTAAGAATTGGATTTTTGCTAGACACCATAAAAAGGTAAAAATCATTACCAAATTATGTTTACATCAACTGGATAATATGAATTTTTTCTTTACATAGATCCTAATTGAAGAATCTCAAAAACTCACTTCCAATTTCTCAAAAATGGAAAACTTCAATTTTGCAAAGCTAAGAAAAACTTGTCTCAAAGACTCTCAGTTCAAAACTCCAAAATTACTCTAAAATGTTCAAAATAAAATTTTGTATCAAACATAATATTGGAAAATGTATTTTTAGTCGCCAAAAGTATGTTGAGAAGGGACATTAGGCGCAGTAAGTCGGGATCGGCAATCAGTTTGGCAATCCATCTTTGGTCTGTTTCATCACCTTTTTACTTTGGCCTTCAACATCCTCAAGTTCTGTAATTTTGGACAATCCAACACTACATTGTGGAACCACTCGTCGACACACCGACTGCTTTTTTCTCTCACCGACTTAAATTTCTCCTTCAGGGCTTGACACGCTGGAACTTTAGGCAAGATAGTAGCCATTAGGCAACTCGGCCAATGGATTAGATGATCACTAGGCCTTATTTTCTTCGTTCTTTCAGCTGCCTTGTTCCTTTTTTCCTATTAGTGTGCTTGATTTGTTCCTCAATCCAAATACTTGGAATAAGCTCTAATTCAAGAAAATACCATTTTTCTAACTCAGGGGAAAAACCCCCAAAATCAATATTGAAATTATGATTAAAAGGTGTTTTTGGAAGATAAAAATTGATGAAATCAATAATAAATGGGAGAGAAGGCTTACCCACACTATTTTTCGAAAAATGCAGCCAAGAAATCACCTCCCAAAGCTCCAAAAGATTGAAAATGAAAGAAATGGAAAAAATAGGAAGAATCTTGAGTTTAGATTCTATTCATGAAAAAAATTTAGCCATCGAGATAATAAGCCATTAACTCCCGCGATCGTGAAGGACACGAAGAATACATCATGATCATAAACCATTAACTCCCGCGATCGTGAAGGACACGAAAATACATCATGATCGCGCGACCCCCTGTCCACGATCATAAAGCTAAAGAAAAAGGTCCATCGCAATCGCGAGTCGATGGGCTGCGATCCAAAAAACCACGAAGAAGACACATCGCGATCACAAGCCTATGGTCTGCGATAGCGAAGGTCATAAATGACCTTCATAAGAAACTGAAAAACTAAAAGCCAAACAAAAGGAAAATGCCCCCGAATGGACCCTAAAAAATCATTTGGAGTCCGATAAAATAAGTTGGATATGCTATCTCCGTTAAATTTGACATTCTAGACTTAATGAAATTCTATGATTTCTGAAAAAAGTTCAAATGATGAAATTACCGTCCTGTACCACTCTTTAAGGCTTAAGACCCAACAACTCATCCAAATGCCCAAAACTCAACTTAAGGCTTCAAAAACCTTACCACCCACTATACTAGCTCAAGTTCGACAATCTAGTTGCAATTGAACTGGCAGAATCTCCATCTGATATTTGAATCTCAAAATGTTGACCAAAGTAAACCCTACAAAGGATTCTCTACTAAAAAGGTCAAAATCATTAAAAACACATCCAATCGAATAGGGGACAACACCAACCTTTCTCGCAACAGAAACTAAGCTTTGAAATGCTAAGGGGATGGAAAAATGGTTATTTCACGAGTAAATACATAAGAAATGAGACATTACACTAGCGATTCTTACCCTAGAAAAATTATCTCTTTCATTCGAGCCCAGGGATTGGTTGATATATGGTGTTTGTCTTATTTGGCCTTCATTTGGGATATTAGTGTTGATCTACCTCCCATAGATTCTGTGTCTGTGGTTTGAGAGTTTTCATATGTTTTCCTTCTGACGTTCCAAGTGTTATTCTATAAATATTGATTTTTCTATTGACTTGGATCCAGGAATCAAGCCTATCTTTATTTATCCTTATCATATGGTTGCATCAAAGTTGAATAAATTGAAGGATCAGTTGCACAAGTAAGGGGTTCATTCTCCCTAATATGTCTCCATGGGGTACTCCAGTTCTGTTTTTTGTAGAAAAAAGATAGGACTATGAGGATGTGTATGGACTATCGATAATTGAAAAAAGTGAAAGTGAAGAACAAGTATCCTCTTTCCCGTATTGATGACTTATTTGATCAACTTCAGGGAGGATCTTTATTTTCTAAGATTGATTTAAGGTTCGACTTCCATCAGCTGAAGATTAAGGTAGCGAATATCCCTAAGTCAGCTTTGAGGACCCGATATGGTCATTATGAGTATCTTGTGATGTCTTTCGATTTGACTAACTATTCAACGATATTCATAGAGTTTATGAACGAGGTGTTCCAATCATATTTAGATTATTTTGTAATAGTGTTCACTGATGACATGTTGGTGTACTCCAAGACTGAGGATGACCATGTCTGCGTTTGAGAACTGTTCTCCAGAGATTAAGGGAAAAGAAGTTGTATGCCAAGTTCTCAAGTTGTGAGTTTTCACTTGATTTTTTGCATTTCTAGGATATGTGGTGTCCAAGGAGGGTATTCGGGTGGATCCATCCAAGATTGAGGTAGTTAGAGCTTAAACTTGGCCTACTCTAATTAATAATATTTAGACTTTTATGGGACTTGCAGGCTATTATAGGTGGTTTGTTCAGAGTTTTTTCACTATTGTATCTCCCTTGACCAAATTTACTTGTCAGATTTCAGTGGTTTGATGATTGTGAGGAGATATTTCAAAAGCTCAAGAACTTTTTGATATCGGCCTTTGATTCGACTCTACCGAGAAGGGTGTTGACTTTACAGGTTAGGTGGTGTTTTGATGCATAAAGGGAATATGATCTTTTATGCTTCTAAATAGTTAAATACCCATGTGAAGAACTACGCTACTTATGACAAATAGATTTCAAATGACCATATATCCCTCATCCAAACTCGAAAATTAGCAAACGTGGTGATGTTGGAAAAATGATTTCAAGACCTTTCATTTGATATCTTATGGACCACCTAATTCATCCTCTTTTAAATTTTTGGTCTTTTGAAGTTGACCAATAACTCACAACTTAAGAATAATTTGCAAAGTCTCAATTTAGCATTTTCTAAATTTAGCTCTTTCGAAGGCGAGATGTATAAGTATAAGGGAACTAAGTATTTCCATTGTATTACCTTTTACATTAATCAAAGAGAAACATTGTTTTCGAAATGAGCAATGAGTTTGGAGATACTTTAGAGTAGTTAATTACCTCTTTTAAGAGGATAGTTTGAGCAACTATTTCAAACCAGAGAAAGAGCATGTTTTATACATTTGAGCATGAGTATATGTATTATTAGGAGTAGTATTAAGCATCAATATGAGGATGAGTTCAGACAACTCAAATTTCTCATAAATCATATTTTGCCAACATGAGTACAAGATCATACATTTTAGATGAATCCTTATTGCTTAGTTAATCCACTTATTTGAGAGGTTCTATACGTTGAAACAGTTTAGGAAAGTTCTGGCAGCGTGAGCGAGATGTTATATCATCACACAACTCATAGTGATGGTTGTTTGTTAGATAATCTCCCAATAGAGTTAAGTCGTATTTGAATATATCGCTTATTATGTTGAGTTCAGAGATGAGTAAGTATTTTGCAAAGCTTTAAATGATTTAACTCCTTTGTTTCTTTACATTCAACTTGAGTATATTTTATCTATTGCAATTCGTTCATTCAATTATTTTGCTACGGCTATATTACATACTTGTATATTCAAATGTACTGATGTCATCCGACCTGCATATATTTATGATGCACATACAAGTGTTAGGATCATCAACAAGTGATTGATTGAGATCACTTTACACTTCACCTATCTTTTGGTGAGCCTCCTTGCATTCCAAAGGGCTTCACAATTACTTTCTAGTTAGTGGTTTAGAGATGATGTAGGTCTTATCCCGACATCCTTCTTTAATATTAGAGACTTCATAGATAGATAAAGTTGAAGTGTCTCTCAGTATTTACTTTCTTTGAGTTGTTATACAAAGTATAAGTATTGCTATTGAGTATCTTCTAGACTTTATGAGATAAATATTTGAGTTTAACAGACTTAATTATATTTTGAGCCAATCATTACTTGAGTAAGTCTTCTGCTAAGTAATCAGACCAAGGGTTCGCTTAGGGATGAACAATGATTCTCGAGTGTCGGCCACGTTTTAGGTGTAGGCTTGGGGCGTGAAATATATCATCGTTGATATCCATTACTTTAAAATTATTTTGTTAGATTGAAGATCAAGAGCTAAGAAGAAAATTAAAAAAAGTAACAAAAGAGGGGAAATTATTTGTCATTAAAATAAGTTATGAGAAAATTGTTTGATACATAAATTGTGTTGAATAGAGATGAGATTGAAAAGAAAAAGAGAGAAAACATTTTGATATAAAAAGCGAAAGTAAAAGAGGAGAACTTTTTTTCATTACAATCTAAGTTATGAGAAAGTTGTCTGAAATATAAATTGTGTTTAATAGAGATGAAATTTTAAAGAAAAAGAGAGAATAAAATTCGATATAAATGTGAAAGTAAAAGAGGGCAACTTCTTTTTCATTACAATCTAAGTTATGAGAAAATTTTTGATATATGAATTTGTATTTGATAGAGATGAGATTGAGAAAAAAAAGAGAGAAATTTGATATAAAATGTGAAAGTAAAAGAGGGAACTCCTTTTTCATTGCAATCAAAGTTATTAGAAAGTTGTTTTATATATTGATTGTGTTTAATAGAGATGAGTTTGAGAAGAAAATGAGACAGAAAATTTCAACATAAACTGTGAAAGTATATAGTTGTTTGCAGAGTTTCTGAATATAAATAGAATGAGATGAAAAGATTTCAATACGAACGATGGTGGTGAAAATTATGTTTTATAGAATGAGAATAGATATAAGAACAAAATAATGAGATTTTTCTTATATAATCTAAACACGCGAGAAAGTTATTTTTGTGGATTGTTGGAATATGATGTAAAAAAAGATACGTTGATACAAATTGAAAATGTGAGAGTCTGATTTTGTGGAGTCATACTTGACAAAATGTTACAATTGAAATGATGACACTGTTAATTTTACACTAGTATTGATGCACGTGTGTTGCACATAAATGCCAAACTATTACACAATTTCTAAAGAAAATTTCAATTTTATTAAACCAAATATTTAAGTAAAGGATGATAAATTAAATAATAATGTGTAGGTTCTTATGAATAATGTAAGATGGTGTGACACCTCTCTATGCCCTCTAATTATATTTATCTTTTGTTGTCCATTTAAAAAAAACCCTTTTTCTCATTTGAAATTTATTGTGATATGTAAATCAATAAGTCACTCTTAAAATCTCTTAATTACACCTCTTACATATACCTTCTCCTACAATTATCTACTTATTTATTATTGTATTGTTGGAGTTCTTGCTTTTGGGTGTTTTTAGTTAAGGGTATAATATTTTAAAAATTCAATATGGGAGGTCTTCAAATTTAACTAAACTTCGAAGACACTAAATGACTACAAATCACACTTGCGTTTTTTAAGAAGAGAAAAATATCAAACTTAGAAAATTCGTATGAAAATGTTTTTATTGTGATTTATCAAGAAAGTCACAACTTTTCAGTACGAATGTTGATTGGTTATGTTATTGCTATACCTAATTGCTAAATTATCACATGTGACCTTGAGACTATGTTGGGATGGTTGTTAGGTACTAGAAAATAATATAATCTATTATATTAAAAAAGTAAGAAAAGAGGGAAACTTTTTTTAACTATGTTTTGAGAAAGTTGTTTGATATATAAATTATGTTGAATAGAGATGAAATTGAGAAGAAAAAAAAGAGAATAGATTTCGATATAAATTGTGAAAGTAATAGAGGATAACTTTTTATTTGTTACAGTCTAAGTTGTATGAAAGTTGTTTGATATATAAATTGTGTTAAATAGAGATGATATTGAGAATAAAAAAAGATAAAACATTTCGATATAAACTGTGAAAGTAAAAGAGTTGTTTGCAAAGTTTCTGAATGGAGATAGAATGAGATGAAAAGAGTCGATATGAACGAAGGTGCTGAAAGTTATGTTTTATGGAGTGAGAATATAGATAAGAACAAAAAAATGAGTTTTATTTTATATAATCTAAGAATGTAAGAAAGTCATTTTGTGGATTGTTTGAATAGGATGTTCATAAAAAGATTCTTTGATATAAATTGAAAATGTGAGAGTGTGATATTGTGGAGTAATACTTGAGTAGATGTGAAAATTGAGATGATGACAATGTTATTTTATACTAGTATTGATGCACGTGTGTTGCACGTGAATGTCAAACTATTACACTATTTTTAAAATAATGTCAATATTATTAAATCAACTATTTAAGTAAAGGATTATAATGAAATAACAATGTGTAAGTTCATGTGAATAATGTAAGGTGGTGTGACACCTTTCTATGCCCTCTAATTATAATTTATATATTTTGTCCTTTTTAAATTTTTGCGTGATATGTAAATGCAAAAATTCTCTCTTTAAATCTACAGAAAAGGGTTTAAAATACCCTCGAAGTATTGAAAATAGTACAAAAATACCATCCATCCATCTATTGGCTCAAAAATGCCCTTCTCATCCATCTATTGACTCCAAAATACCCTTATCATTCACCTTTGAGTTCAAAATTGACCACTTATTTCACATTAAATTTAAACTATTTAAATATTTTTTTAAATACTTGGCGCTCAACTATTGATTGTAATTTAATTTATTAATATCATTTATAAATAAAGCCACTACCCACCCAATAAATAAATCAATTCTAACATAAAAATCGCCCTAAACACTTCTAAAATACGACGAAATTACAGGTTCCTGAAAATGACATCCAAAATTATTCCAATTCGAATTGAAGCCCCAATTAAATTTAGGTTGAGCCGCTTATTTAGGAGGGCACTTTCACTAGGATTCTCTTTCAAGCTTGAATTCGAATTTATGATTAAATGTAAAAAAT
This sequence comes from Solanum lycopersicoides, assembly GCA_022817965.1. Classification (NCBI taxonomy): domain Eukaryota; kingdom Viridiplantae; phylum Streptophyta; class Magnoliopsida; order Solanales; family Solanaceae; genus Solanum; species Solanum lycopersicoides. The sequence continues at coordinate 66,402,846 of CM040628.1, read as the reverse complement.
AGTACATCCCGAATAATTCATGCATCTTTTTAAAATATAATTTTATAAATATTTATGATTTTTTTTAAATATTAAAATTTTAATATATTATTTTTTAAAAAAAGTTACATATCAAGTAACATCACATAATTGAGACGAATGAATAATTAAGATAAACATAGTCAGACTTTTAAGTTTATCGATAATTTTTATATAGACACTTCAATTATAATATTTTTTGAATGAGGACTTGAATGTATATATGATAATGTACTTTTATGGACATTTTTGTCTCAAAATTTTAGAAACACTCATTGGCAATAGCTTTCTTGTTGTTGTATAAGTAATGGGGCGAGTTTATTAATTGGTGGAGTTTAATTAGTAATGGGTGGGTAGTGAATTTGTTTATAAATAATATTAACAAGTTAAATTATAACAAATAGTTGAGCGCCACATATTTTAAAAAATATTTAAATAGTTTAAATTTTAAAACTGTTAAATAAGTGGTCAATTTTAAATCTAAAGGTGGATGACAAGAGTATTTTGGAGCCAATAGATGGTTGAGAAGGGTATTTTGGAGCCAATAGGTGGATGGAGGGTAGTTTTGTACCATTTTTAATAATTCAAGGGTATTTTAGGCCCTTTTTCGAATATATTAATTACACCTTAAATATAATTTTTCTTCCCTTCCCCTACAATTATTTACTTATTTATTGTTTATTGTTAGAGTTTTAATTGAGGGTATGATATTTATTTAACATTCAAGAGGAGAGGGTTTCAAATTTAACTGAAATTCGAACTAACTCAATGACTACAAATCACACTTGAGTTTTTTCAGAAGAGAAAAAAAAGTTAGAAAATTAGTAGTTTAAAAATGTGAGAAAACCCCTCCATTTCAACCAACATAGGGTAGTATGAAAATTAGTTTATTGTGCTTTATCAAGAAAGTCACAACTCTTCAAAAAAAAGTGTTGATTGGTTATGTTCCTGTTAAACCTAATTGCTTAATTATCACATGTGACCTTAAGACTATGTTAGGATGGTTGTTAGGTACTAGTAAATAATATAACCTATATTATTAAAAAAGTAAGAAAAGAGGGGAACTTTTTTTGGTTTCAAATTAGGTTATGAGATAAAGTTATTTGATATATAAATTGTGTTGAATAAAGATGAGATCAAGTAGAAAAGGAGAAAAAAGATTTTGATATAAAATGTAAAAGTAAAGGAGGGATTTTTTTTCCGTTACAGTGTAAGTTATGAAAAAGTTGTTTGATATATAAATTATGTTGAATAGAGATGAGATTGAGATGAAAAAAAGAGATTTTTTTAAATATAAACTGTGAAAGCAAAATAGTTGCATACAAAGTTTCTGAATAGAGATATAATGAGATGAAAAGATTTTGATACAAACGAAGGTGGTGAAAGTTATGTTTTATGGAGTGAGAATAGAAATAAGAATAAAAAATGTTTTTTTATATAATCTAAAAATGTAAGAAAGTTATTTTTGTGGATTGTTGATAGGATATTAAAAGATTTTTTTTTGGATACAAATTGAAAATGTAAGAGTATAATTTTGTGGAGTAATACTTGAGTAGATGTGATATTTGAGATGATGACACTGTTATTTTTATACTAGTATTGAAGCACGTGCGTTGCACGTGAATGCCAGACTATTACACTCCTTTTTAGATAATGCCAATATTATTAAACCAAATAATTAAGTAATGGATTATAATGAAATAACAATGCGTAAGTTCCTGTGAATAATGTAAGGTGGTGTGACATCTTTCTATGCCCTCTAATTATATTTTATCTTTTTTGTCCTTTTTAAAAAGCTTTTTCTCATTTTAATTGTTTTTGTTATATGTAAATGAAAAAAGTCACTCTTAAATCACTTAATTACACCTTACATATACCTTTTCTTCCATTCCCCTACAATTATCTACTATTTATTGTTTTACTATTGAAGTTCCTGTTTTTTTTTTTTTTGGGGTGGGGGGGATCACACTTACGTTTTTTAAGAAGAGATTTTTTTTAAAAAAATTATAATTTAAAAATGTGAGGAAACCCTTTCTACTTCAACCAACATATGATAGTATGAAATTGTGTTTATTGTGATTAATCGAGAAAGTCACAACTTTCCAGAATGAGTGTTGATTGGTTATGTTTCCGCCAAACCTAGTTGCTTAGTTATCGCATCTGACCTTGACACTGTTGCGATGGATTTAAAGTACTTGTAAATAGTATAACGTATTGTATTTAAAAAGTAAGAAAAGAGGAGAAGTCTTTTTGTTACAAACTAAGTTATGAGAAAATTGTTTGATATATATATATATATATATATATATATATATATATATATATATATATATATATATTATAAATATAGATAATATATATATATATAAATGCTAAAGTAAAAGAGGGGAAACTTTTTTTCCGTTACAATCTAAGTTATGAGAAAGTTGTTTGATATATAAATTGTGTTGAATAGAGATGAGATGAGAAGAAAAAAGAGAAGGTTTAGATATAAACTGTGAAAGTAAAAGAGCTGTTTGGAAGGTTTATGAATAAAATAGAATGAGATAAAATATCTAAATACAAATGAAGGTTGTGAAAATTATGTTATATGGAGTTAGAATAGAGATTAAAAAATGAGATTTTTTATATAATCTAAAAATGTGAGAAAATACTTTGTGATCGTTTGAATAGATTATTAATCAAAAGATTGTTTGATACAAATAAAAAATGTGAGACTGTGATTTTTGGAATCATACTTGAGTAGATGTGATATTTGAGATGCTGACACTGTTATTTATATACTAGTATTGAAGTGTCGGACTATTACACTATTTTTTAGATAATGCCAATATTATTAAACCAAATAATTAAGTAATGGATTATAATAAATAACAATGTGTAAGTTCCTGTGAATAATGTAAGGTGGTGTGACATCTTTCTATGCCCTCTAATTTATTTTATCTTTTTTGTCCTTTTTAAAAAGCTTTTCTCATTTTAAATATTTTTGTTATATGTAAATGCAAAAAGTCACTCTTAAAATCACTTAATTAAACCTTATATATACCTTTTTTTCCATTCCCCTAAATTATCTACTTATTTATTGTTTTATCGTTGAAGTTCCTGCTTTTGGAGGTGGGGGGTTTAGTTGATGGTATTGTCATTATTTTACATTCAAAATTTGGTGTGTTTTCTCTTCAAATTTAACTGAAATCAAACTCACTCAATGACTATAAATCACACTTGAGTTTTTTATGAAGAGTAAACTTTTTAAAAACATTCGTAGTTTAAAAATGTGAAGAATCCCTCTACTTCAATCAACATAGGATAGTATGAAAATGTGTCTATGTGCTTTATAGAGAAGTCACAACTCTCTGGAATGAGTGTCAATTGGTTATCTTTCTGCAAACCTAATATCTTAATTATCGCATGTGACCTTGATACTATGTTGATGGTTGTTAGGTACTTGTAAATAATATAACGTATTATATTTAAAAAGTAAAAAAAGATGAAAACTCTTTTTTCTTACAAACTAAGTTATGAAAAATTGTTTGATATATAATTGTGTTGAATAGAGATGAGATTGAAAACAAAAGAGAGAAAAATTTCGATACAAAATGTAAAAGTAAAAGGGGGAAACACTTTTTTCCGTTATAATATAAGTTATGAAAAAGTTGTTTGATATATAAATTGTGTTGAATAGAGATGTGATTGAGAAGAAAAAGAGAAAAGATTTTGATATAAATTGTGAAAGTAAAAGAGTTGTTTGCAAGGTTTCTGAATAGAGATAGAATGAGATAAAATATCTCGATACAAACGAAGATTGTGAAAGTTATATTTTACGAAGTTAGAATAGAGATAAGAAAAAAATGAGATTTTTTAATATAATCTAAAAATATGAGAAAATTATTTTTGTGTTTGTTTGAATAGATTGATAACAAAAAGATTCTTTGATACAAATCGAAAATGTGAGAGTGTGTGCAGAGTCATACATGTGTGGATGTGAAAATTGAGATGTTGACACTGTTATTTTTATACTAATATTGAAGCACATGTGTTGCACGTCAATGGCAAACTATTACACTGTTTAAATAATATTAATATTATTAAATCAATAAGTAAAGGATTATAATGAAATAACAATGTGTAAATTTTTGTGA
>CM040628.1:66299285-66397689 GCA_022817965.1 Solanum lycopersicoides | reverse complement strand
AAACTATTACACAATTTCTAAAGAAAATTTCAATTTTATTAAAACCAAATATTTAAGTAAAGGATGATAAATTAAATAATAATGTGTAGGTTCTTATGAATAATGTAAGGTGGTGTGACACCTCTCTATGCCCTCTAATTATATTTATCTTTTGTTGTCCATTTAAAAAAAGACCTTTTTCTCATTTGAAATTTATTGTGCTATGTAAATCAATAAGTCACTCTTAAAATCTCTTAATTACACCTCTTACATATACCTTCTCCTACAATTATCTACTTATTTATTATTGTATTGTTGGAGTTCTTGCTTTTGGGTGTTTTTAGTTAAGGGTATAATATTTTAAAAATTCAATATGAGAGGTCTTCAAATTTAACTAAACTTCGAAGACACTAAATGACTACAAATCACACTTGCGTTTTTTAAGAAGAGAAAAATATCAAACTTAGAAAATTCGTATGAAAATGTTTTTACTGTGATTTATCAAGAAAGTCACAACTCTTCGGTACGAATGTTGATTGGTTATGTTATTGCTATACCTAATTGCTAAATTATCACATGTGACCTTGAGACTATGTTGGGATGGTTGTTAGGTACTAGAAAATAATATAATCTATTGTATTAAAAAAGTAAGAAAAGAGGAAAACTTTTTTTTAACTATGTTTTGAGAAAGTTGTTTGATATATAAATTATGTTGAATAGAGATGAAATTGAGAAGAAAAAAAAGAGAATAGATTTCGATATAAATTGTGAAAGTAATAGAGGATAACTTTTTATTTGTTACAGTCTAAGTTGTATGAAAGTTGTTTGGTATATAAATTGTGTTAAATAGAGATGAGATTGAGAATAAAAAAAGATAAAACATTTCGATATAAACTGTGAAAGTAAAAGAGTTATTTGCAAAGTTTCTGAATGGAGATAGAATGAGATGAAAAGAGTCGATATGAACGAAGGTGCTGAAAGTTATGTTTTATGGAGTAAGAATATAGATAAGAACAAAAAAATGAGTTTTATTTTATATAATCTAAAAATGTAAGAAAGTCATTTTGTGGATTGTTTGAATAGGATGTTCATAAAAAGATTCTTTGATATAAACTGAAAATGTGAGAGTGTGATATTGTGGAGTAATACTTGAGTAGATGTGAAAATTGAGATGATGACAATGTTATTTTATACTAGTATTGATGCACGTGTGTTGCACGTGAATGTCAAACTATTACACTATTTTTAAAATAATGTCAATATTATTAAATCAACTATTTAAGTAAAGGATTATAATGAAATAACAGTGTGTAAGTTCATGTGAATAATGTAAGGTGGTGTGACACCTTTCTATGCCCTCTAACTATAATTTATATATTTTGTCCTTTTTAAATTTTTGCGTGATATTTAACTGCAAAAATTCTCTCTTTAAATCTACAGAAAAGGGCTTAAAATACCCTCGAAGTATTGAAAATGCTACAAAAATACCATCCATCCATCTATTGGCTCAAAAATGCCCTTCTCATCCATCTATTGACTCCAAAATACCCTTATCATCCACCTTTGAGTTCAAAATTGACCACTTATTTCACAATTTTAAATTTAAACTATTTAAATATTTTTTTAAATACTTGGCGCTCAACTATTGATTGTAATTTAATTTATTAATATCATTTATAAATAAAGCCACTACCCACCCAATAAATAAACCAATTCTAACATAAAAATTGCCCTAAACACTACTAAAATACGACGAAATTACAGGTTCCAGAAAATGACATCCAAAATTATTCCAATTCGAATTGAAGCCCCAATTAAATTTAGGTTGAGCCGCTTATTTAGGAGGGCACTTTCACTAGGATTCTCTTTCAAGCTTGAATTCGAATTTATGATTAAATGTAAAAAGTAGTACATCCCGAATAATTCATGCATCTTTTTAAAATATAATTTTATAAATATTTATGATTTGTTTTAAATATTAAAACTTTAATATATTATTTTTAAAAAAAAGTTACATATCAAGTAACATCACATAATTGAGACGAATGAATAATTAAGATAAACATTGTCAGACTTTTAAGTTTATCAATAATTTTTATATAGATACTTCAATTATAATATTTTTTGAATGAGGACTTGAATGTATATATGATAATGTACTTTTATGGACATTTTCGTCTCAAAATTTTAGAAACACTCATTGGCAATAGCTTTCTTGTTGTTGCATAAGTAATGGGGCGAGTTTATTAATTGGTGGAGTTTAATTAGTAATGGGTGGGTAGTGAATTTGTTTATAAATAATATTAACAAGTTAAATTATAACAAATAGTTGAGCGCCACATATTTTAAAAAATATTTAAATAATTTAAATTTTAAAACTGTTAAATAAGTGGTCAATTTTAAAATCCAAAGGTGGATGACAAGGGTATTTTGGAGCCAATAGATGGTTGAGAAGGGTACTTTGGAGCCAATAGGTGGATGGAGGGTAGTTTTGTACCATTTTTAATAATTCAAGGGTATTTTAGGCCCTTTTTCGAATCTATTAATTACACCTTAAATATACTTTTTCTTCCCTTCCCCTACAATTATTTACTTATTTATTGTTTATTGTTAGAGTTTCTGCTTTTGGATGTTTTTAATTGAGGGTATGATATTTATTTAACATTCAAGAGGAGAGGGTTTCAAATTTAACTGAAATTCGAACTAACTCAATGACTACAAATCACACTTGAGTTTTTTCAGAAGAGAAAAAAAAGTTAGAAAATTAGTAGTTTAAAAATGTGAGAAAACCCCTCCATTTCAACCAACATAGGGTAGTATGAAAATTAGTTTATTGTGCTTTATCAAGAAAGTCACAACTCTTCAAAAAAAGTGTTGATTGGTTATGTTCATGTTAAACCTAATTTCTTAATTATCACATGTGACCTTAAGACTATGTTAGGATGGTTGTTAGGTACTAGTAAATAATATAACCTATATTATTAAAAAAGTAAGAAAAGAGGGGAACTCTTTTTGGTTTCAAATTAGGTTATGAGATAAAGTTATTTGATATATAAATTGTGTTGAATAAAGATGAGATCAAGTAGAAAAAGGAGAAAAAAGATTTTGATATAAAATGTAAAAGTAAAGGAGGGAGAAATTTTTCAAAATGTCAATATTATACATTTAATAGGATTCATTGTCAATACTTTCAATATTTAGTAAAAATATCATATTTTTAATTTATTATGTATCTTAATTATGTTTTTATTATTTGTTTTAATTGAAACAATACAATTATTAAATAACAAAAAGGAGAAATTTAGGGGAGAGAAAATTTTAAAAAAGAAACGATTGCTTAAAAGTCTCAGCAGTTATAAAATTTCAAAACTAAATGCTAATCTACTTTCTCCATAACTGGTGAATACTTTCATTGTCGATTTTCAAGATTCAATTGAAAATATTTTATCTCTGATCAATATATTTTGTTTAAAATCTTTTTTTTTCTTTTTGGTGAGAATTATTTTAATGAAACAGGACAAAAAAATCATTGACAAACAATTGTGGAGAAGAATTTTTTACTTGGAGTTCGATTATTTTTTGTGGAGTGTTTAAATTTAAGATTGGTTGATACAAAATAAGAATGGATGTAGTTAGTTGAAGATCGTTTTTTCTACGACTGTTTTTTTTCTCCATAAAATTATATTCATATTGAAAAAGCTTTAATAAGTATAATGTACTTTTGTAAGTGTTTGATTAAAATACAAGAAGTAATTTTGATATGAATACAAATATGTTGCCTGTCATACAATACAATTGTAATGATAGGATATAATTTTGATCCAAAAGAACTAGTACGATAGAAAATACATACATTAACTTGAATACAAATATTGTTAACGTAATGTAAAACTTAATGATGTGTTAAATATAAAATTCAAGGTATATAAATGTGATGACTAATTAATTTAGGAGAAATACAAAGTTGTGTGATTTTAAAATTGAATTTCAAAATAAACAAATACATAGAATACAAACCTTGTTTGTTTATCGCTTGAGTGAATACAAAATTAAAAAGAACTGGAAGCTTTTTGGACATACAAAGTGAAAACTTAAATACAACATGAGCAAAATGAAATACAAAACTAATTGATATACAATTAGTGATGAAGTTGAAATCTTTTTAGCATACACTAACGACCCCCAACTTGTTTTAGTTTATTTTCAATCATAATCAGTTGTAATCAGTACTCTACGAAGAGATATAATATAGAATGCAAGAAATAGAATTAAAAAAAATATAATATACATTATAATGAATAATATATGTCAAATCCCTTTATATGATAAATCAAAAACTTCACGAGGTTAAAACGACGACTTTGCATAATAAACTTGTATAAAAAAAATGTATAGGTAGACAAAATAATTTAAAACTAGACAAGATTAGCGAGCCTAAAAATAATCAACTGTTGTATTTCAAATGTTTCACTATCTCGCGATCTATGCGAGACAAATTATGCTTTGGAGGTGCCTCCCTCTCTAATGACTTTGACTTCTTTCTTCTGTTGGCCATAGTTTCAAAGAAGTACATCGTGTCTTAACCATATAATTATTGCATCAAAATTACCGACTGTATATATGATCGAAACATATTTTTCACAAAATAAGCTATACTTCAGATAACGTTTAATTTTATTGTTGACATAACACTGCATGCAAAATGGATTTGCATTCTTGAGTGGATTTTTGCACACAAAATCGGCTCCCTCAGTAAATGAATTTTGCAAAAAAATTATTTTACTTTGAAAGCATATAAATACAAAAATTACACCATAATGTAACTTAAAAATTATACCATATGCATCCAAAAGTATGTCATAATATAACTTAGAAATCACATCAAACAAAATAGAACAAGTATACCATAATAAATACAAAAAAACACCAAATATCCATATATAACATCATTCTAAAATAAAATAAAATAAATAGAACTTTATAGTATATATGATACTTGTAATGAAAATTCGAATGCAACCTTATTTAATAAACTAAAATGAAACAACATATGATTCATCATGAATACAAATACAAGACTTATACTAATAACGTAACATATAATTTAGAAGCTGCCAAACACAAATACATACAAAAGGTATAGGATAGTGAATACAAACTCATAAATAAAGTAAGCATGAATACAAACTGAAATACAATCAATATTCTTAAAAATCATGAATACAAATTATAAAGTGAATATTATTGAAGTAGCATGTAACTTAGAAACTACACAACACAAATACAATAAATGTATCATAATGAATACAAAAACATCTAGTAATAAAGCATGAATATAATCTTAAATAACATCAACAATCTTAAAAATGAATACAACTAGATAAAGTAAATATACATTATTAATTGACTGAATACAAACAATACTCTACAAAGTTCATAACTAGAAAAGGATACATATGTATGATTAATCCATATATGTGGGTTTAATATCTAAACTAACCGTCCACAAACATAAACAAAAATAATAATTAAGGAATACAATATCCATATCAACAATTCCACATTATTCATCGACAGTAGCAACACTACTCTAAATCAATAAGCATACCTATTGAACTTTGAATACAAAGAGAATTCTTACAGATACTCTAGTCTAACAGAAAATTCAATTTTTTGTGTTTTTAACAATTTCAACTGGACATTCAAATATTGTAATGATAATATATTCAATAAACTTAAAATTTCATAAATATAATTAAATATCTCTTCATCAATTATTTGGTATTCTTCGTCCTTTTTCAAGTTTCCACTGATCGACGAACATTCTACCCGTTCTGTTCTAAACTTGAGAAAGATTTTGCATGTGAATTGGGTCATGTATATGCTTAGATTGTCTCTCTTCCTTCATCTTAGCCGTTGATCCAACATTATCCGTCATTCCTTGAGTAATATAGAGTGAAAGATGGAAAATCGCTAGAAAATTGTTGATTAAGTTGGATACCTCTTGTAAACCTCTTAGATTAAGTCATTAGAGAGGGATCTTGAGGTTTTTCAATATTCAAAACCCTAATGAAGTGAAGAAGTTACTACTCAACTAAACAATATTTTTTTTTTGAAAGATTTAAACAAAAATAAAATCAGCAAACAAACCTAAAATGAGATAAAGATGCTTATTTAAAAGAATTGTTATTCAATATCTTTAGAGATTTATATTCCATTTCTGAAATAAAAAAGAAAGGAAAGAACGGAAGACAGAGAATCAAGGTTTGAAAGGATAAAAAAAATGGAATAGAGAAATTTGTGAGAGACAAAAATACTATTTTTTGAAAACATATGAGAAAGAAGTGTTGGGAAACAAATAATTAATGTGAGATAAGAAAGGAACTTAAATAGGATACACTTTGTTTTTTAAAATATTGACATTTTGACATTTTTAATAGTATTTATAAAATATTGATGTTTTTACTAATTATGTTAGGATTTTTGACTAAATTGCTAATTTTTCCTTTTTTTTTTCGTTACCGTGTAAGTTATGAAAAAGTTGTTTGATATATAAATTATGTTGAATAGAGATGAGATTGAGATGAAAAAAAGAGATTTTTTTTTATATAAATTGTGAAAGCAAAAGAGTTGCATACAAAGTTTCTGAATAGAGATATAATGAGATGAAAAGATTTCGATACAAACGAAGGTGGTGAAAGTTATGTTTTATGGAGTGAGAATAGAAATAAGAATAAAAAATGTTTTTTTATATAATCTAAAAATGTAAGAAAGTTATTTTTGTGGATTGTTGATAGGATATTAAAAGATTTTTTTTTTGGATTCAAATTGAAAATGTAAGAGTATAATTTTGTGGAGTAATACTTGAGTAGATGTGATATTTGAGATGATGACACTGTTATTTTTATACTAGTATTGAAGCACGTGCGTTGCACGTGAATGCCGGACTATTACACTATTTTTTAGATAATGCCAATATTATTAAACCAAATAATTAAGTAATGGATTATAATGAAATAACAATGTGTAAGTTCTTGTGAATAATGTAAGGTGGTGTGACATCTTTCTATGCCCTCTAATTATATTTTATCTTTTTGTCCTTTTTAAAAAGCTTTTTCTCATTTTAAATGTTTTTGTTATATGTAAATGAAAAAAGTCACTCTTAAATCACTTAATTACACCTTACATATACCTTTTCTTCCATTCCCCTACAATTATCTACTATTTATTGTTTTACTATTGAAGTTCCTGTTTTTTTTTTTTTTTGGGGGGGGGGGGAGGGATCACACTTGAGTTTTTTAAGAAGAGATTTTTTTAGAAAAATTGTAATTTAAAAATGTGAGAAAACCCTTTCTACTTCAACCAACATAGGATAGTATGAAATTGTGTTTATTGTGATTAATCGAGAAAGTCACAACTTTCCAGAATGAGTGTTGATTGGTTATGTTTCCGCCAAACCTAGTTGCTTAGTTATCGCATCTGACCTTGACACTGTTGCGATGGATTTAAAGTACTTGTAAATAGTATAACGTATTGTATTTAAAAAGTAAGAAAAGAGGAGAAGTCTTTTTGTTACAAACTAAGTTATGAGAAAATTGTTTGATATATATATATATATATATATATATATATATATATATATATATAGATGTTATTGAAATAAAAAGAGAGAAAAGATATCGATATAAAATGCTAAAGTAAAAGAGGGGAAACTTTTTTTCCGTTACAATCTAAGTTATGAGAAAGTTGTTTGATATATAAATTGTGTTGAATAGAGATGAGATGAGAAGAAAAAAGAGAAGGTTTAGATATAAACTGTGAAAGTAAAAGAGTTGTTTGGAAGGTTTATGAATAGAAATAGAATGAGATAAAATATCTAAATACAAATGAAGGTTGTGAAAATTATGTTATATGGAGTTAGAATAGAGATTAAAAAATGAGATTTTTTTATATAATCTAAAAATGTGAGAAAATTACTTTGTGATCGTTTGAATAGATTATTAATCAAAAGATTGTTTGATACAAATAAAAAATGTGAGACTGTGATTTTGTGGAATCATACTTGAGTAGATGTGATATTTGAGATGCTGACACTGTTATTTATATACTAGTATTGAAGTGTCGGACTATTACACTATTTTTTAGATAATGCCAATATTATTAAACCAAATAATTAAGTAATGGATTATAATGAAATAACAATGTGTAAGTTCCTGTGAATAATGTAAGGTGGTGTGACATCTTTCTATGCCCTCTAATTATATTTTATCTTTTTTGTCCTTTTTAAAAAGCTTTTTCTCATTTTAAATATTTTTGTTATATGTAAATGCAAAAAGTCACTCTTAAAATCACTTAATTAAACCTTACATATACCTTTTTTTCCATTCCCCTATAATTATCTACTTATTTATTGTTTTATCGTTGAAGTTCCTGCTTTTGGAGGTGGGGGGTTTAGTTGATGGTATTGTCATTATTTTACATTCAAAATTTGGGTTTTTTTTCTCTTCAAATTTAACTGAAATCGAAACTCACTCAATGACTATAAATCACACTTGAGTTTTTTATGAAGAGTAAACTTTTTAAAAACATTCGTAGTTTAAAAATGTGAAGAATCCCTCTACTTCAATCAACATAGGATAGTATGAAAATGTGTCTATGTGCTTTATAGAGAAAGTCACAACTCTCTGGAATGAGTGTCAATTGGTTATCTTTCTGCCAAACCTAATATCTTAATTATCGCATGTGACCTTGATACTATGTTATGATGGTTGTTAGGTACTTGTAAATAATATAATGTATTATATTTAAAAAGTAAAAAAAGATGAAAACTCTTTTTTCTTACAAACTAAGTTATGAAAAAATTGTTTGATATATAATTGTGTTGAATAGAGATGAGATTGAAAACAAAAAGAGAGAAAATATTTCGATATAAAATGTAAAAGTAAAAGGGGGAAACACTTTTTTCCGTTATAATATAAGTTATGAAAAAGTTGTTTGATATATAAATTGTGTTGAATAGAGATGTGATTGAGAAGAAAAAGAGAAAAGATTTTGATATAAATTGTGAAAGTAAAAGAGTTGTTTGCAAGGTTTCTGAATAGAGATAGAATGAGATAAAATATCTCGATACAAACGAAGATTGTGAAAGTTATATTTTACGAAGTTAGAATACAGATAAGAAAAAAAATGAGATTTTTTAATATAATCTAAAAATATGAGAAAATTATTTTTGTGTTTGTTTGAATAGATTGATAATAAAAAGATTCTTTGATGCAAATCGAAAATGTGAGAGTGTGTGCAGAGTCATACATGTGTGGATGTGAAAATTGAGATGTTGACACTGTTATTTTTATACTAATATTGAAGCACATGTGTTGCACGTGAATGGCAAACTATTACACTATTTTTAAAATAATATCAATATTATTAAATCAAATAAGTAAAGGATTATAATGAAATAACAATGTGTAAATTTTTGTGAATAATGTAAGGTGGTGTGACCCCTTTCTATGCACTCTAATTATATTATGTTTTTTTTGTCCTTTTTCTAAACTTTTTCTCATTTTAAATATTTTTGTGATATGTAAATGCAAAAAGTCACTCTTAAAATCACTTAATTACACTCTTACATATACCTTTTCTTTCATTCCCCTACAATTTTCTACTTATTTATTATTTTATTGTTGAAGTTCCTGCTTTGAGAGGGGGGGTTTCAAATTTATCGGAACTCAGAACTCACTCAATGACTACAAATCACACTTGAGATTTTTAAGAAGACAAATGTTTTAATAGAAAAGTCGTAGTTTAAAAATGTGAGGGAACTCCTCTACTTAAATCAACATAGGATAGTATGAAAATGTGTTTATTGTGCTTTATTGGGAAAGTCACAACTCTCCGAAATGAGTGTTGATTGGTTATGTTTCCGCTAAACCTAATTACTTAATGACACTATGTTGCGATGACTATTAAGTACTTGTAAATAATATAATGTATTGTATTTAAAAAATAAGAAAAGCTGAAAACTCTTTTTTGTTACAAACTAATAAGTTATGACAAAATTATTTGATATATAATTAAGTTGACTAGAGATGAGACTGAAAATAAAAAGAGAGAAAAGATTTCGATATAAAATGTGAAAGTAAAAGAGGGAAACCCTTTTTTTCGTTACAATCTAAGTTATGAGATAGTTGTTTGATATATAAATTGTGTTGAATAGAGAAGAGAATTGAGAAGAAAAAGAGAAAAGATTTTGATATCATCTGTGAAGGTAAAAGAGTTGTTTGTAAGGTTTCTGAATAGAGATAGAATGAGATAAAATATCTCAATACAAGCGAAGGTTGTGAAAGTTATGTTTTATGAAGTTAGAATAGAGATAAGAAAAAAATGAGATTCTTCTATATAGTCTAAAAACGTGAGAAAATTATTTTTGTGTTTGTTTGAATATATTGTTAATAAGAAAGATTCTTTGATACAAATTGTAAATATGAGGGTGTGATTTTATGGAGTCATACTTGGTAGATGTGAAAATTGAGATGTTGACAATATTATTACTTTTATACTAGTATTAAAGCACGTGCATTGCACGTGAATGTCAGACTATTACACTAATTTAAAGATAATGTAAATATTACTGAATCAAAAAAGGATTATAATGAAATAACAATGTGTAAGTTTCTGTTAATAATGTATGGTGGCGTGACACCTTTCTATGCCCTCTAATTATATTTTCTTTTTTCCTTTTTTTATAAACTTTTTCTCATTTTAAATATTTTTGTGATATGTAACTGCAAAAATTCATTCTTAAAATCACTTATTACACCCTTACATATATCGTTTCTTCCATTCCTCTATAATTATCTACTTATTTATTGTTTTATTGTTGAAGTTCCTGCTTTGGGGTGGGGGAGGTAGTTGATGGTATTATCGTTATTTAACATTCAAATTGGGGGGGGGGGTGGGGTTCAAATTTAACAGAACTCCGAACTCAACCAATGACTTGAAATCACACTTTAGCTTTTTAAGAATATAATTTTTTTTAGAAAATTCGTAGTTTAAAAATGCGAGGAAACCCCTCTACTTCAACCAATATAGAATAGTATGAAAATGTGTTTATTGTGCTTTATCGAGAAAGTCACAACTCTCCGAAACGAGTGTTGATTGGTTATTTTCTGCTAAACCTAATTGCTGAATTATCACATGTGACCTTGTTATTATTTTGCGATGACTGTTAGGTTCTTGTAAATAATATAACATATTGTATTTAAAAAGTAAGAAAAGTGGAAAACTCTTTTTTGTTACAGACTAAGTTATGAAAAAATTGTTTGATATATAATTGTGTTGAATAGAGATGAGATTGAAAATAAAAAGAGAGAAAAGATTTCGATAAAATGTGAAAGTAAAAGAGGGAAAACATTTTTTCATTACAATCTAATGAAAAAGTTGTTTGATATATAAATTGTGTTGAATAGAGATGAGATTAAGAAGAAAAATAGAAAAGATTTTTATATAAACAGTGAAAGTAAAAGAGTTGTTTGCAAGGTTTCTGGTTGGAGATAGAATGAGATAAAATATCTCGATACAAACGAAGGTTGTGAAAGTTATTTTTTATGGACTTAGAATAGATATAAGAAAAATGAGTTTTTTTTATATAATCTAAAAATGTGAGAAAATTATTGTTGTGGTTGTTTGAATAGATTGTTAATAAAAAGATTCTTTGATACAAATCGAAAATGTGATAGTGTGACTTTGTGGAGTCATACTTGAGTGGATGTGAAAATTGAGATGATGACAATGTTATTTTTATACAGTATTGAAGCACGTGAGTTGCATGTGAATGTCAGACTATTATATTATTTTAAACATAATGTCAATATTATTAAACCAAAAATTTGACTAAAGTATTTGATACGCTCAAACTTACTTCTCAAATAAGAAGTAAAGTGGTCGTATCAAGTAAAGAACCCAACTAATGAGGTTGAGGTCGGTTGCACGGGAAAAATGGTTCAGACTTAACTTTATTCTATTATTACTTTTATTTAGTCAATTATTTTCTGAAAAAACAAATAACTAAAAGGGTTTTTTAAATTAATAAGAATGATTAGCTAAATTAAAGTAAACAACTAACAAATTCAAGTATTGGAGTTTAATCAAGTAATAAAAATAACTAGGGCTTAAGTGTTCCCCACAGGCTCCTAACTCGATAATTCTAGCCATAACAATTCTTTCCTAGTATCTTGCATGCAAAGTGATAAGTTAGGTATTTCTAAATCCTTGGTCCGGTATCTAGAAATTTTCCTTCTGCACCTTGGTCCGGCTACGTGTGTTGCTTTACTAAACCTTATCTTTACCTCATATTAAGCATCATAATCGATATTTGACTAAGTTGTTACTTCGTACCAACCGACACTAGCCTATTAGATAGTATACACTAAATCTACGTTGATAATTCTGTTCCTATTATCTACCTCCTTGGTCCGGCAAGTAGCATTAAGGCGAGTTCTAACGTTGGCCATCCGTTAAAAAGACTTCTAAACGAAAGAATTATCAATACATGCAAGACACTATTCTAGAATTGTTATTTTAGCTAGATTTTACCTTGTTATTTACCCATGGTTCCCACAACCCTTGTTATGGAGTTTAGTTACCCATGCTAATAATCACACAATTCATGTTAATAATATAAGAATTCATGCACTTACTTTAATGAGAATGAAGAAAATCCAGAAATTCACTTGAATTAATCACAAAAACACTAACAATCGATTCTGGAAAAGTATGATAAAATCCCAAAATCAAGAGTTCAACACTTAAACAATAAAACTGAAAATTATCCAAAAGTCTAACCCGAAAAACGAGGTTTTTTGAACTATTTATAATAAAACAAAACCTAATGAAAGAGGGAATCTAATTAAAGAAAATCTGTCCAAAACGCGTCTGAGTCGACGACTCTTGTGACGGACCGTCGTGGCCTCCATCGTTCCATACTTAACTCAAATCTCTGTTGCTTTCTTCATCAACTCTTTGTTACCATCGACGGACAGGTATGCCGGATCGTTGCAAGAACGATGATCCGTCGAGGGTTTCCGTTCCACAACACTTAGAAATTTCTTGAAATTGGTACTAGGACTACTCTCTGACAACCACGACGAATGTGCAGGATGGACCGTCGTGGCTATGACGGTCCGTCGTGAGCTTCCGTAGTCCCACACTTGGTCAGACTTCCCCAACTTCCTTCAAAAACTCTTTTCTTCTCACTACGGTGCCACCTACGGACCATCACACTCACGACAGACCGTCGTGGGCTCTGTAGGTGGCCAATTCTGCAATTTCTGCTCAAATCCTCCGCGTTCTATTTTGGACAGATTTTCTGCAAATAAAGAGAAACCTACATCAAAAATCAATACAAAAAGGCTTTAGACACACACTAAACTTAAAAAAAAAGAAAATAGTACCGTGAACCACGGTACATCAACACCCTCAACTTAAATTCGTTGTTTGTCCTCAAGCGGCGCACTATGACTCACTACAAAATCTTTGTACAAGAGTATCTGTATTTTAGCTTTCGCAATCATTTGGCTCTCAATTACGATTATTATCATTATGTTCCTGCATGCTATCACTATTAGGCTTGAATTATGTGGATCAGACCATGACACAGACTCACTACACACTGACACCTATCCTCTTCGATTCCTCACCAAGGTGCTAATTTTTCCGGTATTGCAACTAGTGTCCTCACTTCAAAATAACATCCTCATTTTTCACACAATGACTTCAATTTGAGTATAAGGATTACTTTTCAACACTCGCTCTCAGAACAACTTCACAACTCATTTATACATATTGCCAAAGGTTTGCCCTTATTCTCACTGCTTTAAGTTCGCCATAACAACTCTTAGGATCACGATAGGACTTTCTGAGCTTGTAACATAGGCTCAGGGTCAGGTGAGCTATATTTAGTTATACTTTAGTGAATTGTTGACCTCCTTGACATATAGTCTAAGTGTACTACCTTTTTATCATATTATTTCGTCCTTTTTCACAATTTTCTTTCACCTTGCTATTCTCCCTTTCTTCTCTTTTATGTGTAAGTGACTCTTCTCTTTTCTTGTGTTTATTTTATTATATTTTTTTTAAGTCACTCTTGTGTTGTTATTTCTTCCTCTTTTATTCTTTCAACCCCACTTTCCGGAGTATTTCTCATAACAGCCACCCTCAACTCATGATTTTGCCATGGGTCAAGGTTCACAATACCCATGGTTGGGTCAGGGCCACGACAAGGTTGCTTTCTGCATTAGCCACCCTCAATTTATGCTTTTGACATAAGCTGAAGTGCACATGTCCAAGGAGGGACCAGGGCCAACACATTGTTCCCAAAGAAGATCAGTTGGGGTGAAAAAGAAAGATCTATTAAGGATTATAATGAAATAACAATGTGTAAGTTTTCTGTTAATAATGTATGGTGGCGTGACACCTTTCTATGCCCTCTAATTATATTTTCTTTTTTCCTTTTTTTATAAACTTTTTCTCATTTTAAATATTTTTGTGATATGTAACTGCAAAAATTCATTCTTAAATCACTTATTACACCCTTACATATATCGTTTCTTCCATTCCTCTATAATTATCTACTTATTTATTTGTTTTATTGTTGAAGTTCCTGCTTTGGGGGTGGGGGAGGTAGTTGATGGTTTATCGTTATTTAACATTCAAATTGGGGGGGGGGGGGGTTTCAAATTTAACAGAACTCCGAACTCAACCAATGACTTGAAATCACACTTTAGCTTTTTAAGAAGATAATTTTTTTAGAAATTCGTAGTTTAAAAATGCGAGGAAACCTCCTATCTTCAACCAATATAAGAATAGTATGAAAATGTGTTTATTGTGCTTTATCGAGGAAGTCACAACTCTCCGGAACGAGTGTTGATTGGTTATTTTCTGTAAACCTAATTGCTGAATTATCACATGTGACCTTGTTTTATTTTGCGATGACTGTTAGGTTCTTGTAAATATATAATAACATATTGTATTTAAAAAGTAAGAAAAGTGGAAAACTCTTTTGTTACAGACTAAGTTATGAAAAAATTGTTTGATATATAATTGTGTTGAATAGAGATGAGATTGAAAATAAAAGAGAGAAAAAGATTTCGATAAAATGTGAAAGTAAAAGAGGGAAAACATTTTTTTCATTACAATCTAATGAAAAAGTTGTTTGATATATAAATTGTGTTGAATAGAGATGAGATTAAGAAGAAAAATAGAAAAGATTTTTATATAAACAGTGAAAAGTAAAGAGTTGTTTGCAAGGTTCTGGTTGGAGATAGAATGAGATAAAATATCTCGATACAAACGAAGGTTGTGAAAGTTATTTTTATATAGGACTTAGAATAGATATAAGAAAATAGATTTTTTTTTATATAATCTAAAAATGTGAGAAATTATTGTTGTGGTTGTTTGAATAGATTGTTAATAAAAAGATTCTTTGATACATAATTGAAATGTGATAGATGTGCATTTTGTGAGTCATACTTGAGTGGATGTGAAAATTGAGTATGATGACATGTTAGTCTTTATATAACAGTATTGAAGCACGTGAGTTGCATGTGAATGTCAGACTATATATATTATTTAAAACATATAGTCGAATATTATTAAACCAAAAATTTGACTAAAGTTATCTTATACCTCAAACACTTAACTTCTAATCAGGAATATTAGACATAAAGATGGTCTCTAGTCATAGTAATGAGATTGAAAATAAAAAGAGAGAAAAGATTTCGAAAATGTGAAAGTAAAAGAGGGAAAACCCTTTTTTCATTACAATCTAATGAAAAAGTTGTTTGATATATAAATTGTGTTGAATAGAGATGAGATTAAGAAGAAAAATAGAAAAGATTTTTATATAAACAGTGAAAGTAAAAGAGTTGTTTGCAAGGTTTCTGGTTGGAGATAGAATGAGATAAATATCTCGATACAAACGAAGGTTGTGAAAGTTTTTTTTATGGACTTAGAATAGATATAAGAAAAATGAGTTTTTTTTATATAATCTAAAAATGTGAGAAAAATTATGTTGTGGTTGTTTGAATAGATTGTTAATAAAAAGATTCTTTGATACAAATGAAAATGTGATAGTGTGACTTTTTGGGAGTCATACTTGAGTGGATGTGAAAATTGAGATGATGACAATGTTATTTTTATACAGTATTGAAGCACGTGAGTTGCATGTGAATGTTAGACTATTATATATTTTAAAGATAATGTCAATATTATTAAACCAAAAATTTGACTAAAGTATTTGATACGCTCAAACTTACTTCTCAAATAGAAGTAAAAGTGGTCGTATCAAGTAAAGAACCCAACTAATGAGGTTGAGGTCGGTTGCACGAGGAAAATGGTTCAGACTTAACTTTATTCTATTATTACTTCTATTTAGTCAATTATTTTCGAAAAAAAATAACTAAAAGGGTTTTTAAATTAATAAGTAATGATTACTAAATTAAAGTAAACAACTAAAGTTCAAGTATTGGAGTTTAATCAAGTAATGAATAACTAGGGCTTAAGTGTTCCCCACAGGCTCCTAACTCGGTAATTCTAGCTATAACAATTCTTTCCTAGTATCTTGCATGCAAAGTGATAAGTTAGGTATTCTAAATCCTTGGTCCGGCATCTAGAAATTTCCTCCGCACCTTGGTCCGGCTACGTGTGTTGCTTTACTAAACCTTATCTTTACCTCATATTAAGCATCATAATCGATATTTGACTAAGTTGTTACTTCGTACCAACCGACACTAGCCTATTAGATAGTATACACTAAATCTACGTTGATAATTCTTTTCCTATTATCTACCTCCTTGGTCCGGCAAGTAGCATTAAGGCGAGTTCTAACGTTGGCCATCCGTTAAAAAGACTTCTAAACGAAAGAATTATCAATACATGCAAGACACTATTCTAGAATTGTTATTTTAGCTAGATTTTACCTTGTTATTTACCCATGGTTCCCACAACCCTAGTTATGGAGTTTAGTTACCCATGCATAATCACACTTATTTAATGAGAATGAATGAAAAATCCAGAAATTCACTTGAATAATTCACAAAAACACTAACAATCGATTCCGGAAAAGTATGATAAAATACCAAAATCAAGAGTTCAATACTTAAACAATAAAACTAAAAATATCCAAAAGTCTAACCCAAAAATGAGGTTTTTGAACTATTTATAATAAAACAAAACCTAATAAAGAGGGAATCTAATTAAGGAAAATCTGTCCAAAACGCGTCTGAGTCGACGCCCATGTGACGATGGACGGATCGTGACGGCTCGTGGCTCCGTCGTTCCATACTTAACTCAAATCTCTGCTGCTTTCTTCATCAACTCTGTTACCTCGACGGACAGGTATGACGGACCGTTGCAAGAACGACGGTCCGTCGAGGGGTTCCGTTCCACAACACTTAGAAACTTCTTGAAATTGGGTACTGGGACTACTCTCTGACAACCACGACGAATGTGCAGGATGGACCGTCGTGGCTATGACGGTCCGTCGTGAGCTTCCGTAGTCCCACACTTGGTCAGACTTCCCCAATTCCTTCAACTCTTTTCTTCTCACTACGGTGCCACCTACGGACCGTCACAGTCACGACAGACCGTCGTGGGCTCCGTAGGTGGTCACTTCTGCAATTTCCGCTCAAATCCTCCGCGTTCTTCTTTGGACAGATTTTCTGCAAATAAAGAGAAACCTACATCAAAAATCAATACAAAAAGGCTTTAGAAACACACTAAACTTAAGAAAAAAAGCATTAATAGTACCGTGAAACCACGGTACATCAACACCCTCAACTTAAATTCGTTGTTTGTCCTCAAGCGACGCACTATGACTCACTACAAAATCTTTGTACAAGAGTATCCGTATTTTAGCTTTCGCAATCATTTGGCTCTCAATTCCGATTATTATCATTATGTTCCTGCATGCTATCACTATTAGGCTTGAATTATGTGGATCAGACCATGACACAGACTCACTACACACTGACACCTATCCTCTTCGATTCCTCACCAAGGTGCTAATTTTTCCGGTATTGCAACTAGTGTCCTCACTTCAAAATAACATCCTCATTTTTCACACAATGACTTCAATTTGAGTATAAGGATTACTTTTCAACACTCGCTCTCAGAACAACTTCACAACTCATTTATACATATTGCCAAGGCTTGCCCTTATTTTCACTGCTTTAAGTTCGCCATAACAACTCTTAGGATCACGATAGGACTTTCTTAGCTTGTAACATAGGCTCAGGGTCAGGTAGGGTATATTTAGGTATACTTTAGTGACTTGTTGCCCTCCTTGACATATCGCTAAGCGTACTACCTTTTTATCATTTTATTTTGCCTTTTCTCAATTTTCTTTCACCTTGCTATTCTCCCTTTCTTCTCTTATGTGTAAGTGACTCTTCTCTTTTCTTGTGTTTATTTTATTATATTTTTTAAGTCACTTTGTGTTCTTTCTTCCTCTTTATTCTTTCAACCCCACTTTCCGGAGTATTCCTTATAACAGCCACCCTCAACTCATGATTTTGCCATGAGTCAAGGTTCACAATACCCATAGTTGGGTCAGGGCCACGACAAGGTTGCTTTCTGCATTAGCCACCCTCAACTTATGCTTTTGGCATAAGCTGAGGTGCACATGTCCAAGGAGGGACCAGGGCCAACACATTGTTCCCAGAGAAGATCAGTTGGGGTGAAAAAGAAAGATCTATTTTAAGCTCAAATCATTTGGATCAATAAGGGATTAATTTCATTTGGTTTTCTGTTATTTTAGGCTCAAGATTGACTATTTCAAACAAGGGCCTATGATCCTTTCCTAATTGTTTATTACGACTTACTTTTAGCAAGACTAACCAGGCAAGTTCTAGCTCAGTACCAATGGTAGATCATTCGAATTTTACTCACACTCACTTGACATCTCATTAATCTACCAGATTATCAGACACCTAGTTCGAATCTTGGATTTAGGGTCATGCAGTAGTGTATCTCTATGTCATGCTTAGAGCCACACAATTATCAATTACTATGCCTATTCATGCCTCATTTTCATTACATCAGGATATCATTTTTGTTTTAGCCATCATGCTTCAGAGTTATACTATGTACACAAGATATAAACATGCCGGTTCAACAATAAAAGTAATCAGTCTCTTGGGGAAAAAGAACACAGGCAAGAAAACCCCAAGAGCGGATCGTGAATTGGGCTACTCAGACTTCAACCTAGCACTCACTTTCCATTTACCCCACCCCAACAAAAAAGATATGCAATTGTCCCCAATGCATAAAAGAATCTAAATAATCGAGTGGTAGGTGAAGCAAACCTGAGGCGCAAAGCGCCGGCGATCAACAAGCTGGTGGGTCCGGTGTCCGGAACCCACTCCCTCTGTAGTCTGGACACCCTCAGTAGTGTCCTCAGCAGCAACCACCATCAGTAGTGCCTCTCTCCCCTCAACAACTCTGGAGCTAGACGCCCCAGCAGCCAACTCTATAGTCCTCAACTGACGGGCCTCCTCATCAGCAATCGAGGCTCTTCGCAGCCTCCACTCTCGCGCTCCTTCTTCCTCGCCCTAGCCTCATCCTCATCTCGACCCTACGCCTCTTGGCATGCTCTCGTGGGGAGGTGGTGGCACATCAGAAGTGGCGAATAAGGCAGCCATCACGTGTCCTCAGCAGGCTCTGCAGAAGGGGCCTCAGACTCGGGCACCCTAGCCTCTAGAATCGTGTCCAGTCCGCTCTCAGACTCTCTACAGCAGCCTGAAGGGTCGACACGTCCACCGAGGGCTGGCTGGGCTAGCACCCGCAACTCAAAAGCGTCCAGGCTCTGATGAACCTCCATGATCTTCCTCTCCGTGTGCTGGGCCATCTTCCGCTCCATGCGCTCCTCCGCCTCAGCAATAGACCTCTGCATCCAAGGCTGGATGTGATGCAGAAGTGTCCATGGGCCTCGAGTTTCTGGACCCTAGCAAGTGGGACCAGAGTAGTGGAAGGAGTCGAGCGAGAGGAGCTCGGGGCGGTGCTACCACCCGGGATAGACTCGACCGGGGTGGTGTCAGTAGGCTCAGATGTAGCCTGGGTAGCCGCTCGGGCTGCTCTACTGTATCCGCCAGGTTCTCACCAAGCGGAGGCACCTCCGGGCGGGGCCCTCTGTGTGGAGCCAACTCATTGGCCTCATCCCTGATGAGGCCGATATCAACATTGCCCGCGGGGTCTTGAGCTGATCTATGTGCCAAATGGGCACACCTGCGGACCTGCACAAAGAAAACACCATGCACGGAAATGGGTAAGTAGTAGTGACCTTGAAGGCCCTCTCGTGCATGACCGCCTGAAGAAGCAAGCGAAGTCCACCTCGAACCCGCTATCATCGCCGCCATCAGAACTGCCCGATCCCATGTGACAATATTGTCTGCAGCAGTGGGGGAAAGGTAGTGGCGGACTATCAACCATAAAACTTGGCCGTGAAGGTCAGGTTAGCCTTCTTGATGGCTCCCTTCGGCTCAAGTACCCAGTCAGCAGCCTCTCCATCAACGGACAAATGCTGGGCCATCCACCTCTTGGTGGTCTCTCTCAGCTCTGGATCACGCAAGAACCGTCCATCTTTAACCAGTTTCCACCGGTAGTGAACTGGCAGTGAGAGGAGTCCTGGTGGCATCAACATCCTCGTCGTATAGATACCGGCAGATGGCTGCAAGGAGATGTCTACCCGCTTGCCGCGGACTCGAATGTGATCTAGTGGGGCCTGTTTGGCGGGGGCAGCTCGCTTATCAATCTGGGATCGGAGAGTCGCCACATACGATGCGTAGAACTCTCTGACCAACTCCTCACTGTATCAGCCCAAAGCACGAGCCGTCCAATCTAGCCGGTGCCTGGTGAAGAGTGCATGGATATCCAGCATGGTGGGAGACTCCCCGTAAGGACCCGCCTCTCCAGTGTAAGGGTCCGGGTCATGACTCCCTTATCATTCGGCAGCTTGGCATCGGAGTACACCTGATACTGCCCCTCAACACACCACTGGTTGGGCTGGTCGGCAACCGGGGCGGTGACTCCAGTCTGTGGTGCTGGAGTAGAATCAGCACTGTCGGCCTCATTGGACGAGGCGGACTGGGATGCGGTGGCTGGAGCAGAAGATTCCTCATACCCGGAGACTTCTTCTGAACCCGACACTCTCCTGAGAACCGAAAGCATCCCTGGAGTGTGCAGCAGACCAGAAGGCGTGCCGGTCAGTGTGCGCTCCTCTTCAGACTGGGAGGCAGTGACTACGTCGGGCGCCACCTTCGTGGGCGTGGCTTGTGTCGTGCAGCCCGTGCAGGAGTGACAGTGCCTGGGGGCACGTATTCGGGGTCACGCTCATCGTCAGAGCCAATGACCAGTCGGGCAGATGGGGCGACGGACTTTGACCGCCCTCGTGCGTACACGTGATCTTGCTTTGGTGCCATAAGTGTTAGAGGTCTGTTGTTGGACACTTAGAAATTTTTTTGAGCCCTTAGGAATAGGGTCTCAAACAACCACGACGGTTGTGCAGGAAGGACCATCGAGGGCACGACGGTCTATCGTAGAGGTCCGTCGACAGAAACTTAGAGAAAAATTTTGAGACCCTTAGGAATAGGGTCTCTGACAACCATGACGGTTATGCAGGACGGACCGTCGAGGGCACGATCGTCCGTCGTAGAGGTCCGTCGACGGCACTTAGAGAAAAAAACATGGATTGGTAAGACATACCCCACGACAGTCCGTCGTCGGGGTCTCATTCTGTCCTTCAGTGACAGAACTGAGGATGCCTCAATCGTCCCCAAAATTGCTAATATGAAATCTACTTGCAACCCATAGTTCTAACCAAATACCCAGCACTCAGCATTCCTAAGGAAAAAATTCTCGAGTTTTAGCATGCAATTTGGAAACTATAACCTAGGTCAGAAACAAATAGTTCAGAAACATACATCCCCCATTTGATTTATTAACACAACACCCCATTTTTACTATTAAGGGTCTTAAGGCACGTAGGATTACGGGGTGGGTTCTTAGCATGCAATAGGGGTCAAATTTGAAGACCCAACATTCAGAAACATGCATATAGTATGGGAAAACAAGAATGAAATGTAGATGAGTTAGAGATCAGAACCACATACCTGATACTTGGAGAAGATGAAAACAAGGAAGGCACACAACTCTGGTGATCAGCAGACGAACACTTGACTCCGACCGGCAGATATTTGAAGAAGCAGGGAGTTTGGGAGAGGGAAGATTAGGGAATTTGGGAAGGGATGGATGAATCAGAATTTTGGGGAGAGATGAGAGTGGTAGGGAGTTGAAAAGAGAGTAAATGGAGAAATGAGGGAAAGAAACGGTTGAATGAAGAGGTGGGAAGTTAAAAGGTTTAAAAACTTTTAATATTCGTCGGTCGGTGGTCGGGTTTACGGGTATTGATGTGACGAGTCCCCGTCGACGGTCCGTCACAGGTGTGACGGTCCATCATGGGGTCCGTCATGGGTGCCCTAACTTAGAAGAAATGAAAAAACTTACCTGGGCACGACGGATGCTTGCGACGGTCCGTCGCAAGCGTGACGGTCCGTCGATGGATCCGTCAATGAGTGCTGCAGACCAATTTTCTGCAGATTTTCTGGTGATGTGCTACCTGCAAATTTAACACCCATTAAGCTATTTTTTTGTATTTATCTGGACACTTATTGGACACGGACCCTAAACTACGCTCTAGCCAACACTTCTAACAAAAAAAAAGCAAAGAAAATGCAACTATTACTAGAAAGTCATAAAAAAAACTATAGTTGGCTTAGAGGATACATATTGGGTTGCCTCCCAACCAGCGCTTGATTTAACGTCGCGGCACGACGGAGGACACTTGATTACTCAGACTTCATCAAGATGGTATGCCTCGATCACTTCATTCGCCGTTTCACATTCTGTCCGTTCACCTTAAACCGCACACCCTCCTTGTTTTCCAACTCAACCGCTCCGTGAGGGAATAGTTGGGTGATCAAGTAAGGGCCAGTCCATTTGGACTTGAGTTTGCCCGGAAACAAGCGCAACCTAGAATTGAATAAAAGCACCAAATCCCCAACCATAAAATTGCGTTTCTCAATCTTTTGGTCATGGTACTTCTTCATCTTTTCTTTGTAGAGGGCTGAACTTTCATAAGCTTTTAGGCGAAATTCATCGAGCTCATTCAACCCATTTAACCTCTGTTCTGCAGCTTCATTCCAATCCATTTTCAACTTCTTCATTGCCCATATGGCTTTATGCTCTAATTCAACCGGTAAGTGACAAGCCTTTCCATATACAAGTTGGTATGGGGACATACATATGGGAGTCTTGTATGCTGTCCGGTAGGCCCAAAGAGAATCATCAAGCCTCCTTGACCAATCCGTTCTACTAGCGTTCACCGTTTTCGACAAAATCTGCTTGATCTCCCTATTTGACACCTCAACTTGTCCACTAGTTTGAGGATGGTAAGGAGTGGCCACATTATGGCGAACCCCATATTTCTCCAATAATCCCTTAAACAATTTGTTGCAAAAGTGGGATCCCCCATCACTAATAATAGCCCTTGGGGTGCCAAATCGGAAAATATATTCTTTTTCAAGAACGCGGTGACACTCTTCCCTTCATTATTTGCGAGTGCGATAGCTTCCACCCATTTAGACACATAATCAACCGCTACTAGAATGTACTTCATCCATGAGAACTCACAAAAGGGCCCATAAAGTCAATACCCCACACATCAAATAACTCAATCACAAGAATAGGATTTAAAGGGAGCTCTTGCTTTCTTGAAATGCCGCCATCTCTTTGGCATCTATCACATGCCTTGGCGAACTCATGAGCATCTTGATGAATAGTTGGCCAATAGTAGCCACATTGTAAGATCTTGTGAGCGGTCCGGATACCACTATGATGTCCACCTACGGGTGAAGAATGGCATGCCTCCAAAACACTCAACATCTCAACTTCTGGCACACAACGCCGAATAAGCCCATCGGCACAACTCCTATATAAGTATGGTTCATCCCAAAAGAACTTTTTCACATCGTACATGAACTTTTTCCTTTGATGAAAGGACAAGTCCGGTGGGACAATATCGCTAGCCAGATAATTCGCAAAATCTGCGAACCATGGAATCAAGTCTTGAGAGGCGGCCAATACATGCTCATCGGGGAAAGTATCATCAATTTCAGTCTTATCCCCCAACTCTCTCATTGCTTCATCTTCTAAACGGGACAAGTGATCAGCGACTTGATTCTCGGTCCCTTTTCTATCTCTCACCTCAAAGTCAAATTCTTGCAATAGTAATACCCAACGAATCAACCTCGGTTTCGCATCCTTCTTTGCCATCAAATATCTCAAAGCAGAATGATCAGTATGCACTATAACTCTAGTGCCTAGCAAATAGGAGAAATTTCTCGAAAGCAAAGACTACTGCAAGGAGCTCTTGCTCAGTCACTGTGTAGTTCTTTTGGGCTTCATTGAGGGCTTTACTAGCATAGTAAATGGGGTGAAGGATTTTGTCCCTTCTTTGTCCCAATACCACACCAAGAGCAACCCCACTAGCATCGCACATCACCTCAAATGGAATGCTCCAATCCGGAGAAATAATGATAGGTGCAGAACCAACTTTTCTTTCAACTCACGAATGCCTTAAGACAGGATTCATCAAAATAAAATTTACACTCTTTCTCAAGCAACTTGCACAAAGGATGCGCAATTTTTGAAAAATCCTTGATGAACCTCCGGTAAAAACCTGCATGCCCAAGAAAGCTTCTCACACCTTTTACAGAGATAGGTGGGGGAAGTCTCTCTATTACCTCGACTTTAGCTCGATCAACCTCTATACCCTTCTCTGAAATGCGATGACCCAATACAATACCCTCTTTCACCATGAAGTGGCATTTTTCCCAATTTAGTACTAGATTGCAGTCTTCACACCTCTTAAGAACCTCAGATAAATGACTCAAACACCGCTCAAAGGAGTCACCAACCACAAAAATCATCCATAAACACCTCAATAGTGTCCTCCACCATATCGGAGAATATCGACATCATACATCTCTGAAATGTGGCGGGTGCATTGCACAACCCAAACGCATTCTCTTGAACGCGAAGGTCCCATATGGACAAGTGAAGGTGGTTTTCTCTTGATCTTCGGTGCAATAGAAATCTGATTGTACCCCGAATAACCATCAAGAAAACAGTACCACCCTTTTCCGGCAAGTCTATCCAATATCTGATCCATGAAGGGCATAGGAAAATGGTCTTTTTCAGTCCATGCATTTAATTTCCGGTAGTCCATACACACCCTCCATCCAGTCACCGGTCTCATTGGAACAAGTTCATTTTTCTCATTGGGGACCATAGTCATTCCCTCTTTCTTAGGTACACACTGAACAGGGCATACCCAACTACTATCAGCGATCGGATATATTACTCCGGCATCCAACCACTTAATAATTTCCTTCTTCACTACCTCTTGCATAGGTGGATTTAAGCGTCTCTGGTGCTCAATACTTGTCTTATGATCGGGCATGAGTTGGATTTTATGAGAACAAATACCGGGAGGTATCCCAATAATATCCGCAATAGTCCACCCAATAGCTCTTTTGAACCTTTTTAACACTTTCACCAAACTCTCAACTTGTTGTACATTCAGATCTGATGCAATGATTACCGGCAAAGTGTCACCATTTCCTAAGAATTCATACCTCAGATGAGGTGGTAGAGCTTTTAGTTCTAACTTTGGAGCCTCCTCTATAGATGGTTTCGCGGGTGGAGACTCGCGATTCTTCATATCTAACTCATATTTCTTCGGTTTAAACCGAACATCACCTCGATCAAGTGCCGCGACCAATGACCCATACTCTTCAATGCAATCGCTATCAAAATTCATGATCACTGCCGCTAGTGCTTCTACACCCAGACGTTCTTCAATTTGTACCTCAGATGACTTTTCAACTTTGTAGGATATGGCAGATACCGATTGGAGCTCACCACTCTGCCTCATGGACCTACAAATGTTGAAGGTCACTTCTTCATTGTTCAACCGAAATTTCATCTGCCCTTTTTCCATATCAACCAAGGCTCTACCCGTAGCAAGGAATGGCCTCCCAAGAATAATAGGCACCTCAAAATCGACCTCACAATCAAGAATAACAAAATCGGCCGAAAATATGAACGACTCCACTTTTACTAGCACATCGTGGAGTATCCCAATAGGCCTTTTTACTGTTCGATCGGCCATCAGTAGCCGCATCGCAGTGGGCTTTGGGTCACCCAAACCCAACTTCTTGTAAATCGAGAGGGGCATGAGATTTATGCTTGCCCCAAGATCACATAATGCTTTCGCAAAATGTAATAACCCGATTGTACAAGGAATAGTGAAAGCACCCGGATCTTCTTTCTTTTGCACTAGAGATCTTGTAGCAATAGCACTACAGTGCTGCATTCTATCATCATCCTCAAAAGTGACCGATCTTTTCTTCGTAACCAGATCTTTCATGAACTTGGCATAACCGGGCATTTGTTCCAGAAAGCTGATCGTTATACCACCATCCTCGGTTTTTCACATTGTGGGAAGGGGGGTGGTCTAGGCATGGGAGTCACCTTTTTGGGCACTTCAACATCTTTTCCCGTTTTATCTTCTAACTCACCACTAACCTCCACCACCTTATCATCATCTCTTATCACCTTTTCTACATCAGACGGCATAGGTGGGTCAATGGTTGCTTACCACCCCGAGTAGTGATTGCCATACAGTGTCCATCATTTTTCGGATTTTGGACAGTGTTGCTAGGGAGAGTGCCCGGTTGCCGTGTGTTCACAGCAGATAATTGGGCCATTTGCAACTCAAGCTGCTTAATCGAGATTGCATGTGTATCAACTTTCTGCCCAATACACGCTAAGTCATCACACTCGATCGCAACATATCCTCAACCGCCCTACCTCCACCATCCCTAGGAGCAACTTCACGATTTTGAGGAGGAACATAGGGCCCACTCCTATCATTTCTGTTACCATAGTTACCCCGGTTGAAGTTGTTGTCGCGGTTGTAATTCCCATCTCGGACATAATGACCCTCGGTTATAATTACCATAGTTCCGACCTTGGTTTCCTTGACCTTGGCGCCAATTCTCCTGATTGGAGCCTTGGGCGTTCGGTCGGAAACCCCCGTCTGCTCATTCACCGCATAGGAATCCTCCTCATAATAATATTCATCATTTGGCGGTGGTGGTTTAGACAAGTAGTTCACTGCATTTACCTTTTCTGCACCCCAGTGACATGTTTTAATACCAACCCAAGCTCAGTTCTCATCTGAGCCATCTCTTCACGAATCTCGTCTGGCTGTGGCTTGTGTGCGGATTGCACTGCGAAGGTGTTTCTTCAGTATCTGACTTCCTAGTACTCCAACTTTATTATTTCGGGAGATTTTCTCTAACTTTTCAGCAATCTCGGCATAAGGACACTCCCCATAAGAACCACCCGCTATCGTATCCAACACCGCTTTATTATTATCATCCTGTCCCCGATAGAAGTATTCTTTCAGTGACTCATCATCAATGCGGTGATTGGGGACACTTCTCAAGAATGAAGTGAACCTATCCCAAGAACTGCTAACTGACTCTCCCGGTAGTGCCACAAAGTTGTTCACTCTGTCTTTGTGGTTTAGTTTCTTAGAGACCGGGTAGTAACGTGCTAAGAAAGCATCCCTCAGTTGATTCCAAGTGAAGATTGAGTTATAAGGGAGCTCAGTAAACCAGATAGCAGCCTCTCCCGTCAGTGAAAGAGGAAATACTCTTAGCCCTATTACATCCATATTCAAATCGGGCCTCCCTACACAACTTTTGCACACTGCCCTTACCTTAGCGATGTGGGCATGTGGATCCTCAGAAGGTAGCCCTGAAAACAAACCTCTGGCAGTGAGCATTTGCATCAGACTACTGGTTACCACAAAAGTGTGGCCATGTGGTAGAGGGGCAAGACAAGTGGCCCATCAGAGTCTGCGATGTTATCATAACCCCTATAGTACTCTTGAGGGCGTGGAGCGGGGTGTTGTCCCCTTTGTTCATCTTCCCACGATTTTCAGGTAATCGACCGACCATGAGCTGGAATGTCCTTTGGTTATCATCGTCGTTAATACCCAAGTTTCGATTCATATTGCGTAGTGTACGCTCTAATTCGTGGTCGTATGGAAACAAGGGTTCTCTTCTACTCCGCGTAATTGGCATACACGGAAGTTAGACCTGCAAGAGACAAAAACAACAGAAAAAGTAAAATTAGGAAAATATTGACTAAACTTTAGTAATAAGTTTTAAGTTAATCTGCGCCAAAATTTGATACGCTCAAACTTACTTCTCAAATAAGAAGTAAAGCGGTCGTATCAAGTAAAGAACCCAACTAATGAGGTTGGGTCGATCCCACGAGGAAAATGGTTCAGACTTAACTTTATTCTATTATTACTTCTATTTAGTCAATTATTTTCCGAAAACAAATAACTAAAGGTTTTTTAATTAATAAGAATTATTACTAAATTAAAGTAAACAACTAACAATTCAAGTATTGGAGTTTAATCAAGTGATGAAGTAACTAGGGCTTAAGTGTTCCCCACAGGCTCCTAACTCGGTAATTCTAACTATAACAATTCTTTCCTAATATCTTGCATGTAAAGTGATAAGTTGGTATTTCTAAATCCTTGGTCCGGCATCTAGAAAATTTCACTCCGCACCTTGGTCCGGCTACGTGTGTTGCTTTACTAAACCTTATCTTTACCTCATATTAAGCATCATAATCGATATTTGACTAAGTTGTTACTTCGTACCAACCGACACTAGCCTATTAGATAGTATATGTGAGAAATATAGAAAAATAATATTATTGAATTGTTGTTGTATCTACATTATTACATGAGACCCTATTTATAGACCATAGAATACAATCCTTTACCAAATAGGATATTATTTAGTAGTCCTATTCCTATTCTAATAGGATTATATAAACCTATTCCTATATTAACAGTACTGTATAAACTATTCCTATTCTAATAGGATTGTATAAACCTATTCATATTCTAACACTCCCCCTCAAGCTAGTGCGTACAATTCATGCATCTAGCTTGTTACAAATGTAATTAACACGGGGACCGATGAGGGGCTTGGTGAGATATTTGCAGACTTCACAAAATTGACGGTCAATCTTAATGTGCTTGTCTTCTCATTAAATACTGGATTTGATGGATTTGATGCATAATGCCAGTAAATCTCAATGTGCTTAATCTTCGCATGAAATACTGAATTTGATTCATAATGTTGGTGTTGAATTCTAGACCATCGAGTGATCTGCATAATCGATGACACAACACAATCGACATGCAGGGCTACTAAACTCCCCCTTAGCAACGAAGTGCTCATATCTAATATAAAGTATATGGATCATGTTGGCATCAATGGATGAGTTAATATTAAATAAGAAAGTCACCAAACAATTATTGGAACATGCTCATATGTCGTAGTATTAGATTTGATGGCTAAAAATGGTCGCAATCTAAGAAATAAAATTATATAGGTAGGGTCGGAATGATGTCAAGACCCAACTAGAAAATAAAAATTATATAGGATAGTTCAAATTGATGGAACGACACCATTGACAAAAAAAGAGCAATAATATGGGTAGGGTCGGAATGATGGCACGACCCTAATGAAAAGGAGAAATTATATAGGTAGGATTGGAATGATGGCACAACCCTACGCAAATATGATTTGAGGAGTCACCAGAAAAGACGAATGGAACTATGCAAATCAAATCTAAGTTACTGAAAAGACACATGATGTTATGCAACTTAGATATGAGAAAATAGTTCGGAAAAAATTCCACGGTACTACACAAATTCAATATGAAAAGTACTCCGGGAGATGCACGGTGCTACGCAAATCAGATATGCAAAAAAAAAAGGTAGTCACCGGAAAGATGGGACGGTGATACAAAATTAAATATGAAAAAGTAGTCAGCAGAATGATGGTACAGTGTTACACAAATTTAATATGAAAAAGTAGTCACCGGAATGATGAGACGGTGGTACAAAATTAAATATAAGAAAGTACGCAAATATACACGGTGACCCAACTTTTGACAACATTAGCAATCAAGATCCCAACTGTGATGACCAATTAGAAGAGAACATTGAATGTACCCCTGTACTTGTAGGGAGCAAGCTCAGATAAATAAATAGGAACTGATTGATTAGCAAATCCGACTCCAACTCCAAGAAGGATACGACCATAGATGAGCATGCTAACGTGGACAAAAACAACATTAAGAAGGGCACCAAGCAAGAAGAAGAGACCTCCAAGGAACATTATCACTTTTCTGCCATGTTTCTTAACAAAAGAAGCGACAAAGGGAAAAGAGTTTGAGAAAAGGATCCGTAGAAGTAACTCCCCCTGAAATTCCAATGTCGTAACCAAAGATCAGGTCGGGGTTTGGTCGCCTGAGCCTCCCGAGCCTCATGACGGTGTTGTCTTTTGCACAACACCTTTAGAATGAAAGATGACGCAAATCAGTGCCACCGTTGCCACCGAAATTTGACACCGGTGACTTGAAGTTCTCAAGTGACCTAGCTTTTTGCTAATATAATCATTAGCCGAACGGGCGGCATATATGAGTAATAGCCGCCCGCCGACAGCTGAAGCTCTTTGACTGTTTACCAAGATCGTAGAGGCTCTGATACCATGTGAGAAATATAGCAAAATAATATTATTGAATTGTTGTTGTATCTATATTATTACATGAGACCCTATTTATAGACCATAGAATACAATCCTTTACCAAATAGGATACTATTTAGTAGTCCTATTCCTATTCTAATATGATTATATAAACCTATTCTTATATTAACAGTATTGTATAAACTATTCCTATTCTAATAGGATTGTATAAACCTATTCATATTCTAACAGTATACACTAAATCTACGTTGATAATTCTTTTCCTACTATCTACCTCCTTGGTCCGGCAAGTAGCATTAAGGCGAGTTCTAACGTTGGCCATCCGTTAAAAAGACTTCTAAACGAAAGAATTATCAATACATGCAAGACACTATTCTAGAATTGTTATTTTAGCTAGATTTTACCTTGTTATTTACCCATGGTTCCCACAACCCTAGTTATGGAGTTTAGTTACCCATGCTAATAATCACACAATTCATGTTAATAATATAAGAATTCATGCACTTACTTTAATGAGAATGAATTAAATCCAGAAATTCACTTGAATTAATCACAAAAACATTAACAATCGATTCCGGAAAAGTATGATAAAATCCCAAAATCAAGAGTTCAACACTTAAACAATAAAACTGAAAATTATCCAAAAGTCTAACCCCAAAAACTAGTTTTTTCAAACTATTTATAATAAAACAAAACCTAATGAAAGAGGGAATCTAATTAAGAAAAATCTGTCCAAAACGCATCTGAGTCGACGACCCTTGTGACGGACCGTCGTTCCATACTTAACTCAAATCTCTGCTGCTTTCTTCATCAACTCTCTGTTACCCTCGACGGACAGGTATGACGTACCGTTGCAAGCATGACGGTTCGTCGAGGGGTTCCGTTCCATAACACTTAGAAACTTCTTGAAATTTGGTACTGGACTACTCTCTGACAACCACGACGAATGTGCAGGATGGATCGTCGTGGTTATGACGGTCCGTCGTGAGCTTCCGTAGTCCCACATGGTCAGAATTTCCCAACTTCCTTCAGCAACTCTTTTCTTCTCACTACGGTGCCACTTACGGACCGTCACAGTCACGACGGACCATCGTGGGCTTCGTAGGTGGTCACTTTTGCAATTTCTGCTCAAAGCCTCCGCGTTCTCCTTTGGACAGATTTCCTGCAAATAAAGAGAAACCTACATCAAAAATCAATACAAAAAGGTTTTAGACACACACTAAACTTAAGGAAAAAAGCATTAAAAGTACCGTGAAACCACGGTACATCAATATTATAAATAAAATAAAAATGTGTAAGTTCCTCTGACTAATGTAAGGTAGTGTGACACTTTTCAATGCCCTTTAATTATATTTTATCTTTTTGGGGAATTGTTTTCTCATTTTAAAATTGTGTGATATGTAAATGCAAAAAGTCACTCTTAAAATCTCTTAATTACACCTTACATATACACCTTCTCTTCCATCCTCCTACATTTATCTACTTATTTATTGTTTTATTCTTGGAATTCCTGGTTTAGTTTTTTTTTTTAGTTAAGGGTATTATCGTTATTTAACATTCAAATTGGGAGTTTTCAAATTTAACTGAACTCCGAACTCACTCAATGACTACATGTTACCCCTTACTATTTTAAAAAGAGAAAAAAAAATAGAAATCCCTTCCATTTTAAAAATGTTAGTATGAAAATGTGCTTATTGTGCTTTATCAAGAAAATCATAACTCTTCGAGATGGTCAACACTAATAAGAAAAGTCACAACTCTATGAAAAAGTCACAGACCTTCAATGTTAAAATGTGTCTTCTTTCAATAAATATAATATCAAATATAGAAATATGTGAAATTGGGTGATTTAAAAAGAAGGATAAAAAACATAGAAATTCATAATTTAAAATGTGAGGGAACCTTTCTATTTATAGCTACTAAAGGCTAGTATGAAAATATACTTATTTTGTCTTATCATAAAAGTCACAATCTTTCAAAATCATGAAACTTCACGTTCAACCGCATACAAAACTAACACACAAACCTATCTGAAGTGATCGACTAAGAAAAATTTAAAATACAACTCCAATCAAGGAGAAAAGAATGCGGGAGTAATGAGACAATAGTGATAAAATATGATCAGATGAAGGAGAAACAGAAGAAAGGAATGAAGAACAAAGAGAATCAACAACTACAATTCGGGAAATTGTATTTAGCATTAAATGAATTAATCAGTACACATATTATGAATAACATAATTTAAAAATGTAAGAAAGTTATTTTGTGGATTGTTTGAATAGGATGTTAATGAAATTTTTTTTGATACAAATCGAAAAAGTAAGAGTGTAATTTTGTGGAGTAATACTTGAGTAGATGTGAAATTTGAGATGATGACACCGCTATTTTATATTAGTATTGATGAACGTGCATTGCACATGTTAGCCAAACTATTACACTATTTTTTAAGAAAATGTCAATATTATTAATCCAAAAAATTAAGTAAAGGATTATAGTGAAATAACAATGTGTAAGTTCCTGTGAATAATGTAAGGTGGTGTGACACCTTTCTATTCCCTCTAATTATATTTTATCCTTTTTGTCCTATTTTCTAATTTTTTTTCTCATTTTAAATATTATTGTGATATGTAAATGCAAAAAGTCACTCTTAAAATCACTTAATTACACCTTACATATACCTTTCCTTCCATTCCCCTACAATTATCTACTTATTTATTGTTTTATTGTTCAATTCATGTTTTTTTTCTTTTTTTTTTTTTTTTTTGGGGGGGGGGGTTTTTGTAACTGAACTCCAAACTCACTCAATGACTATAAATCACACTTGAATTTTTTAAGAAGAGAATATTTTTTTGAAAATTCGTAATTTAAAAATGTGAGGAAAGCCCTCTACTTCAACCAACATAGGATAGTATGAAAATGTGTTTATTGTGATTTATCGAGAAAGTCACAACTTTCCGGAATGAGTGTTGATTGGTTATGTTTCTACCAAACCTAATTGCTTAATTATCGCATGTGACCTTGACACTATGTTTCGATGAATGTTAGGTACTTGTAAATAATATAACGTATTGTATTTAAAAAGTAAGAAATGAGTGAAACTCTTTTTTGTTACAAACTAAGAGCCCGTTTGGATGGGTTTAAAAAAAGTAACTTTTAAAAAGTACTTTTGAATGTGCTGAAACTTATTTTTAAAATAAGTAGTTGTGTGTTTGGATAAAAGTGATTCACTTGAAAAAAAAGTTGTTGATGTGTTTGGCAAATAAGTGCTCGTAAACACATTTTTTTATCAAAATGTCTGAAATACCCTTAAAACTGTTAACATGATAAAAAGTTGATTAATTTAAGGTTTTATACTTAAAAACGATAAAACAAAATTAATTTATATTTTACATCCATAAGTAATAATATTTCCTATCATTCACATATTTCTTTATCATCACAATTTTTTATACTTATACTTATAATTATAATTATATTATTATAATAATAATAATAACAATAATAATAATAATAGTAATAATAATAATAATAATAAAATAATAATAATAATAATAATAATAATAATAATTATAACATTAATAATGAAAATAATAATAATAATAATAATAATAATAATAAAAATAATAATAATAAAAGTAATAATAATAATAATAATAATAATAATAAAAATAATAATAATAATAATAATAAAGAAAATAAGAATAATAATAATAATAAATACTACTACTACTACTACTAATAATAATAATAATAATAATAATAATAATAATATAATAATAATAATAATAATAATAATAATAATAATAATAATAATAAATTAAGGGCAAAAATGTAATATACTTGGTCAACATAAAATGACTTTTAAGTTGAAAACCCCTCACCTAGTTTTTAGCTTTTAACTTAAAATAAGTCATTTTTTGACTTAAAATAAGTCATTTTGATAATTGTCAAACACTCTAATAAGTCAAAAACTGACTTTTAAGTAAGTTTGACAAGCTTTAAAGCCCATCCAAACAAGCTCTAAGTTATAAGAAAATTGTTTGATATATAATTGTGTTGTATTGAGATGAGATTGAAAATAAAAAGAGAGAAATGATTTCGATATAAAATATGAAAGTAAAAGAGGGGAAATCTATTTTTCGTTAATATATAAGTTATGAGAAAGTTGTGTCATATACAAATTGTGTTGAATAGAGATGAGATTGAGAAGCAAAAAAGAGGAAAGATTTTGATATAAACTGTGAAAGTAAAAGAGTTGTTTGCAAGGTTTCTGAATAGAGATAGAATGAGATAAAATATCTCGATACATACGAAGGTTGTGAAAGTTATGTTTTATGGAGTTAGAATAGAGATAAGAAAAAAGATATTTTTTTTATATAATCTAAAAACGTGAGAAAATTATTTTTGTGATTGTTTGAATAAATTGTTGATAAATAGATTCTTTGATACCAATCGAAAATGTGAGGGTGTGATTTTATGGAGTCATACTTGAGTAGATGTGAATCGAGATGATGACACTGTTAATTTTACACTAGTATTGAAGCACGTATGTTGCACGTGAATGCCAGACCATTACACTATTTTAAAGATAATATCGATATTATTAAACAAAAAATTTAAGTAAAGTATTATAAATGAAATAACAATGTGTAAGTTCCTATGAATAATGTAAGGTGGTGTGACACCTCTCTATGCCCTTTAATTATATTTTATCAGTTTTGTCCTTTTTTAGGATTTTTTTCTCATTTTAAATGTGTGATATGTAAATGCAAAAAATCACTCTTAAAATCTCTTAATTACACCTAACATATACACCTTCTCCCCCATCCTCCTACAATTATATACTTATTTATTGTTTATTGTTTG
The DNA here is from genome assembly GCA_022817965.1 of Solanum lycopersicoides. Taxonomy (NCBI): domain Eukaryota; kingdom Viridiplantae; phylum Streptophyta; class Magnoliopsida; order Solanales; family Solanaceae; genus Solanum; species Solanum lycopersicoides. The sequence goes on along the minus strand of CM040628.1, from coordinate 66,362,083 downwards.
AATTCATGGTTTTGGGTATTTTTAAGTTAAGGGTATTAACGTTGTTTAACATTCAAACTAGGAGGTTTTCAAATTTAACAGAACTTCAAACTCACTCAATTACTACATGTTACACCTAACTTTTTCAAAAAGAGAAAAATAAAAATCTTAAAAAATTCGTAATTTAAAAATATGAAGAAATCCCTTCTATTTTTACCAACAAATTAGGTTAGTATGAAAATGTGCTTATTGTGCTTTATCAAGAAAGTCACAACTCTTCAGGACGGTCAATACTCATTAGAAAAGTCACAACTGTATGAAAAAGTCACGTCCTTCAAAGTGAAAATGTGTCAACTTTCAATAAATATAATATCAAATATAGAAATATATTAAATTGGCTGTTTTGAAAAGAACAATAGAAAACTTAGAAATTCATTAAAGCATCAAAGTTTACATTCCATTTGAATTATTTTTGTCTACTAAAATTGAAATAGGACAAAAGCTTGCATTAGGTAAGTGGTACTCTTGATTTGGAAGAAGGTAAAATGAAGTTTTCTATAGATCACATGCCTTTAGCTAAGCTTATGTACAATCTTGGCAATTGCTAATTAATCAAAAACATCAGCTTCTTTTCAAAAAAACCTTCTTGTTTCAATTCGAGCAATGAGACGATAGTGATCTGATGATCAGATGAAGGAGAAACATAAAAAAGGAATGAAGAACAAAGAGAATCAACAACTATAATTTGGAAATTTTATTTTGCATTGAATGATTAATCACATATTATGAATTAATCAGTACACATATTCCATGGCATATATACATATTGTGTTGGGTGTTAAAAGGTGTGAATTGAAAATGAAGAGTTACGACTTTTATGAAGAGTTGTGACTTTGATGAGAAGTTGCGACTTTTATGAAAAATAGTATTTTTTATGAAAAGTTGCGACTTTTATGAAAAATTGCGACTTTATTGAAAATTTACGAATTTTATGGAAAGTTGCGACTTTTATGAAAGGTGACGATCTTTCTGAAAGATTATGACTTTTTCAAAGGTTTGTGATCTTTCCGGTAAGGCACAATAAGAACCTTTTCGCACTACCCTTTGTTTTCTATAAATTGATGGATTTCATCTCATTTTATAAAGAGATTCTTTTTAGATTTTTTCTTCTACTACTAAATTTAGTATTCAACGTGTACTTTACTACCGTTGAATGGCTCGTTGACACCAGCGTTTTGGGTATCAATACACTGGTGATTGAGATCATTCTATCCTGGGAGGACATATTCCAAATCAAACCTCGGATATTAGAGGGGAATAATTTCCTTAAGGGGACACTGTGCATTCAGTGGGCTTGATCTTCTTTCTGTTTTTTCATATTCTGGTATGTGTTGCAGATTTTAGATTTGTGATTTAATTTCTGTTCTTCTGTTATTCTGTTCTTCACTGGTTCACTAAACTTTGGTAAGTTCGTATTTTCGCAAAGTTTGTTGGAATAATTAAGATTCTTTAAACACAGATTAACAATAATTCTTCATTAAGAAAAAATATTTCGTATATTTTTTCTAATTTGTTTCTATTCTAGTTTCTCTACTAGTTTTAATTTTCTAGTTGTGAAAATTATCTTAAAAACTTTGTTGTCTTACAAAGTTCTTCAAAGTTTTGTTCTAAGTATGAGATGAACAACAATCTTAAGGAAATTATTATACTGTTAGTATTTTTTGTATTCTACTGATTCTGAGAATATGATCATGAAAGTAGAAGATTAGTGCATTACTTCTCTACAATTCGGTGCTCTGTTTTTCTAGGTCGAAGTGAGAATGTACAAAAATTTTTTGGTGGTATTCCGATTAAAGATTACACCAAGTAACCTTGTTATTATTTTGTCTAAGGAGGAAAATATTTCCTAAGAGTTAAAAATTTGATTTTTTATCATGGGTATCTTTGAAAAAAGATCTGCAAACTATATGTTGTGGAATGAATTTTGCTTGGCAATAGTGTTGCCTTTAAAATTCTTTAGTTTGCAAAATGAGAGATGCATTATTTTGTTTGGTAAAATAGTATGTCAAAATGTTATAGTTTGAAGACTATTGAAAAGAAAAACATTTTTATGTGATAAAGGATATGTTTAATTCTGTTTGAAGACTAATTTTTTTTTTTTAGTTTTGTACTCCATGTGAAATTTAATTGTGTCTGATTTTTGTAGACTAAAAAAGAACTTTTGTAGTTTCTACTCCGGATAAATCAATCGATGAAATTGGTTTATATGAAAACTTCACATAATAATTCAGTGTTGTACTTTGATTTTTTATAAACTTCAATATTATATAGAAATAAATTGTACAAAGTTTTTGTCCTTATTGTTAGTATTCCAAACACTAAGTGGTATGTCTATTTATGATAGAGGAAAAATAGCAGTGACTTAGAGTTTGTGATTTTGTATCTCTATGGAATGAACTTTGACATTGTGTAAACATTGTCAAAGAGAATTACAGCACTATAATTCTTTCGTAGAATAATGTTTCCAAAAGAAGTTTCATATTAAAATATGTGGAAAAACTATTTTCAAATACTTGAAAAATATTTTTGAGATCATATATAAAATGTGGGGGTTCTTTGTATATGATAAAGTTACAATTGGACTTGGTGTCTAATTAAAATTTGGAGCACAAGATAGATTTTCTTAGATACTTTTGTATTATGTTAGATCCACAAAATTATTAGAGTATATTTGATATTTTGGTCGTTGAGTTTATCGTTTACGAGTATACGGTATGACTAGCATGAAACTACCAAATTATATGTATACTTGTTCAAAATGGTTGTGTTCTTTTATGAAAATGTGTCACTTGAAGTGATGTAATTTTTCGTGAAAAGATATATCTATTAAATATAACTATTTGTATAGACATGAGTATTGGTGAATAGTCATTTGTCATGTTTTGTAAAAGAAGCATTTGGATTATAATGCCTTTATTTTATCCGATGATTTTGTTCATGGTAGTTCTATAACAATCAAATTAAAAGTAATGGAAGGTCATTTTGAAAAGGACATTTGACAAGGTAATGACTCTAAACAATGTTTGTATCACACAAAATTGTAAGAAATAGGAAAAAAATATTAGTTAGAAAAAAGCTACCTCGCGAAGAGCATTTCGAACTCAATATTTTTATTTGTTCTTACTTGCTTGAGTCAAATATTTTGACATGACCACTTGGGGCATTTCATTTACAAAATCCTGTAAGAAAAACTGATCAACTTAGAAGTTTTAGTCTAACTTTGAGTACAATAAATAAAAATGTCAAGTTTGTGTGGAATCTAAGTATGCTAAGCATTCTTATAAATCCTTTAGAATTGATTTACACTGACACTTGTGATATGAATTAAATATCATATCGTGGTGGGAAAAAGTATCTCGTTACTTTCATTGACAATTGCATTAAAAATGACTATGTATATTTGCTGAATGGTAAGGATGAAGCATTAGAAATGCCTAGACAATATAATATCGAAGTTGAAAATCAGTTGGGAAAAATATAAGAAGTGATAACAATGGAAAGTATGAATCTCCTTGTGCAGAAATATGTTTGGAAAGTGGATTTATCCATCAAACTACTGCCTTATTCACCTCAATCTAAAGAAAAAATCAACGTTGAAAGAAATTATGGATGCATTATTTATAAGTTCGGGTTTACCACAAAACTTGTGTGAAGGAACTATCCTTACTGCAAAAGGGAACAACAAAAAGTTGTCTTTTCAGAAATAAAATAATTTTGTTTGTTCATGACACAATCTATTCCATATGAGAAATGAAAGAAAAAAAAATCAACTTGAAATATTTCAAAGTGTGGGGGTGTCTAGCCAAAGTCCGAGTTCATTTTCCTAAAAGGATTTAAATAGGACCTATGAATGTGGATTGTAAAATTAGACTCGAGTAGTCTAGTGATGGATCTAAATGACCTTGGAAAGAATAAAAGGAGAATGTACTTAATAAAGAACTTTAGAGGCGCAGTAAATGTCAAGGGACATATACTTCATTTGAATATGATTTTGTAATATTTCTTGTGTATTATGTAGACTCATCCTTTTGGACAAACGGTGTCAATAGTGAGACTAGTTCAATCTTGAGCAATCCTATTGGAAGTTGGTTGACCTTCCTCCAGGAAATAAACTTTTGAGTTCAAATTGAATCCTCAAAAGGAAAATGAAAGTAGATGGAACTGTTGACAAATATAGAGCAAGACTTTGTGTCAAAGACTTTAGACAGAAACAAGATTTTGATCTTGTAGATACATATACTCGTCAGTAACTAGAATTACATCCATTCAGATGCTAATATCATTAAATGTGGTATATAACATCCAAATTCATCAAATGAATGTGAAAACAACTCTCTTAAATGGAGAATCGGAAGGAGAAATTTACATGGAACAATCCGAGGATTTTGTGGTTCCTGGTAAGTAAAAGATAGTGTGCGAACTTGTTAAGTCACATTATGGACTAAAACAAGCACCCAAATAATGACATAAGAAATTTGACCAAACCATGTTGGCAAATGGATTTAAGAATGATGGAAGTGATAAATGCGTTCACATTAAAATCACAAGGTCATTGTTTGTTTGTATATTTGTGATATGTTGATCATCAATAGATACACTAATGACATAAACGCTACTAAACGTAAGCTAAAAAGTAAATTTGGAATGAAAAGGTCTTGGAGTTGCCGATGCGATCTTAGGTATAAGAATCCTTAGAACTCCATAATATTTAGCATTTGCATTGAAAAGATACTTGACTAGTTCAAATATTTGAATTGCAATGTTGTCAAGTCTCCAATAAATGTGAGATTTGCATTTCAAAAGAGTGAAGACGAAAGTGAATCACAATTGCATTGTGCTAGAGTATTGGGAAGTATGATGTATATCATAAAGTGTGCGCGATCAGATATATCATTTGCTATTAATAAACTGAGTCGGTTCACAAGTGATCCCAATCAAACTCATTAGATGACAAAAAAAAAAGAGTTTTGAAGTATTTAAAAAATACTTAAAACTATGGTTTGCATTATAACAATATCCAACAGTATTGAAAGAATATAGTGATGCAAATTATATCACCGGACAAATAAAGTAAAATCCAGGATGGATATATATTTATTCTTGGCAGAGGAGTAGTCTCTTTGAAATATTCAAAAAGAGACATGTATCGCTAGCTCTATAATGATGTTTGAGCTAGGTGCTCAAGATAAGGTCGGTGAATAAGTTGAAAGACTCCAGAATTTCTTGATAGATATCTTTTTCTGGTCCAAACCATTGACATTGGTATGCATACACTTTGATAGTCAAGATGTAATAGGTATGGCATGGAGCATGATGTATAACGGAAAGTCTCGTCATATAAGACATAAACATGATATCGTTAGAAAACTACTCTCTAGTGGAATTATCAGAATTTACTATGTTAAGTCAAAAGATAATGTGGCGGATCCACTTATAAAAAGGCCTAACTAGAGAGAAAGTTTAAAGATCATCTAAGGGAATGAGTTTACGGCTTAGGACAAGTCATCATGGCGGTAACTCTATCTAGTTTAGATTCAAGGAGACAAACAAAGTTGTGAATGACGGTTCGACATTGTCAACTAACTCAATTCATTCTCATGATGAAGACAATGCTCAGGAATAGACTTGTTAATGAGTTGATAAATCTTAATGGTTTTAATGATTTGCTAAATTTGCCGGAGTTGACCAAATAGTGTATCTACGCGACAACACGGTTAGAAATCACATATGTGAGTGTGAAGTGTAAGCCGCTTCAAAGAGAATTAGTGTCAAAAGCCTATTCTCTATACACTCATGAAACCAGGAGGTGTTCATTGAAATGAACACAACCGTAAGAACCATACACGGTAAAGGGTTAATTGTGTGACATATGGTTGTCTAGGTATATACCAAAGCTCGACAGTTCAAAGATATTGCATCTGCCGATTGACCAAGTATATCCGATATATGTTCACTATGGAAAGTCCAAGGGAAAACTTACTTATCTAGATGCAATTAATTGTTGCTTGTAAAGTACGCACACTACAACAAATTCAATTATCAGAGACAAATAATTTCGTCATTATAAATCATATTTCGTCACTAAAAATCTTGTGTGACGAAAAATAATTCGTCACTCAGTTGTCACTAAATGTGTGTCTCTAAAAGTATACAAAGATTATTTAGTGTTTCGTCGCTAAAAGTATTATATTAACTACAAAAAGAAAAATCATCACCAAATGCTCAATCATTTGTGACAAATTTATTTGTTGTAAAAAGTATATTTTTTGTAGTTAATAGCATGCTTTGTCACTAAAAAAGTTATTACTACCGATAAAATTATATCCTCGCTAATTATTTTAATTCAATCAGTGACGAAATCAATTGTCTCTAAAGTTAGAGTCGTCACAAACCCAATCTCATTTTTTTTAACCTTGGCCAAGAGCTCGCACATTATGCTGCCTTGGGGAATCGAACTCACAACCTTAAGATTGGAAGTGAAGAGTTCTTACCATCAAACCAACTCTCTCTTGTTGTTCATTTTTGTTTTATTTTATACTTCATTCGTTATTTTCAAATTTGAATTTTGTAGAAACAATATACTATATGATTATTTATACTAATACACAAATGCATGAAATTTACCACCCACAATTCATTCAAATGTAGATTATATTTTAATTAAACTATGTATTTTTTTAAATATATTTAAATATATACAATACAATTTTCTCATTTTATTTATTTATTTTTGTAAATTTTATAAATTATTCAATACAATATTAAATTTATTTAAAATCAAACTTTTGATTTTATTTAAAAAAATGAATAATCAGTTCAAGTTGAACATCGATACCAATAACTATAGTACTTCATCATAATATATCTGAAATTCTCGTTATTTCATTTCTTTTATTTGTGCTTTCATTTTTTAGTTTATTTCAATTTTCACCCTAATGGGAAAAATTAAAAGAAATTCATGAAATATATTGCACCTTTGCAATGTCTAAGTTTGTAAGTCGATGTTATCTCTGCATAGTTACTCTACATACGTGTGTGGAATTACTATTAAACATATTTATAGACAGAAGCATATAGATCGACTTAATCTATTTAGTTTACCAATAACAAATCAATAGACATGCACAAAAATTCGCACAAAGACTTGACAAATTATTTTTTTATCGAGCTTATCAATGAAAGTGTGTCAAATACAAAATAAAAGTGCTAAACTAACAAATATAAGTGATCTAGTGGTAGAACCGTGCCCACTCACAATACTTATAACCCGAATTGTATTTTCAAATGATGCATTTTATAATTGTGTAATTTAAGAAAACTGATGTATTTGAACTTTTTCGTTTTTACAAAATCGACCAAATTCATTGATTTTAATATTTTTACTTGTCAATTAACGAATGAACTATATCTATTTCTTATGAAACACTTGTATTATTCTTTTTATAAGTTGTCATTTGTAATTATGAACAATTGTAGCACAAAAAAATTGTGTTTAGCTATGCATTTTTTTCGTAGAATAGTATAATTATTCACTACAAATTTTAAGTCGTCGCTATTTAACACCTTACATATTTTGTGATAATTTTTTTGTTGTCACTAAATCATAGATTGATTGAAGACAATAAAATATTTGTCATCAATTATTTATATTATTAGTGACGAAATAAATGTCAAATAAAATATAAATTTTCATAACTAAAATTTATAATATTTAACTACGAACTCTAATTTGTGGTTATTATAACAAACATATTTTTTTAGATGAAATTTTTTTGTGTCCAAAATTTAATAAATTATAAGACAAAAAATATTTTGTCACGAATTGATACATTATTAGTGACGAAATAATGTGTCATTGATAACCTTAAATTCGTGACTAACACTACTTATCAAATGACGCCAATTGATTTTTTTTGTGGAAAACTTTAGTGGACAAAACATTGCTACGGATTCTTATATTTCGTCACTAAAAGTATGTGTCTCATATATTTATGCACGAAAAGTAAATTTTGTCACTAAAAGTGAATAATTAGTGACGAATTTGATGTTGTAGCTAATAATTTCGTAGCTATATATCATATTTGTTGTAGTGGCATACTTGTCCATTTCGTCATTCCCCATTCATGTGCGGAATTGTTTGGTGTTAAAAGGTGTGAATGAAAAATGAAGAGTTGAGACTTTTATGAAGAGTTGTGACTTTGATGAGAAGTACTGACTTTTATGAAAGTAGTGACTTTTATGAAAAGTTGCGAATTTTATGAAAGGTGACGACCTTTCTGAAAGATTATGACTTTTTCAAAGGTTTGTGACCTTTGCGGTAAGGCACAATAAGAACCTTTTCGCACTACCCTTTGTTTTCTATAAATTGAGGGATTTTCTCTCATTTTAAAAAGAGTTTTTTTTTGGGCTTCTTCTTCTACTACTAAATCTAGTATTCTACATGTACCTTACTACCGTTGAGTGACTCGTTGACACCAGCGTTTTGGGTATCAATACACTGGTGATTGAGATCATTCTATCTTGGGAGGACATATTTCAAATCAAACCTTGGATACTAGAAGGGGAATAATTTCCTTAAGGGGACACTGTGCATTAGTGGACTTGATCTACTTTCTGTTTTTCCAGATTCTGATTTGTGTTACAGATTTTAGATTTGTGATTTAATTTCTATTCTTCTGTTCTTCACTGGTTCATTAAACTTTGGTAACTTCGTGTTTCTGCTAAGTTTGTTGGAATCAGTAAGATTCTTTAAACACATATTAACAACAATTCTTTATTAAGAAAAAATATTTCGTATATTTTTTCTAATCTGTTTCTAATTCTAGTTTCTGTACTAGTTTTAATTTTCTAGTTGTGAAAATGTTCTTAAACTTTGTTGTCTTACAAAATTTTTGAAAATTTGTTCTAAGTATGTTCGGAATACAAGATGAACAAGATATTGTACATCTCACTAACTAACTTGCAAGCTGACATGAAAACTAATTGTTCCTCTAACTAACTTGACAGTTGTGTAACTAACTAGATGATTGGATTAAGTTATACTAATGGTTCCATAGCTATTTAACTCCTATAGTTTTAGTACCCCCTCAATAAGAACTCATGTTGATTCTTTCACAGATCTTTAGTCAAATAGAGAATTGCATTTTTTATTAAAAAGCTCACTACCATAGTTAGATCTGAAAATCTTCACAGAAATGGCAAATTGAGTTTTTATCATTAATGTGAACCTCTTTAACTAAATGGCAACATCTGATTTCAATTTGAACAAATACAACCATGTCATCTTGCTGTAATCATCAACCAATGTAAAAAAAAAAACGCCTAAAACCATTGTGAGTACTGAGTAGCTATGTTTAGGGACCCATACATCAAGATGTACCTTATCAAATATACTACTATTTCTAGTACAACACAAAGAAATGGCAGCCTAGTTTGTTTTACCACAATAGATCTTCTCCAGCATTGTCTACATTAACAACCATCATTTTTGATCCTTTATTAGTGTCACGATTAGTGGTGGCAAATGGGCGGGTTGGGTCAAATGTGGACGGGTTAAAAATGGGTAAACATAAAATGGGTAATCATTCAATCCGCCCATATTTGATATGGGTAAAAATGGGTTGGATAATAAATGGGTTGGGTAATAATGAGTTGAGTAAAATATTAGTTTACCCATATTTCATGAATAAATAGTTCTTTACTTAAGAATTCAATAGGAAGAAAAAATTTTAGTCTTTTTTTTTAGTTGAAATCTGTTGAAAATGTTTTATTTTATTATAAACGTAAAAAAAAAACTTTAAAAAAAATTTCGGGGTTTGGGTGGGGTATGGGGGCTGATAGGGGGCTAGCGGGTGGGGGGGCTCCAGGGGTAGGGTGAAATTTTTTTGAAGTTAAAAATAATTTTTAAACAAACTTAATATTTTTGAATGGCGGGGGTTGGTTGGGGTGGGGTGGGGAGACGATGGCTGGGGTGGGGTGAGTGCAGGGTAGGGTGAAAAAATAAATATTTGAAGTTGAAAATACTTTTTTAAAATAAATTTAATTTTTTTTGGATGGGGGTGGGGTGATGGGGGGACGATGGTAGGAATGAAAAAATAAAATTTTGAAGTTGAAAACATTTTTTAAAATATTTTTTTTTATTTTTTTGGGGGTGGGGTGAGGGGGTGGGTGGGAGGGTAGGGGTGAAAAAATGAAATTTTGAAGTTCAAAATATTTTTAAAAAGAACTTTAATTTTTTTTGGGAAGCGTGGGATGGAGGTCGAGAGTTGAATATTAATAGGGACTCATATATGAAAGTTTTGAAAAATCGCTTCTAAAACTTGGTAACAGAAGGTTTTTTGAAAATTTGGAGAAACTTGCAATACCCATATTTGACCCGTAGTTTAACTATAATATACCATATTTTAATGGGTAAAATATGGATATAATCTCAAATATTACTCATATTTAAAATTACTCTTTCAACCTTTATTTGAAAGGCTATTTGAACGGGTCAGTAAAAATGAGCTTAAATTGCCAGCACTAGTCACAATGTGGTCCAACAAAATATAGAGATCTTCAGTTTCTTTACTAATCCCTTTACGTTCCCAATAGAGTGATCCTGAAACACACAAAACTCAGGAAACATTTTGATTGAACATTGGAGGTGTTTGGTGAGTTGTAATACAAACAACAAATCATACTTAAAATCAGGTACCGCGAACATATCTTTCAAGGCATCTCTACTATCCTATTTATACTTCCCAACACGAGAAATTGTAGTGGTTTGTCCATTAGGTAGATGAACTTGCTTTCTATTTGTCAAAACACGTGTCGAGCAATACATCTAATTTAGAAGCAACGTGCTTAGTTTCTCCTGAATCAACTAAGCAATAAGCGCTTCAAGACTCATTCATCCCATTAGAAAAGCAAATAAGCGCATATACTGAAGATGACTAATATACACTTTCGACTTATCACAACCACACGATGGTAGAGGAACAAGTGCATCAAACTCATCCCAAAGGTAAACATAATCTCGTAAAATAATTAAGTAGATATACATGAAGTATCTTGAGTAATTGTACAAATTTCTCTATGTATTTGATAACCTTTTGATCCATCAACTTCGCGAAATGAATGTGATATAATAGACCAAAGTACAACATGACTCACCCTTTGAGTCTTTCAATATATTAAAATAAAATTCATAAAGTATAATTACTTTTCTTAATTAATGCTTCCGACAATATAAATAATTGTAATAAGGTAAAATATAAAATTTACCCTCAAGATTAGTATTATCATAATAATACTCTACCGATTATCTCCATTGTTTTTTCCATTGTTTTTTCCATTGTTTTAGTGAGAAATGAATAGAAACATTACTCACCATGCTCTCAATCTTACCAGAGAGCTCTTTGTATAATGAGGTTAGTAGGGCTTAAACATATGACCTAACGGAGTTTGTGCAACCACTTAACCAATATACTAAACTTTTAACTTGTTTCAAGAGGTCAATTTATGTATTTATATTTATTATACTAAAATTCGATCTCTATATACAATGTAATTTTCTGACGAAGAGGTGTCACTCGACACCCCTAGACCAAAGGTAGATCCGCCCTTGTATATATACACAAATGTAAGTAGTTCATAGATTGAGTAAATGAACAATCCACTAATAAAATAGATTTATAACGAAAAAATATTCATTTTTAAGTATCTTGTATTACCGAAACTAGTATTTTCTTTAGAGTAGTCAATATATGCTAGCACACCCCATCCGGATTAACCTATACAGACTTTGATATTTTACAGGCCAGTCAAGGCTAGCCTATTTTTGGTGTGGACGAGAAAATGATTGGCCCAATCCACAAGTACGTGGGCTACGGGCTTGCCGGCCAACCCATGTTTTTAAAAATTATATTTTTTTTATAATTATTAAATTAATTATAAATTATATTTTAAAATATTATCGTAAATATCGACAAAACAATATTACATAATGTTAATCTTACTACTAGTTAATCAAATCCGCAAACAAAATTATCTTTATAATATTTATTAAGTTTTTTTCAAGTAAAAGTATAAATATCTAAATAGAAATATTAACTTAATTGTTTTGAATTTGAATTCTTTTTAATTTTAAATTTTAATATTATATTATAATTTTTAATTAATTTTTATCGTTCACTGACCGGCCCTACCAATATTTTTCAAGTCCTACAAATCAGTAGATTTTTTTAAATGAGCTCCAAAAATTAGCTCACCTATTAAATTCTTGGATTAGACTAAACTAGCAATGGACCTATCCCATATTGACGACTCTAATTTTTTAGTGGACTATTTGAATCTTCACAAAATATGAGCAATCATTTTTGTTATTTTCTCTTTTTTAAAAGTAATATTAATACTAGATTACTACGCTAAAACTTAGACTCTAATTTTTTAGTGGACTATTTGAATCTTCACAAAATATGAGCAATCATTTTTGTTATTTTCTCTTTTTTAAAAGTAATATTTAATACTAGATTACTACGCTAAAACTTAGTACTAGTAACTTGCCATAATAAAGATATTTTATGAAGCTACGTGGCAGTCTTTCATTGGTCAGAACTACCAATATTGACGTGTTTCTTCTCACAAAAAGGGCTAAAACCTTATTTTATTAGCACAGAAAAGAAAAACAAAAACGAAAAAAATGTTTACATAGCAAAATTCCCAAATCCAAAAATCTCGCCGATCTGTGTGCTTTGAAGATCAGCAGAGAAACGCACATCAAATTCTTTTGTTTTCTTTTAGGTAAAAATGAGTATATTTGCATCGAGATTATTATTTTTTTCATTAGATTGGGTTTATAGTGTTGTTTTTAGTGTAATTTAAACGTTTTATGAAAATGAGTTATGTTAAAAATGGTTGATTCCAATGTCTGATTTTGCAATTTTATAATTCAGGGGCAAAATTTAGGGAATTTGGTAATTGGGTTGGAGTAAAGAAATGATTTCGATTAGATTTTCAACTTGTGATAAAAATGTGTTCTTTTAGTAGGTGAATCTTGATTTTTGATTACTTTTCTGCTGTTTCTGTGTGGGTTTTGTGATGTAGCTTTTGGTTCTGTTTAGGTATGATTCAGTTGTATGTAAAGTTTGATAATTGGTGCTCATTCTGTTGGTTGTCATATAGGGTCCTCTTGTTGTGGGAGTCTGAACTGGAGTGAAGTTCTGCATTTTAATACCTTTAAGGATGAAGAATATGGAGCGTCTCGCGAATGTTGCTTTGTTAGGTATGGTTTCTGTTGATTTTGATTCATGCATTCTTTGTTGTTAATTGGAGAGGCACAATGTAGGTGAATGATACTTTGCAAGATGAATGATGCTAAGTATTAGCTTAAATGTATGGTTTCTGTTGATTTTGATTCATGCATTCTTTGTTGTTAATTGGAGAGGCACAATGTAGGTGAATGATACTTTGCAAGATGAATGATGCTAAGTATTGTATTAGCTTAAATTTTGCACCCAAGAGTACGGTTTAGTGATTAATGAAGTGGGCGGAGGCAAAAAAAAAAAGGCAATATCTCCCCATCTATCCAAGCAGCCTTGGACAAAGTTACCTGGTATCTATGCTGGTGGAAGGTAGCAACGTACCTGGTGGAATTAGTTGAGGTGCACGGAACTTGGTCCGGATACCACTATCATAAAATCAAAAAAGTAACTTAAGTTTTGTACCTTTTGATTTTCTCTGCAGCTGCACTCCTATCTTTGTGCTGTTGGAATTTGAGTAGACATATACTGTAACTGTTAATTTATGTTACAGTAGGTTCCACTCTGAGTAGACATATATGACAGGTTCATTGAGTAGACATATATGACAGAATGGGTTCTTAATACATTTTTGCTTAATGAAAATACATGTATCTGATAAAAAAAATATTTTTACCATTTTCTCATGTATTGGATGTTTGTTTCATCATTTTGCTTTGTTGAGGGCATTTCTCTACTGATAGTTAGCTTATGCCAATATTAGAAATTTGCATGTATCCTCGAGGATATTTTCCTGCTGCCAGTTTTTTCCTCTTATTTTTTTAAACCCCTTTTCTCAATGCTTGTACTTTCTCGAATAATATATGCTATCTGGAGATTAGAAAGTATAATTAGGTGGTCGTGGCAATTTCAAATCACTTTTAAATTTTATGTTGATGCAATTACCTTGAAACTCTTGCTTTTTTGGTGGATTCAGGTTTGAGTCTGGCACCACTGGTGGTGAATGTGGATCCAAATGTAAATGTCATTGTAACAGCCTGCCTTACTGTCTTTGTGGGTTGCTGCCGTTCTGTTAAGCCTACTCCACCTTCGGTATATCTTCCGGACTCCAAGTTGTAGTTTCCCTTTTTTTTCCAGTCCTGTCTGTTTTGATATCACCTAAAATATTTGATTGCTGTTCTCCAGGAAACAATGTCTAATGAACATGCGAGGTTTCCCTTGGTTGCAATGCTCTTGTCATTGTTCTTGCTTTTTAAATTCCTGTCAAAAGACCTGGTTAATGCTGTTTTGACGTGCTACTTCTTCGTACTTGGCATTGCTGCACTTTCGTATGTTCTCTCCGTATGGATCATTCTGCTATGCTTAATATATTCTATTTCAAGTTACTGAACAGTAGTTTTCGGTGCATGTTTTGTTATGTCATCTCTTTCTTTGTGGCTTTACAGGGCAACATTGTTACCTGCTATTAAGCGTTTTTTGCCAAAGAAGTGGAATGATGATCTCATAATATTATTTCCGCTGTAGGGACCACTTTCTTCTTGTCTCTTCTGACAATGAACCTGTTAGAAGAATCCTTGGTCGTACAATGCTCATTTTAGTTATTTATTTTCCTCCTTTTCAGCTTTGGAGTTTGAGTTCACAAGGTCTCAGATTGTTTCTGCAATTTTGCATTCAGGTTTGTCAGCATATCCATCTAAGTTACATTTTTCATTTTTACTGGATCACCTTTTTTTTCATTATTCCTTCTTTCAACTTGTTTTGGGTGAGGCGTATTTGTTGTATCCCTTTTTTCTGCTTGCAAAAGTCAGACACTCAGTTAAATACACATTTCTCCTGTGTTTGAGATTTGTAGCTGTTATTGTTCCAACACTTCTTATTCCATATTAACAAAATCTTCTGTGGGCCCCCCATATTGAGTTACCAATGAGTGCATGATAAGCTGCCAACCCTGCTAGTAGTAATGGGTTGATGGCTAATCTGGCTCCTCTCTCATAATCAATTTCATTTAATAACTAAAAATCTTATCATTTGTTCTAAGAAAATGTGGTTTAGTACTACTCACTAGTCCGGTGTCTGAGTTTCTGATATGTAGGTGTTCTGCTCTTTTGCTGGCTGGCTGTTTATTGCATCATTAATAAGCAATTGGATATTCACTTATCATATAATTTGTGAGCTTCATACTTCAAACACAGTTTGTGTGGCTTGATGTGTTAGTATATCATTTGTCCTGACAATACAGTCTTAAATTTCTTCATTTTCAGAGGCCAAATTCACATGGACTTCCTATTTTGAAGATATGTTTAATTTAGATGGATGTTATATGATTTAGGTAGAGTATATTGTATACTTCCTCCATCCAATTTATGTGATGCACTTCCCTTTTACATCCGTTTAAAAGGAATGGTATTTAGAAATGTTTCAACTTTAAACTTTTCATTTTACACTTAATGAGATGATTTATGGTCCACACAAACATCTATGGTTTGTTTTAGAGACAAGATTCAAAAAAAGTTCTTTCTTTTTCAAACTTCATGCCTAGCCAAAGGGAATCACATAAAGTGGACAGGAGGGATATATGCCTAAATGGAGAGTATCATACAATTGGAACAAAAGGAAGTACCAATTTAAGACTCATTGATTCTTTTCTTTTTTCTTTTAATATGTACCCTTTATCAAACTAGGTGACGTAAATGGAGAGGTCAACATTCATATAAATAACTCGTATTTGTCTACACTTGTTCTAGGACCAAGCATAGTTGTACTTGTCTATCTGCAAAAGTGACCCACCTTTATGTAATTTGGATCCGTGATGGCACTCCGATGCCTTCCTTTATTTTATTCTCTTATTTATTGATAACGGGAAAATCTCATTTGATTGACCTACATTTATGAATTTGGTAGAATATGGGCCCACCCCTCTACCGTGCTCCCACTAAAACACCAGGATCCTTGTCATTGTTAGGGTTTTTACTTTTGACATGCGCCCTACCCACATCCCACATTGGGTCCATACATTGAGCCAACGTTACTTGTTATTACTATTTGTATGCTTCGAATCAATGGATATTTTTGAAGCGCTGAAAAGTGTTTCACATTGGGTCCTTACATTGAGCCAACGTTACTTGTTATTACTATTTGTATGCTTCGAATCAATGGATATTTTTGAAGCGCTGAAAAGTGTTTGGTCCCCTCTTAAGTCTCATCATGTCTACCTTGATGAATGATATGGATTTTCCTTTGTCCTTTTAATTTCAGGGTATTGAAATGCTTTCACTTGGATCATTTAAGACTGGTGCCATACTATTGGTAAGGGAAGAAATTTGTGTATTATATCTAACTGTACATGGTTCATAGGTGTTATTCTGTTTATGTTTCTGGCCTTAAACCAAATATCCCTTTGTTTTTCCTGATTTGCTTCTTCCGAATATCCCTTTGAAGAAGTGGAAAAAGAACTTCATGAGATATTTATAATGATTTTACTTGCACAAAGATATCCCTTTTGCTTGGATCATATTATATTAACCCCTAATGGTAGAATTTTTTCGGCTTCTTTATGGCGTTCTTTAACATAGGCATTACCACTTGCTTATACAACTTTCTATAATCATTAACTTGTTGCTGATGTGGAATGCCCATGGCTTTTGAAAAATGCAGACAGGACTTTTTGTGTATGACATCTTCTGGGTCTTTTTTACTCCCGTGATGGTCAGTGTAGCCAAATCTTTTGATGCTCCTATCAAGGTGTGTATAGACCTTTTTATATGTAGCTGTTTCTTTAAATTTTCCATTCCACACCTTTGTTAGTTACTGTGTCTCCTGATTATAAAATTGCTTTGTCTGCAGCTTTTGTTTCCCACAGCGGATGCTAAACGCCCCTTCTCAATGCTGGGTCTTGGAGATATAGTTATCCCAGGTATAACCTCCATTTTCATAAAATTTATTTCTGATTTTTTACCTGTGCTATTTGTAAATAGCTACGGATGCAACTTTATAAATTATTAGCTTACTTTTTGTGACTAAACCAGAAGATTAAATATAATGGAGGGATCCTCCATCGTAAACTATGAGGTTTGGGGTTTGAGACAGTAAGAGGAAAAAGTGGAGAAAACCACTGTTGGTCCCTCGAGAAGGAATTAGGGATGAGGTTTACCATATTGAAGAAAAGCTTTATTTCTTTTACTCTAGCTACTGAACTTATCTTTTTCTTTCACAAATGCTTATTGTTTGCTTAGCTACTGAACATCTTTTTCTTTCAAATTTTTTTGCCTTCTTCTTTTGCTTGAGTAGATACACTTGGTAACATTTGATCACTTCAATTTTTCAGGCATTTTTGTCGCATTGGCACTCCGTTTTGATGTCTCCAGGGGGAAGGAGTCCCAATACTTCAAGAGTGCATTTTTAGGATACACATTTGGTTTGGCACTCACAATATTTGTTATGAACTGGTTCCAAGCTGCACAGGTTGGTGTCTGAATTGAACTTTAACACTTTATATCCCTTGCAAGAAACCGTTGCCATTAATTGTTGACTTGACATTTGTTTCTTTTCAGCCTGCTCTGCTATATATTGTTCCAGCTGTAATTGGATTCTTGGCGGTACATTGCATATGGAACGGGGATGTGAAGCCTGTATGTTTTTCTTGACAATCTGTTTTTACCAAGTCTAATAGCTGACTTTGCTGTTTATGGCTCTTGACTTCTATTATGCTGTTAACTCCCATTTTTTAGCTATATGCTGTATGGAGATTAGATTTCCTCGTCAGATGTTTGGGAAAAACACTTCTTCTAGAACTATGTTGCTGGAACTCTCCGAAATTGTTACTGCACCCGTGTTGGATTCTTCAAAATGCACTACTCATGTAGTATCAGACACGCACTGAGACATTTTTGAAGAGTTTGAGCAACATAGATATGAGAAAATGCATCTAATGGCTTTGGTTGAAAACTATATAAAGTAGGAGAAAGGAAGGTCTCTTGCTGTTTTTTCGAGTGAAGCATAAAATGATTAAAACTTTTTTCCTGCCTTTTGCATTGATAATCTTTGATAGAGTATGAACCAAACCTCCACTACCTTTTATATGAAGCAATAAGACTTGGTTTCTATTACATTTCTGTTTCGAATGCTGAAAACTTATTCTTGATATTTTTGTTGAGCAGTTGTTGGAGTTTGACGAAGGAAAGACAAAGGCCGCAGAAGAAGCTGAAGCCAAAGAAAGCAAGAAGGTAGAATGAGTCTTAAGTAGACAAACTGACATTAAAGAGACAATGACCCTCCAATTAGGCTATGTATCGCCGTGGATTAATAGTTACACAAGGCAGCAGAGATTGTTGGTTAAGCAACAAAGTTTGTTGTATTAGATTTTTGAGACTGACCATCAATACTACTGGCCTTTTATGTTATACCTTAAAATTGATATTATTAAATGTCAATTTGTTCTCTTTCATTTCAAGTCAAAAATATAAGTGCCAGAAGGACTTGGGATGGAATATTTCTAATTGAGCTGAAAGATTATAGAGAATGTGTAGATGTAATATCCCAAGTTTTTTGAAGTGTTAGGACAAAAAGAGAGGAGTTTATCGTAACTTATGAAATCTAATTAAATTTGACTTTTGAAGAAAGTTAATAGTCAAGGGTTCGGGTTATGGAATGAGGAAAGGACAACAACACCCCTCCTCAAACTATGAAAAGAAGAGAAAACTAAAAGAATTTCAGAGCGAATGTGCGCAGTTTGGATCCTAGATCGTGCGGTCATGGCAGTAACACTAACGTTCCTGCGCAGTCACCTGACGGTCCGCGCAGACTACGTAATGCTCACCAAAATGGACTTAACTTTTAGCACATAACTCGAATTGACGAACGATCAAATATGTTTGAAAGAAAACTCTGAGACCTGTCATTAGGTTGGTATTAGGCTACAAAACTCTTCGTATGCTAAGAGTTCCTTATGGATTTGATTTACATATAATACACTTTCCACACTTATAATTGGGCCTTAGCACCCATGAACAATTAGGAATTAATCACCGGGTATGAACATAAACACGTACAAATTTAAGCTGGGTATGAAGCATGCTGTAGTTAATATAAACTGGAAAATTTGGGCTTTTATTGATGAACTGATGGAATACACAATAGAAAGGGATGAGGAACAAGTTTTGACTATCAAAGTGCAGAATCAGGGATTGGACATCGAAGTGTCAGAATCTTTGGTATATGCTAAATGTACAGAAAGTGAAAGACTACAACAATGGGATTCCTTGGAGGATTTATTCAACAACATCAGAATTCCCTGGCTAGTCGGAAGAGACTTCAATGTGATTAGAAATGAAGAAGAAAAATTAGGAGGGCGTCGGGGAAGTTGTGCACTTCCATCATTGGATTAATGTATGTAATTTGGAGGATCAAGGCTTCAAGGGTACGAAATACACTTGGTGGAATGGGATAACAGATGAAGAATGCATTTTCAAACGACTGGATAGAGTTTTATGCAATGAGAAAATGCAGAACACTTTCCCGGGCTTAGAAATTGAACATTTGGTGCGGAGTGGTTCTGATCATACTCCATTGTTAATTATTCAAAAACCTAGTAGCGAGAAAGTAATGAGACCATTCAAATTCCTAAACTTCTAAATAAAGGAGAAATCATTCATGGAAGTGGTCAATCATCAGTGGAAAGCAGATTTTGAAGGAGACCCTTTTATTTTATTCCATAAATTAAAAAGGGTTAAGA
The DNA here is from genome assembly GCA_022817965.1 of Solanum lycopersicoides. NCBI lineage: Eukaryota > Viridiplantae > Streptophyta > Magnoliopsida > Solanales > Solanaceae > Solanum > Solanum lycopersicoides. The sequence continues at coordinate 66,342,073 of CM040628.1, read as the reverse complement.
AGGCGTTATCTCAGTGGAACAAAGATACCTTTGCTAACATCTTTCAGGAGATAATCACTCTTGAAGAAGTTATAAAAGTGAATGAAAAACAGTTTGAACTGGACACAGAGAAAAATTGCATAGATCTCAAGCGGAGCTAAGGAAGCATTTACAAAGGGAGGAAGAATTTTGGAAACAGAAAGCTGGAATGGAATGATTCAAAGAGGGAGAGAGAAATACTAAGTTCTTTCATACCATTGTTAAAGGAAGGAGGAAAAGGCCGAGGGTAAATAAAATCCAAAACGAGGAATGTGTTATTGGTTCAAGGCTGAGGGTAAATAATATCCCCAGAACAAGCTGGTTTTGTACAAGGGAGAAACATAGCGGAGAATGTGTTATTGGTTCAAGAAATTATAACAGAAATAAGGAAGAGAGGGAAGTCTCCAAATCTGGTGATTAAACTAGACATGATGAAAGCATATGACAGAGTAGAATGACTATTTATGACCAAGGTATTGAGAAGACTAGGTTTTGGTGAAAAGCTTATTGATATGTTGTTCTGATTGATCAGTTCCAACTGATACTCAATCCTCCTAAATGATTAGCCTAAAGGATTTTTTAAATCATCGAGAGGACTGAAGAAAGGGGATCCTCTATCACCTACTCTCTTTATATTGGCAGCCGAGGTCATGTCAAGATCTCTAAATTTTCTAATGAAAAGGAAAGAATTCAAGAGGTTTGGAATGCCAAGAGGTAGCCAGCAAGTGAATCACTTGGCCTTTGCGGATGATAAGATTATCCTATGCAAAGCAAAAGTACAAACAATGCAAATGATTACTGAAACATTAAGGAAATATGAAGATATTTCTGGCCAGAAGGTGAATAAAGAGAAAAATGTTATCTATTCGCACCACAATGTTGCAAGAGGGGATTCCATAGTAGCAGAAGTAGCAACAGGAATTCTAAGGAAAGAATTTCCTTTCACATACTTAGGTGCCCAATTTTTTATAAAAGAAAGAAAAAGGCTTATTATGAGCAAATGATGCAAAGGATTGGAGCCAAAATGTAGTCTTGGAAAGGAAAATTGCTATCTTATGGAGGCAGATGCATTCTAATCAAGCATGTGCTTCAAAGTACACCGATTCATTGCCTATCGGTTATGAATCCTCCACACAATGTGCTAAATCAACAAAAGATGATGGCACAATTTTTTTGGAGCAACTGCATTGGAGGAAGAGGAAGACACTGGACAAAGTGGAGTAACTTATGCCTACCAGAGAAGGAAGGGGGATTACTATTTCGATTAATGCATGATCTATCAATGGCCCTATTTTGTAAGCTATGGTGGAACTTTCGTACCAAACCTTTGATATGGAGTGAATACATGAGAAATAAGTACTGCAAGAACAATCATACTAATGTAATTATGTGGAAAGTTGGGGGAGGTGGATCACAAGAATGGGAAAAAATGCTTCAAGCAATAGACCTCATTGAGCTTCAAATCCTATGGAGAATGAAGAAAGGATCATCCTCTGTATGGCATGATAATTGGACAGGCTTGAGAGTTCTCTATACCATCACGAGAGAAGATTTTGAATGGGATGATAGCTATACAAAGGTTGAAGAACTGACTAATCAGGGAGAATGAAATGTAGAAGTGTTGCAGGATATTCTTCCTCTAGCATTAGAAGAATACATTATACAACATATCCACCCTCCTACGGGTCAAGAGGAAAAAGACACACCCTGCTGGATGTTGGATTCAGGGGGATCTTTTACTGTCAAGGAAACATGGCAGTATATAAGGCACAAAGAGGAACCCAATAAAATTTATAAGTGGATTTGGACAAAGGGGTTCCTTTTAAGGTGGCCTTCGTGATGTGGAGACTTTGGAAATCCAAAATTCCTATTGATGATAGACTTAGAAGATAGGGACTGGAAGGTCCTTCTAAATGTTGGTGCTGTTAAACACCTGATCAGGAAACTCTAACTCATGTGTTTGTTCGATCCTTTACTGCTAACAGGACATGGTCCTATTTTTGCTCTTTTGCAGGTCTAAGCATATCAGGACTCCAAGAGAAGTTATAATGGTATGGTGGGGAGCAAATACAAAAAACCATTGAGGCCTTTTTATAGAGCTCTACCTAGCTTTCTGATCTGGGAGCTCTGGAGAAGGAGAAATAGGATGAAACACGAAGAGAAGAAATCATCAGTGTCACGAATCATAAATAATGTCACTAGGAACATGTACATGTTGTTGCAGTTTAGACATCCAAGGAGGAAAGGACCTAGTGATTGTCCAGGTATGCTAAGAGAGTGGGAGAACTACAGGACTATGATGAAGGTAATAAAGGTATTGTGGGAATGCCCACCAGAAGGTTGGCTAAAGTACAACACCGATGGAGCTTCACGAGGAAACCCAGTTCTAAGTTCCTATGCATTTTGCCTAAGAAATGATAGAGGAGACATCAAGTATGCAGAGGGAGGAAGTATGGAGAACATTACTAACACAGTGGCGGAAGCAAAAGCTATCCTAGAAGCATGTAAACATTGCAAACAGTCACAGTATAATCAAATCATCATTCAGACTGACTCAATGCTTATGTGCAAGGTACTTAAAGAACAGTGGCTAGTCCCATGGATAATAGCAAAAATGGTGGAGGAAATTAAAGCATGCATGAAAGATAAACAACATATTTTTCAACACACTCTCACAGAAGGAAATAAGTTAGCAGACTACTTACGAGTTATCGATAAAGGAAATTGCAGATTCTGAGATTTCAATAGTATGGAAGTAACAGGAAGGAAGATTATCAACAGTTGACAAATTAAAATGTCCCTATTTGAAGATAGTACCAGTAAGGAGATAAAAGGATGGGGAAGGCTACAACATAAAAAATGCACAAGCATTATATTCTTTTGGGATTGGGTTTTTGCCTAAGCAGGTGTAAGGTGGTATTTGTGCTTTGATGGACTGAGATTATTAATAAAATTCTCTAATTATTTTTTAAAAAAAAATACATGTACGAAAAATGGTTCGAAAAATCTTAGCATGTACTATCTTCTAACTTCATCAAAATGATTTTTTGACAGTAAAAAGTGACTAAAGAAATTACTTGGACGGTTAAACAAACAAACTATACCTGAATTACAGTCAAATCTCAATCTTATGTGTTTTTATAAGTACAAGAGAGTTTCAAACATCATTATAGAAAACATTATGACTAACTGGCCCTAAGGAAATAATTGCACTAATAGAAAATGTTGGAAAATCTAACAAATACTTCATTAGGCATGAGGTATTAGTAGAACAACTGTTGCATTCCTTATGCTCTGGCACTATAACTAGTTTCTCCAGATTTATTGCATGCTCAAGTAAGAACTTCAAGAATTGATGGAGCTCTGTTGCGTCAGATCTATGTGTGCGACTACAAAATGGCATAACCTTGACATTCTTTAAATTTTGTAAGAAAACTTTGAATATGTTTTCTTCAAGGGAGAGGTACTTGTCTTCTGGTAAATCGGTGTCTTCGACCTCAAAAAAACGATGGTACTACAAACACCAAACAAGGAAAAATCAGGTTAGGTGGTAAGCTTTAAGCTTAACAACTATAGTAATGAAATTGAAGTTTTTGAGGCTGTAGAGGATCAATAAACATTTGATATAAAATATAATGTGAATTGAAAACATACCGGCTTATCAGGAAATATCATCAAATTTTACAAATTATGAGTTGACCTTAAGAGGTTGTCTAGCATTGGGAAGGAAAGTTTTGAAATACGGGAACTCATTGTCAAGCATCTGCATTCCATCAACGGTAAGGAGACGTGTTCCTCTTCCAACATCAAATTGGAAATCACCTGAACAAAAGAATGAGACAGATGATAAACATAAAAAGAGCTCTATTCACAATCAACATAAAAAGATTAGAGACATTTGAGACTGATAACTAACCTTGATAAACCGGGATGAGAGTATTAGCTCATTAGCACAACGAACACTTAGCAACAGATATTTCTCTATGTTTACATCCATTTCATTATATTCATCACAGTAGAGATTAAAAGTGGCATGGTTCAAAGATGGCAAGTCCCCGAGCTTAATTTTCGTATGACTTAAAACCCCAGTAATCGTTAAATGTTCAACATATGGAGCAACAATTTCTAAGCAACATATATCATCTTCGTATGAATATCACTCCATGTAAAGGAAATCATGTTGGGTCAATTGCAATCGCCTAAATTTTGGAGAAGTCATGTGGAAACGACTAAAACCACAAAAGTCATGCAGCTCCAAAGATTCCAATTGAGGACAATTTGACATTTGTTTAATGTGTTAATACAGGAGATACAAACTTTGCATCTTTAAACTCTTCAGAGATGTCCAATTTAGTACACAATCTTCTGATAGTATGCAATTCTTGCAGTTCAGTGTTACAATCGATGAAATGCTGCACAGAACTTGCGGTAAGCTATAGGGTTGGGACTGACTCGAATTAAGATATCTGTAGCTTGTATTCAAGCATAAATCCTCCACTTTTTTACTCGTAGCAAATTCAAGCCACTTGTCAATTATGGGAAAATAAGACACAATATCATTATCATTTGTGAACACAATGTTTAGACTGAACTTTTTAATGCTAGAGCAGGTAAGGAGAGGTAGTACATTATCTGTTAAGAAAATGAATTTTCTTACTCCTCTTAATAAACAATGTTGCCGATAGATGTCCATAAGTATTGCCAATCTTTAGAGAGAATACTTGTTCTGAACGCCTCTTTTATGGACAATCTAGATATAATTTGAAAATAAGACCCTCAGGTAGTTGGCTGATCCTATCAATTTCTTCACATTCTATATCAATCTTTGTTTTTTTCTGAGATGAGTTTTCAATAAGCAGACTTTTGGAGTTTCCATTATCATGACATCCTCCAGATAATTGGTCTTGATTGCTCATAACATATGACTGTGAAAGGGAAAAAATTATACGACATCAGAATTAAAACTTATTGTTTTGCTATGCGGGGCGAGGTGGGACAGGTTGAAGTGTTCGCGGACTCATGCGAATTTTCCGCGCAATTGCTCCATCCTGCCCCAAGTGTCATCCCTAATAACAAAGTTAAAATCTTAACAAAAATCAATTACCACAAATAGGGTGCTCACATGTCCGTTATTGGTCAATATCAAAACCGAACTAACATAATTAGTTTTTAAATTCTAAAAATTAAATCGAACCAAATATAATATACATTTATCGATTTGGTTGTTATTGATTTTGGTTCAATTCGGTTCAGTTATTCGGTTATTAACCATACACAAAAATAAAAGGAATGGTTCATTCAAAATGAAAAAAAAGTGATAACAATTCATCAAAAATGAGAAATAGTTAGAACGACCGATGTTACTGAACTTTTGATGATTAAATTTACTATGAATAAAGCTTCGAAATTCACCATTTTGGCCTTGAAAGAAGAGACTGACATTTTTAGTCATATACATAAAACTTGTTGGTGTTTATGCATTTTTAATACTAAATTTAAAATATAACCAATACAATAAATGTTCTCCTCTTGACATTTTTGCTTTCATAAAGAAATCAAAATTAAATTTTGATGAAAACATATATAAGATCTTTAAAAGTATTTATAAAATTAATATGTTATGTATGTATAATAATAAAATATATGTATATACAAAATTTATCGAATCACTTAAATTATTCCTTCGGTTATTTTGAACAAAACTAAAAAAACTATCGATTTTCAAAAAATCTAAAACCAAATAAAACTAAACCCAAATAAAATTGATTTATTGGATTGTTTTGATATATTGTTTTTGGTCTGGATCGATTTTTGTCCGAATCGTGAACACCACTAACCACAAGTATACCGAGGATTCGAATAACAATAAAAAATAATTTATTCTTGAAAAGTGATTGCCTAAAAAACAGAGGGGGGGGGGGAGGAGCTAAAATAGAAGAAAATCTATAAAAATTCAACAGAAGGAGAAGAACAATACCCACATTGGAAAAATAAAGAGAAAAATAAGATAAATAGAACTAACCTTATTACTGAACATAAACTTAGCGGCGAGAGCGAGAGAGAAACTGAAGAGATGAATAAAGAGGGGAGAGTAGGTAGGTTTTATAAGAATGCGACAACGCCGAGAATGCAAGAATAACATATGTAAAGATTACAACCCTCTTAAGTAGGTCAAATTCAATTAATATTACCAGAATGCACCTTATTGCATCAATCAATATTACCTCGGGCATGCCATCAACCAATACTGACTCTCTACACTAGGACAACTAATATGACCCCTTTTCGAACAAAATAAAAAATACTATATGTTTTCAAAAATCTAAAATCAAACGAACATCAAACTCAAATAAAATCGATTTATTGAATTGTTTCAATATATTATTTTGGTATGGCCTGCCGGCCCGCTATGAAGAATTCATGATTTATATATGTTTCAGGCTGGTGAGAGGGAGTGCGGAATAAGGATTGATTTTACTGTATTCATCGTAGCCCACCCCACGGAGGTCAATTGTTGCTCCCTCTCTCGAGATTGCAACAATTGATCAATTTTTATCCAAACTATGAACACTCTTAACCACAAGTTATACTGAGGATAAGACCACCAATAAAAAATAATTTATTCTTGAAAAAGAATTGCGTAAAAAAAAGAGGGGGGGGGGGAGGGTCTATAAAAATTCAACAAAAGGAGAAGAACAATACCCACATTCGAAAAATAAAGAGAAAAATAGGATAAATAGAACTAACCTTGTAGCTGAACATAAACTAAGCAGCGAGAGCAAGAGAGAGGCCTAAGAGATGAATAAAGAGGGAAGAGTAGATAGGTTTTATAAGAATGTGACAATACTGAGAATGAAAGAATAACATATGTAAACGTTACATCCCTCTTAAGTAGGTCAAAGTCAATGTAAATCACCAAAATTCCCCTTACCGCATCAATTAATATTACCTCAGTAATGCCAATGGACAATACTGACTCTTTACACTAGGATAACTAATACGACCCCTTTTCAAAGAGGCCTCCTTTAAGACTCTATTAAGTGAAATCATTTAATATAGATAGATACAAGTTTAACAATCCCCATACAAGGAAAAAATAAGGCTTCCCTTAAGACAATTTACACATACAATAATAAGGAAAGCAATCAACGACATACTATTGTTGAACTCTTTCCGAATTTCTTTGAAAAGATGCAAGAAAGAAACTATCAATCTATTGATATTGGTAAGCCTAACGGATTCTTTTAATGTATCAAATATAATGAAATTCATAGGTATATAGAAAGAAGTCTATTAAATTTCAATCATTTTTTAATCATATTTCAATCGTTAATATAAATGATAAATAAGAATTACTACTAAAAAATATTATCTCTTGATCGTGAAATATTGATTGTTGTTGAACCATGAATGACAATCCTTTACTTTGAATATAAAAAAATATAAGAAAGAGGAACTTTCACATATAACCACTTAAAAATAGCCTAATTACTCTCCATAGCTTTTATATTTTAATAATTACAATTTGTAACTACATGTTATAGGGAAGAGAGAGACGAGTGAGACTAGGAGAGAGGCTAGAGGCGAGAGAGAGGGAAAAGAGTGGGAGAAAAGTGAATTGTATATGTATATAGGTTAGATAATTGTATATTATACATATGTATTTGTATATTTGGCAAGCGAGATTAGTAGAGGGAGGAGAGAGGTGAGAGAGATTGGGAGAATGAGGAGAGAAGCAAGCAAGATTGGGAGAGGGAGAAGAGAGGCGAGAGAGAGAGGGAATAAAGTGGGAGAGAGGTGAATTGTATATGTATATCATTTAGATAATTGTATATTATACATATGTATTTGTATATATGGAAAGCGAGACTGAGAAAAAGGAGGAGAGAGGCGAGCGAGAGAGGGCAGAAAGGTGAATTGTATATTATATCGGTTAGATAATTGTATATTATACATATGTATTTGTATATTCTGGCGAATTATACCTAACAAACATGGCTAATTATACAAACTCGAAGTCAGACTACGTAATTAATGTGCAATGTTAGTGACGAGTGATAATTATAACAAACTATAGCTATGATGAAAATTAAATAGTACAAGTTTGTTTAACCACGTAATTTTCCCTATAAGAAACAAGGAAGATTTTGAGGAGTGAAATATGTTTGATAATTTCTTGATGTTATTACATATTAAATGATGTATATGTATTTCAGTTTATATTGCTTAAAATTTATTTATTTTTAGTTTTTCTTTCACTTCTTTATATTATATTTTCTTTAATGGAAATCTTCCCATACATGGACAAGTTAGAGAGAAAGTATGAATTCAATATAATTCAATAGTTTTGATCAAAGCTATATATTTTTGTTTTAAAAGTTACTGCGTATATATAAGTAAAATAGAGAAAATTTCAAAAATATCAAAGATAATAGATATAATATGGCTCGATAGCTATAGATTCGGTAATTGCGCCCTCATAGCTATAGTTTTGTTTGCTATGGAGGTTGTGGTTTGTATATTTCGTTTGCAAATATACAAACAGGGTAAGTTTATGTAAATGGAGGTTGCAATGCGTATATTTCGGTTGCCCATTTATTTATATCTCTTGTGAATATACAAACATGGTAAATATATACAAATTTTGTATTTATACATCTAAATTTTTTTGCATGTTTAATTTGCCAATATACAAAAAGGATAATTAATTATGAATTTATTCATAATCATATACAAATATTAGGGTAAGTACATACAAATTCTAGATTTATACAATCATGGAGCGAAGCGAATTTATACAAATTACTGAATTTATACAATTAGAAAACCAAAGAGTAAGATTTTGCAAAACTTTAAGCACGAATTAAAAATGATGGGCGTTGTTACCTTTATATTTACATCTCATTTTATATTTATTAATTATTTAATACTCATATTTTATCTTTTATCCTACCTTTTCATAATAGTTCTACGTCGTACCCTACTTTTCTTGTAGGTTTATCACTAAAATTATGGATGTGGACATCATGTAACGACTGAGAAACATACAATTTATCCAAATATTGTATTCATTAAAACAATAAAATATGTTACAATACAACACGATGCATTATGAAACAATACGTAACAATCATCCAAACAAAGTGTAAGTATCAGTTGCGTGAGACACATAAATAATTCTTATTACACATCAGCCAGCTTACTGTAAGCCTATAGGACAAATGATGACGTCATTAAATATTTAATTCTACACCATAACCCAAAAGGTTCCTTAAGGATGCATTCACTTACTTAAAGTTAATCATCAATTGGAATTTTTGACCAAACTAAGCAATTATTTAGACTAATTCACCAAAATAATATGTTTTTACAAAACTAGTATAAACGTATGCATAAGTACCCCTCAACCTATGTCTGAAATCTCATAGACACACTTATACTATACTAAGGTCCTATTACCCCCTGAACTTATTTTATAAATAATATTTTACCCCTTTTCAGCCTACGTGACACTAGTTTGGAAAAAAATGTCAACACACGCTGGGCCCACAAGATAGTGCCACGTAGGACGAAAAGGGGTAGAAAATTATTTATAAAATAAGTTCAGGGGGTAATAGGACCTTAGTATAGTATAAGTGTGTCTCTGGGATTTCGGACATAGGTTGAGGGTGTATTTATGCATTATCCCTATTTTTGAGTAACATTTTAGGGTATTTTTATTTTAAAAATTCAACTGACAAAAACTGACGGAGCTGACGACGTTAAATGAATAAACGTACTCCTGAGTAACGTTTTACACCTAAAACATTACTCACGAGTACGTTTTTGGAGTAAGACGATACTCTTAATAAAAATCAGTAGGGTAACAAATAATTGTTTTTAATTAAGAGTATATTTTTACCCCTAAAACGTACTCTTGAGTAACTTTTTAGGCGTAAAACGTTACTCATGAGTAACGTTTATTCATTTAACGTCGTCATCCCTGTCAGTTTTGTCCGTTGAATTTTTAAAATAAAAATACCCTAAAACGTTACTCTGAAATACATTTATACTAGTTTTGTTAAAAAAATTATTTTAGTGTACTAGTTTAAATAATGACTTAGTTTGGTCATCCCATTAATTGGGACTTGAGACCATGATGATAACGTTTTGTAGAAGACTTACTAGTATTGTCTTGATTTTGCAATTAATAACAATAATGTCTCAATTATTGAGAAAAAAATAGGATTAATGCATTAGCATCCCCAAGTATGTTCGAAATCCCAGAGACACACTTATATACTCTATACTAAGGTTCTATTAGGGAAAATGAATTTGTGGATTGCCAAATCCATTCAAGATTCAGGCAACCAATATTTTCTGAGTTAAGACCAAGATCATTATTTGAAAGGTCCCAAATCCTTCTTAAGGGAACATTCAATGATTTGGCCCAAATTACATCTTCAAAACTTTGTATTAGGTTGGAAGAGAACAAAGGATCTCATATGTTGGAGCAAAGTCCGCACTTATCATATTCAATGGAGAAAATACACAAGTATCCCCTAGACTATGACCGGAATCCCAGAGACACACCTTAACTATTTTAAGGTCTTATTATCCTCCTGAACTTTTTTTTTTAATTTAGTGCACCTTTTTGGCTTACGTGACATCAAAATATCTCTCACGCGCCTCAATTGCCTGTAGTTAGGGAGTGTGCCATGTAAGACAAAAGGTGTATAAAATTACAAAAAAAATAAATTCAGGGGTAATAGGACCTTAGTTTAGTTAAGTGTGTCTATGATATTTTGGTCATAGTTTAGGAGGGTACTTGGGCATTTTCCCTATTCAATCTACAAATTGGAGCAGCTTAGGACATTGCTACCGATATGTATTGATATCTATTAATTGTAGAGTTGCAAAATGTGGTAGCGGTGGTTCAAGAATGGAAGATTTTGGTGAAGTACATAACTTGTATGGATCTCTATCAATTCTAGAGTTGCAAAATGTGGTTGATAGAAGAGAAGCTCGGAAGGAAAAAATGACGGGAAAGGAACATGTTGATAATTTATCTTTAGGGTGGAGTGGAAGTAGTCATGCCGAAAATTCACAAACTGAAAGAGACATAATTGATGAGCTCCAACCAAATACAAACATAAAAGAAGTCAAAATCACCAGATATAGCCAGTGAAATTGGTGAACGGTCGAAAGGTGTGGTGTTTACCCTGTCTATGAGAGTTAGTGATCGCACATGATGGTAGTGATGAAGAAATAGAAGTTGATCTATTCAAAGACTTACCATACGCAATCTGAAAACATTAAGCAGTCAAGTTCTCAAAAGCCTCACCTCTCTTGAATATCTATATATGGCTGATTTAACTCAAATTCAGTCAATGCTGCAACAAGGGCAGCTACCCTCATCTCTTTATGAGCTACATTTATCTCTCCATCATGAGCTCCGATCAGTTCCTGAATCAGCACTGTCCTCCTCCCTCTCAGAGCTGATCATCGAGGATTGCCCGAATTTCCAATCCCTTCCAGTAAAAGGGATGCTCTCTTCCCTCTCTGAATATATGTTTCTGATGCCCATTGCTCAAACCACTACTAGAATTTGACAAGGGTGAACATAGAGATCGATTGGCAATCCCTTTAATGTTTAAAAGAAATGTAGGTTTTTCTTTTTCCTCATAAGCTTTCTATTTTGTTTACTTCCCTTTTGCTTTCACTTTTTAAAAATCTTGTTCAGCAACATGAAGTGTCTATTGCCACATTGAAGCCAAGAAATCATCATCAGTTCGAGTTGAAAACTTTTATTGTCAGAATTAGAAGTCATAGTCTTGCAGCTAATTGTTGTGTGTTATATAACAATTAGATCTTGGATGGGAGGTATTGGATTATTTTCTCATTGCTTATTGGTTTATGCTCTTACCACGTTTTAATTTCACATCTCAATTGCGAAAGACATCAGGGTGAGCTGTTCAAGATGTTTCAGAAGCTTAAGAATAAGCAGGCATCAAATCAATCAGTGAGTCAGTGGCTTGATGAGCTTCAAGATGCTGTGGAAGGCGCTGAAAACTTGATGGAACAAGTTGTTGTCTATCATGTATTCCTAAGATACTTAGAACAAAATTTTGAAGAACTCGGTAAGACAAAACAAAGTTTAAGAACATTTTCATAACTAGAAAATTAAAACTAGTAGAAAATTAGAATCAGAAACAGATTAGAAAAAATATATATGAAATATTTTTCTTAAAGAAGAATTATTGTCAATCTGTGTTTAAAGAATCTTACTGATTCCAACAAACTTTGCAGAAACACGAAATAACCAAAGTTTAATGAACCAGTGAAGAATAGAAGAACAAAATTAATTACAAATCTAAAATTTGTAACACATACCAGAATTTGGAAAAAACAGAAAGATGATCAAGCCCACTGAATGCACAGTGTCCCTTAAGGAAATTATTCCCTCTAGTTTCTAGGTTTGACTTGAATATGTCATCACAGGTAGAATGATCTCAATCACCAGTTATTGATACCCAAACACCGGTGTCAGTGAGCCACTCAACGACAGTAAAGTACACTTAGAATACTAGATTTAGAAGTAGTAGAAAAAGTCCAGAAATTCTATTATTCTATATATTTAAATGAGAGAAAATCCCTCAATTTATAGAACATAGGGTAGTGCAAAACATTTCTTATTGTGCCTTACTGGAAAGGTCACAAACCTTTTGAAAAGTCACAATCTTTCAGAAAGGTCGTAACCTTTCATAAAACTCACAATTTTTCATAAAAGTCATAACTCTTCAATAAAGTCACAATTTTTCATGAAAGTCATAACTTTTCATAAAGTCACAACTCTTCATTTTCCATTCACACATTTTAAAACCCAACAATCCCCCGCATGAATGGAGAACAACTCCAAGGCAAAGAAGCGGACAAGTATGTGTACTTTACAAGCAAGAATTAATTGCATCTGGATAAGTAGGTTTTCGCTTGGACTTTCCGTAGTGAACATATGTCAGATATACTCGGTCAATCGGTAGATGTGATATCTTTGAACCGTCGAGCTTTGATGTATACCTAGACAACCATATGTCAAACAATTAACCCTTTACCGTTTATGATTCTTCGGTTGTGTTCGTTTTAGCCATGAACACCTCCCGGTTTCATGAGTGTCTAGAGAGATGAGCTTTTGACATTCATCCTCTTTGAAGCGACTTACACTTCACACTCACATAGGCAATTTCTAACCACGTTATCGCGTAGATACACTATTTGATCAACTCTCCAAACTTAGCAAATCAATAAAACCATTAAGCTTTATTAACTCATTAACAAGCCTTAATGTTGTATCCTTGTCCCTGAGCATTGTCTTCATCATGAGAATGAATTGAGTTTGTTGACAATGCCCAACCGTCAGTCACAACTTTGTTTTTCTCCTTGAATTTAGCTCTTGGGATCTCGAGTCTGCTAGATAGAGTTACCGCCATGATGACTTGTCCTAAGCCGTAAATCCATTCCCTTAGACGATCTTTAAACTTTCTCTCTAGTTAGGCCTTTTTATAAGTGGATCTGACACATTATCATTTGACTTTACATAGTCAATTCTGATAATTCCACTAGAGAGTAGTTTTCTAACGGTATCATGTTTATGTCCTATATGACGAGACTTTTTGTTATACATCATGCTCCATGCCTATCTATTGCGTTTTGACTATCAAAGTGTATGCATACTAATGCCAATGGTCTGGCCAAAAAAGAATATCTATCAAGAAATTTCGGAGTCTTTCAACTTATTCACCGACCTTATCTTGAGCATCTAGCTCAAAGATCATTATAGAGCTAGTGACACATGTCTCTTTTGAAATATTTCCAAGAGACTGTTTTTCTACCAAGAGTAAGTAAATATCCACTCGTGGATTTTACTTCATTTGTCCGGTGATCAAATTTGCATCACTATATCCTTTCAATACTGTTGGATATTGTTATAATGCAAGACAGTTTAAAGTATTTTTTAAATACTCCAAAACTATATTTATTTCCATCTAATGAGTTTGATTGGGATCACTAGTGAACCGATTCAATTTATTAATAGCAAATGATATACCTGATCGCGCACACTTCATGATATACATCACACTTCCCAATACTTTAGCACAATCCAATTGTGAGTCACTTTCGCTTTCACTCTTTTGAAATGCAAAACTCACATTTTATTGGAGACTTGACAATATTGACATACAAATATTTGAACTAGTCAAGTACTTTTTCAATAAAATAAGACCATGAAAATGCTAAACATTATGGAGTTCTAAGGATTCTTATACCTAAGATCGCATAAAAAACTCCCAAATTTTTCATTTCAAACTTACTTTCTAGCATATGTTTAGTATAATTTATGTCATTAGTGTCTCTATTGATGATCAACATATCACCAATATAAAAACAAACAATGACCTTGTGATTTTAATGTGAACACATTTATCAATTTCATCATTCTTAAATCCATTTGCCAACATGGTTTGCTCAAAAATTTCTTATGTCATTGTTTGAGTGCTTGTTTTAGTCCATAATGTGACTTAACAAGGTCGCACACTTTCTTTTATTTATCAGGAACCATAAAACCCTTGGGTTGTTTCATGTAAATTTCTTCCTCTAATTTTCCGTTTAAAAGAAATGTTTCACATTCATTTGATGAATTTGGAGGTCATATATCACAACTAATAATATTAGCATCCGAATGAATATAATTCTAGTTACTGATGAGTATATATATCAACAAGATCAAAACTTTATTTTTTTCCTAAAGTCTTTGACACAAAGTCTTACTCTATATTTGTCAACAGTTCTATCGACTTTCATTTTCTTTTTGAGGATTCACTTTCAAACCAAAAGTTTATTTCCTGGAGGAAGATCAACCAACTTCCAATAGGTTTGCTCAAGGTTGAACCAATCTCACTATTGATATCATTTGTCCAAAAGGATGAGTCTACATAAGACACAAGAAATGTTACAAATCATATTCGAAGGAAGTATATGTCCCTTTACATTTACTACACCTCTGAATCTCTTTATTAAGTACATTCTCCTTTTGTTCTTTCCAATGTCGTTTAAACCTTTCACTAGACTACTCAATTCTAATTTTACAGTCTACAATTTTAAGTTCTATTTCAATCCTTTTAGGAATAGGAACTTGGACTTTGACTAGACACCCTCACACTTTGAAATATTTCAAGTTGGATTTCCTTCCTTTCCATTTCTCATATGGAATAGATTTTGTTCTGAACAAACCAAAATTACTTTCTTTATGAAAAGACAAAACTTTTTTTGTTCCCTTTTACAGTAAGGATAGTTCCTCCACACAAGTTTTGAGGTAAACCCGAACTTTTTCAAATGCATCCATCATTTCTTTCAACATTCGATTTTTTCTTTAGATATAGGTGAATATGACAGTAGTTTAATGGATAAATCCACTTTTCAAACATATTTCTGCACAAGGAGATTCATACTCTCCATTCTTATCACTTTTTATCTTTTTCTCAACTGATTTTAAACTTCGTTATTATATTGTCTAGACATTTCTATTGCTTCATCTTTACCATTAAGCAAATAGACAAAATTTTAATTCAATTGTCAATGAAAGTAAGGAGATGCTTTTTCCCACCACGAGATGGTATTGACTTCATATCACAAATGTCAGTGTAAATCAATTTTAAGGGATTAAATTTCTTTCAACAGATTTATAAGAATATTCAGCATACTTAGATTCCACACGAACTGGATATTTTTATTTATTGCACTCAAAGTTAGACAAAACTTCTAAGTTGATCAGTTGTCCTTACAACGTATTTTTTAATTCAAATGCCCCAAGTGCTCATGTAACTCTGACTCAAGCAAGTTAGAACAAATAAAAATATTGAGTTTGAAAAGCTCTTCCCGAGGTAGCTTTTTAATCAAATATTTTGTTCCAACTTCTTACAATTTTGTGTGATACAAACATTGTTTAGAGTCATCACCTTGTCAAATATCATTTTCAGAAGGACCTTTCCATAACTTTCAATTTGCGTGTCATAGAACTACTCATGAAAAAAGTTTCATTGGTCCAATAAAGGCAATATAGTCCAAATATTTCTTTTAGAAAAACATAACAAATGATTATTCACCAATATTCATGTCTATGCAAATACTATTATAATAATAGACATATCTTTACATAAAAAATCACAACATTTAAGTGACACTTTTTCATAAAAGAACACAACTATTTTGAACAAGTATATATATCATTTGGTAGTTTCATACTAGTCACACCATATACTAATAATAAAGAAACTCAACAACCACAATACCAAATATACTCCAAGAATATTGTGGTCTAACATAATACAAAAGTATTATTGAATTTCATATCTTTTACTCCAAAGTTAAATTAGACACTAAATCTAATCGTAAGCAAAGCACCCCCACATTTTAAATATGATCTCAAAAATGTTTTTCAAGTTTACATATGTTTCCCGACTCTCAAAATTTCTTTGGTAGTATGAAAACTCTTTTAAAAATATTATTCTACGAAAGAATTATAGAGTTTCAATTCTCTTTGACAATCTTTACATAATGTCAAAGTTCATTCCATAGAGGCACAAACACACCAACTCTAAGTCGCTGATCTTTCTCGTCTATAATAAATAGACATACCACTTAGTATTTAAAATACTAACAATAAAGACAAATTTTTGTACATTTTTTTTCTATTTAACAATGAAGTTTATAGAACATAAAAAGTACAAAACTGACTTATCATGTGAAGTTTTCATATTCTTCAAAGCAATTGCAAAATCCAATTTATTCAGAGTAGAAAACTACAAAAGTTTTTTAATCTACAACAATCAGACACAATCAAATTGACAGTGAGTACAAAACCACAAAAGTTTTTTTTAATTCCAAACAGAATAAAGCATATTCTTAGATTATCACATAGAAATGTTTTTTAGTTCAAAGAGTCTTCCAACTATAACATTTTGACATACTATTTTATCAAACAAAAATATGCATAACTCACTCTGCAAACTAGTGAATTTTAAAGGCTACACTATTTGCGAAGGAAAATTCATTCGAGAACCATACGATTTGCATAACTTTTCCAAAGGCATACATGATAAATATCAAAATTGTTAACCTTTAGAAACTGTTTTCATCCTTAAATGAATAAGAAAAAGGTTACATCTTTAATATGAATACCAAAATAATATTTGTTCTGTTACATTCTCACTTCGACCTTGCTAAACAAAACAACGAATTATGGAGAAGCAATGCATTTATCTTCTACTTCCATGATCAAATTCTCTCAATCAGAAGAATACAAAAAATACTAACAGTTTAAGATTGTTGTCCATCATGTATTCCTAAGATACTTAGAACAAAACTTTGAAAAACTCGATAAGACACAACAAAGTTTAAGAACATTTTCATAACTAGAAAATTAAAACTAGTAGAGAAATTAGAATCAGAAACAGATTAGAAAAAATATACAGTATGAAATATTTTTCTTAAAGAAGAATTGTTGTCAATCTATGTTTAAAGAATCTTACTGATTCCAACAAATTTTGCAGAAACACGAAGTAGCCAAAGTTAAATGAACCATTGAATAATAGAAGAACAAAAATTAATTCACAAATCTAAAATTTGTAACACATACCAGAATTTGGAAAAACAAAAAGAAGATCAAGCCCACTGAATGCACAGTGTCTCCTTAAGGAAATTATTTCCCTCTAGTATCCGAAGTTTGATTTGGAATATGTCCTCTCAGAGTAGAATGATCTCAATCACTAGTGTATTGATACCCAAAATGCTGGTGTCAGCGAGTCACTCAACGACAGTAAAGTACACTTAGAATACTAGATTTAGAAGTAGTAGAAGAAGTCCATAAATTCTATTATTCTATATATTTAAAATGAGAGAAAATCCCTAAATTTATAGAACATAGGGTAGTGCAAAAATGTTCTTATTGTGCCTTACTGGAATGGTCACAAACCTTTTGAAAAGTCACAATCTTTCAGAAAGGTCGTGACCTTTCATAAAAGTCACAACTTTTCATAAAAGTCACAACTTTTCATAAAAATCGCAACCTTTTATAAAAGTCGCAACTCTTCATTTTCCATTCACACTTTTTAAAACCCAACACAAGTCAATTATGAAGCTCTAAGGCTTAAGGTGGAAGGTAAGCATCAAAATCTTGCAGAAATTAAACTAGCAATTATCAACAAGAATTGTTTCTTTGCTTGTCTATTAGCTTGATTTTATTCTTGATCAATTGTTGTTCGATCTTGTATTTGTTGTTCTTAAACTTCAATCAACTAAAATCATGAATGGATAGAAACAAAGATGAATTTAAATATAGTAAAATGAATAGATGTATCATGATGTATTAAGACTATGCTAGAGGTTAAGGTATTAACAAGTCTATCCTCATATATTTTTGCACTCCTAAATTTTCATGTGCATTTCAGGACCTTATAGTGTAACTTTTCTGCTTTTATTAACTTTTAATATCTGTAATTTCAAATCAATCCGCCCATTTGACACCCCTAGTCAAGACTATCTATTTTTCTTTTACTAAGTGTTTTCCTAGTTAGGTTTTACCGAGACTATGGACATCGAAGGTAGAGTGTTATAAATCCAATGAATAGTGGATTGTCCATTTGATTTATTCATGAATTAATTGAATTCATGTGTATAATTTCAAGGTGATATGAATTATAACAACAAACAGTGTTTTTAAAAACGTTTTTGGGGCTAGTCTCGGGGTGGGGCGTAACAAAAATGCTTTGGGCGTAAATTAAAGACGTAGATCCATAAGAAGTAAGTCCTAAAATTTGAAGTGTAAGCTCCAAGCATGTCTCGGGGCTTACGCCTCTCCGTGTACGGTATAAAACGCCTCTCCTAACGCCCCCACCTTTTAAAACATTACTAACAAGAGTATACATGAGTCATTTGTATAACAACAGGGCACACATGAGCCACTTCAATAACGAGGGGTGTATCAGTTCTAAATGACAAAGTTGAGGGGTACATCAAACCCTTTTCCTTTAATTAATTAGTGTAAATTAATTTTAAGAAGTGTCGGAGAAAAAATGGTAAAAATAATTAATGATGTGGTCTAGGCATGTAGGGGTGTGCATCGGTTGGTTCAGTTCTATTTTAAGTATTATCGGTTTAGTTTATTAATTTTCGGCATTTAAATATGCTAAATCAATAACCAAATCAATAGAATATATTTTTTAGTTTTCGATGTAGTAGTTTGGTCCTTAAAGATTTGGTTTTCGGTTCAAACAATAAGAAAATACTTATGAAATAACTATATGACTTTTCTAATAAATTTGACGCGACAAAACAATAGCGTAACTTTACAAATGCTCATAAACTAGAAACAATAATAATAAACATGAAAAGAACTAAACATGTGTAACACAAAGAGAAATTAAGAGGAATATGACTCTTACTTTGGATTTTGACTATTTGTATAATGTGAAGCTGTGAATTCAAAAGGTCAAAGTGAAGTGTGAATCGAAGGCTAAATGACAAAGACATAACTAGTAAGATATTGAGATTAATATTTATATTTATGTACAGGTAAACATAATAAATTACTCTTGTCTTGATGAGAAATCTGTTAACACAATAATCCAATATTAAAAACTAATACCTAACCTATAACCTGATATATTTTTTTAATAAAACCATTAAAAAACAATTAACCCAATAACTCAAGAACAACAAACCAACAACACTTGTTTTCGATTCGGTTTATCGGTCGATTCAACTTTGCACACCCTTACTACCATGGCTATGTTGTGTTTCTTACATGGCTATGATGTGGCAAGTGTTAGTGGTAATATAATCTAACTGTGGTTTTAAATTCACTTTGAAGTTGCAATAAGGAGTATTCAAACGCTTAAATAGTTAAAGTATTAAAGTAAGTTTTTATCACTATCCAGACCGTCTTGATTGACATCCATACTAACCCTTTGGTGGGAGACCGTCTCCTTATCTTTACTCTTTACTCTACTTGATTTTTATGTCTTAAAACAAAGTTAAAAGCATTTGCGAAAGACTTCTTGAAAAGACTCTAAGAACTTTCAAAACTAGGCTCTTAACTTTTCTTGAATTTGAACTTATGGATTCAAGGTTGTAATTCATGTTTCTGGATGATTTCTATATGTTTAGAAGTAATTTAGAGTAGTTAGAATCATTAGGAAGTGTTAAAACACTTTAGAAAGGCTTGAAAGGACTGAACTACAAAAACTGGGTGAAAAACACCGATTCAGGCGCGTCCAGGGCGCGCTGTGCCCGCCCCAAAGTTTAGAGGCCCCATTTGGGCGCACAACAGGCTCACCGCCCCAGGCCCTCTGGTGCAGATGGAGTGCGACTCTCCTGTCTTCCCCAGGTGATGCCTAACAAACTTTTATCTCATTTTCTGACCTTAAATAGTTCTAATTCAATTTTTTTTCTCAAATTCACTTGGATTTCATGTACCCACATCATACACACAAGGATCTAACCCAATTCTCAATAAACAACACTTTTTACCTCAACAAATTCATAAACTTCAACTCATGTTCAAGAATGAAAGCAATTCAAGAACAACATTCAAAATCCAATCTTTTTAGGATAAAATCGCATTGAATCAAACATGCTTGGCACGTGGGTGAACGAACCCAACATTGATATAGAATCACATACCCTGTAGAAGAAATCCTTTGGCGAAAACACCAACGTTCTTGGTTGATCTTGATGAATTTCCCTTATTTCCTTCTTCCTTTCTCCTTAGCCCTAGCGTGAAAATCCCAAATTCTAAAACTGACTAAGTTCAGTCTTGACCCGTATTAAACTCTTAAAAATGGATTAAAATAATAGGGTAATGAAAAGACTAAAATACCTTTAAAAATCTCGAATTTGGACATTTTCTTAAGTCTAACGGCCCATCTTCCAAAGGAGATAACTCACTCAGACAAATTTGAAATCGCACAAATTAACAGAAAGATAATTTCAAGGGCTTTTCAACCATGTCTGGAACTACACATAACTCATCCTGACCTAGAAGTTATGGTTGTTGGAAGTTGACAAAAACTCACTTTTTAACTTACTTAAAATTTCCAAGTTTCCTTATACTTTCCAAAATAAGTATTTCCATATTTTAAACTCCTTTCTAGTTCTTTTTAGCTGTGAGATGTTACAGAGAACCACTAATCCAACTAAAATCAAGCAACTAGAGTAATAACTAAGACATTTAAGTTACGAAAGCAAATTAAATAAACCAAGTAAGAAGTTTCCATAAACTTCAACAAGGATTCTAAAGAACTAACTAACCAAATGCGGAAGTAAACAACCTAGAACCTAAAAGTCAATATACCAAAACTACTAAACGATAACCAATTTTAAAACAAGAAGGGATGCAAATCCAATCCGATGAACTCAACAACTAGCTAAAGCGAATATCTAAATTCAAAAATGGTCGACATAGACTAAAGAGAATTACATGGCAGCCCGGAAGATGCTAGTTCACCCTTGAATTCGAAAGCAACGATTACAGATCTTTTAAGCAAGGCCTGTCAATAACCTCCAGAAGATTCGATGTACTCAACAAAAATAAGAGCAAGTGCAGTATCAGTACACAACCACCATGTATTGGGTATGTAGCAAGAATTAAATATGGAAAATGGAGAGAGGAACTTGAAAAGTTGGGAACTTAAAGAGTTGAGAACTTGAAAAGTCCTCTTATACTTTAGTGAAAAGACATTTGTCCCTCATCGGTGGTGGAAAGAAAAATAGGAGAGTTTAAATATAGAAACACTCATATTAATTGTTAAAAGGGATGGAAAGAGTGACCCTCCTCGCGCCGCCACCGTCGTCGTCGCTCGCTCGGCTCTGCTCGACTTCGGCTTTCGCTTTGACTTTGGAAAATGATCGACTGAGAGATTATTTTTTGGACAAAGTTTGTTTAATTATTTAGTTAATTAAATTAAATTAAATGACCAAAACATTTTCAATTAATTAGTTGATAACATAAATGTTTTCAATTATTTAGTTGAGATTAACCAAAATGTTTCTACTTTTTAGTTGATTAACCTGACACGACTCAAATCTGCGCGACCCATTTTATTTAAATTTTTCCTGTTTTTATTTAAATTTTCCATAGTTTGGAAATGACTGTTCTGAAAGGTTGCAACTTTCAGGAACAACCAGGTCCGGTTGATAGGTTGCAAACTTTCATTAATGGTTGTGTGGATTCTGAAAAGTTGAACCTGTTCCTCTTTCCTATAAATACCATTCATTCTTTATAATTTTTTCTTACGAATTTTTCTGATTTCTTCTTCTTCTTCAGCACAAAATTTGTTCGTGTATTTTACTGTTGTTGAGTGGTTCGCTGACACTAGAGTTTTGGGTATCAATACACTGGTGATTGATTCTATCATGGAGGACATATTCCAAATCAAACCTCGGATACTAAAGGGGAATAATTTCCTTAAGGGGACACTGTGCATTCAGTGGCTTGATCTTTTTCTATTCTTATTTTCTAGACTCTGGTAAGTTTACAGATTTTAAGTTTTTGTGAATTAATTATGTTCATCTCTCTTAATGGTTCATTAAAACTTTGGTCACTTTGTGTTTCTGCAAAGTTTTGTTGGAATCAGAAATTCTGTTTTAAAATTATAGATTGGTAACAATCTTAAGGAAATTATACATAAACCTTCATGGTTTTATACCCCTTTTAAGTCTGCAATTTTATGTTATTGCTTAGAGACTGTATCAATTTTTGCTGATTTTAAGTCTGCCATGGTTTTATATGGCAGAATGGGTTCTTAATACATTTTTGCTGAATGAAAATACATGTATCTGATGAAAAAAACATTTTACCATTTTCTTATGTATTGGATGTTTGTTACATCATTTTGCTTTGTTGAGGGCGTTTCTCTACTGATAGTTAGCTTATGCCAATATCAGAAATTTGCATGTCCCCTCGAGGATATTTTCCTGCTGCCAGTTTTTTTCTCTTATTTTTTTGAACCCCTTTTCTCAATGATTGTTATTTCTCGAATAATCTATGCTATGTGGAGATTACAAAGTATAATTAGGTGGTCATGGAAATTTCAAATCACTTTTAAATTTTATGTTGATGCAATTACCTTGAAACTCTTGCTTTTTTGGTGGATTCAGGTTTGAGTCTGGCACCACTAGTGGTGAATGTGGATCCAAATGTAAATGTCAGTGTAACAGCCTGCCTTACTGTCTTTGTGGGTTTCTACCGTTCTGTTAAGTCTGTTGTGACGAAAAAATGAAAACGAAAATCTAACAATAAAGAACACCAAGTTTAACGTGGAAAAATCCTTCAAACCGAAGGTAACCACCACGGGATTGACAAGATCCGAATTGCTTCACTATACCAATAAGAGGGTTACAAATATTCTTCTAATGGCTACACAACAAGTGCCAAAAGAGAACAAACAATAGCTACACCAACAAAAGATAAATAGAAAGAAACACCACCCAAATCCAGCTTCTGTTCGGGACCTAAAACAGGATCTTTATGACCTCCGAATCCGATTTCCACCGTTCAAATCAACCACCAAGATGTCAGGAACACTCAGTCCAAATTTCAGCCTGATCCAACGGTTAGTTAATCGGAAAATACGATCTGAACGTTGCTGATCGGAGAAAAAGACTGCAGCAAAAGAATTTCTTCTCTCTTTTCTCTTGTTGAAAGCTCTCTAAAAAACCTCTCTTATGTTCTATTGTCTTTCAAAGACAATACCAATGATCAATTGAATTATTCTCTCAAGACCATCCTCTATTTATAGAGTTGTGCTTTTCCTTACAAAGCCAAAACCAACTACAAATAGGATTACAATTCCAATCCTTTTCCTAATAGAATTGGGAACCAAATAAAGAGAATAATTCCAATCCTTTTCCAAGTAGGATTAGGCCATGGGCCTTTGGCTGGAACATGGGCAATAGCCCAACAAAGCCTACTCCACCTTCGGTATATTTTCCGAACTCCAAATTTCAGTTTCCCTTTTTTTTTATATCACCTAAAATACTTGATTGCTGTACTCCAGAAAACAATGTCTAATGAACATGCAATAAGGTTTCCCTTGGTTGGAAGTGCAATGCTCTTGTCGCTGTTCTTGCTTTTTAAATTCCTGTCAAAAGACCTGGTTAATGCTGTTTTGACGTGCTACTTCTTCGTACTTGGCATTGCTGCACTTCCGTAGTTTTCGGTGCATGTGCTTTATATCATCTCTTTCTTTGTGGATCTACCGGGCAACTTCCCATATTTCCGCTGTAGGGACCACTTTCTTGTATCTTCTGAAAATGCCAATTGAACCTGTTAGAAGAATCCTTGGTCTTACAATGCTCATTTTAGTTATTTATTTTCCTCCTTTTCAGCTTGGGAGTTTCTGCAATTCCTGGAACCATTTTCTGCTTGCAAAAGTCAGACACTCAGTTAAAGACACATTTCTCCTGTGGGCTCCCCCATATTGAGTTACCAATGAGTGCATGATAAGCTGCCAAGTCTGCTACTAGTAATGGGTTGATGGCTAATCTGGATCCTCTGTCATAATCAATTTCATTTAATAACTAAAAAATCTTATCATTTGTCCCAAGAAAATGTGGTTTAGTACTACTTACTAGTCCGGTGTCTGAGTTTCTGATATGAAGGTGTTCTGGGCTTTTGCTGGCTGGCTGTTTATTGCATCATTAATAAGCAATTGGATATTCGCTTATCATATAATTTGTGAGCTTCATGCTTCAAACACAGTTGTATGGCTTGATGTGTTAGTATATCATTTGTCCTGACAATAGAGTCTTAAATTTCTTCATTTTCAGAGGCCAAATTCACATGGACTTCCTGTTTTGAAGATATGTTTGATTTAGATGGATGTTATATGATTTAGGTAGAGTATATTGTATACTTCACCGAATTTATGTGATGCACTTCCCTTTTTCATCCATTTAAAAGGAATAGTTTTCTTTTTCAAACTTCATGCCTAGCCAAAGGGAATCACATAAAGTGGACAGGAGGGATATATGCAGAAATGGAGAGAGTATCATACAATTGGAACAAAGGAAGTACCAATTTAAGACTCATTGATTCTTTTCTTTTTTATTTTAATATGTACCCTTTATCAAACTAGGTGACGTAAATGGAGAGGCCAACATTCATATAAATAACTCGCATTTGTCTACACTTGTTCTAGGACCGAGCATAGTTGTACTTGTCTAGCTGCAAAGGCGACCCACCTTTATGTAATTTGGATCCGTGATGGCACTCCGATGCCTTCCTTTATTTTATTTTCATATTTATTGATAATGGGAAAATCTCATTTGATTGACCAACATTTATGAATTTGGTAGAATATGGGCCCACCTCTCTACCGTGCTCCCACTAAAACACCAGGATCCTTGTCATTGTTAGGGTTTTTACTTGTGACATGCGCCCTACCCACATCCCACATTGGGTCCTTACATGAAGCCAACGTTACTTGTTATTATCTATTTGTATGCTTCGAGTGAATGGATATTTTTGCAAGAAACCATTGCCATTAATGTTGACTTGACATTTGTATCTTTTCAGCCTGCTCTGCTATATATTGTTCCAGCTGTAATTGGATTCTTGGCGGTACATTGCATATGGGCATTAAAGAGACAATGACCCTCCAATTAGGCCATGTATTACACAAGGCAGCAGAGATTGTTGGTTAAGCAACAAAGTTTGTTGTATTAGATTTTTGAGACTGACCATCAATACTACTGGCCTTTTATGTTATACCTTAAAATTAATATTATTAAATGTCAATTTGTTCTCTTTCATTTCAAGTAAAAAATATAAGTAGAATTTATAGACAGAAGGAAGTTAAACCTTACAGATTTTTCCTATTCCATTCAATAGCTTGAGCTAGTAATAGCCTGAGATCTATGAGGATAATCACTTGAAAGTATTAGACGAAAGTTAGAAGCCAAAGGGAGCTTTGAAACAATAATTGAAGACTTAAAACACATAAAATCGAAGGACTTTAAGTCTAGTTTTCATAATTGTTGGAATCATGGTTGAATAAACAGTTCTACAAAATGAAGTTGATTGAGTAAGACAAATTCATAGTTTTGAGCCAATAGATTATGTGATAACTATGCTGACCACTAATTTAAAGTGCATCATTTGAATTTGTTCGTTACCTACATTTCCAAAATATTTATATCAATCTTATTCGCAAATTTTGAGGTATGACAAAAATATAGGCACATATGCAAGATTTTAAATATGTTGAATTCGGTTGTCCGTAATTGAATTCTAAAGAGTCGTTACTATAATCAGTAGTATTTTAGACTTAAAAGGTGTTTTGGACTAACAAATTAATAAAGCATTACTGATAGTAACATTTAATTGTGTCTGTTTACATCCGTCAGACATTTGTCCTACATACCTTGATTGAAGTTTGAGGAAGGTTCGTGATTGCAATCTCTAGCATTCTTGTAAATATTATTTTTTGAAGTGTTGGACAAAAGGAGAGGAGTTTATCGTAACTTATGAAATCTAATTAAATTTGACTTTTGAAGAAAGTTAATAATCAAGGGTTCGGGTTATGGAATGAGGAAAGGAAAAAAACACCCCTCCTCAAACTATGAAAAGAAGAGAAAACTAAAAGAATTTCAGAGTGATGTGCGCAGTTTGTAGCCTAGATCGTGCAGCCATGGCAGTAACACTAACATTCCCGCGCAGTCACCTGACGGTCCCCTTAGACTGCGTAGTGCTCACTAAAATGGACTTAACTTTTAGCACATGACTCGAATTGACGAACGATCGAATATGTTTGAAAGAAAACTCTGAGACCTGTCATTAGGTTGGTATTAGGCCACAAAACTCTTCCTATGCTAAGAGTTCCTTATGGACTTGCTTTACATCTAATACACTTTCCACACTTATAATTGGGCCTTAGCACCCATGAACAATTAGGAATTAATCACCGGGTATGAACCTATACACGTACGACAAATGATTCAAAAAATCTTAGCATGTACTAACGTCTAACTTCATCAAAATAATAATTTGACAGTAAAAAGTAACTAAAGAAATTACTTGGACAGTTAAAAAAACAAACTATATCTGAATTACAGTCATATCCCGATCTTATGTGTTTTTATAAGTACAGGAGAGTTTCAAACATCATTATAGAAAACATTATGACTAACTGTCCCTAACAAAATAATTGCACTAATAGAAAATGTTGGAAAATCTAACAAATGCTTCATTAGGCATGAGGTATTAGTAGAACAACTGTTGCATTCCTTATGCTCTGGCACTATAACTAGTTTCTCCACATTTATTGCATGCTCAAGTAAGAACTTCAAGACTTGATGGAGCTCTGTTGCGTCAGAGCTACGCGTGCGACTACAAAATGGCATAACCTTGACATTCTTTAAATTTTGTAAGAAAACTTTGAATATGTTTTCTTCAAGGGAGAGGTACTTGTCTTCTGGTAAATCAGTGTCTTCGACCTCAGAAAAAGGATGGTACTACAAATACCGAACAAGAAAAAATCAGGTTAGGTGGTAAGCTTTAAGCTTACCAACTATAGTAATGAAATTGAAGTTTTTGAGGCTGTAGAGGATCAATAAACATTTGATATAAATATATTGTGAACTGAAAACATACCGGCTTATCAGGATATATAATCAAATTTTCCAAATTATGAGTTGACCTTAAGAGGTTGTCTAGCATTGGGAAGGAAAGTTTTGAAATACGGGAACTCATTGTCAAGCATCTACATTCCAACAACGGTAAGGAGACGTGTTCCTCTTCCAACATCAAATTGGAAATCACCTGAACAAAAGAATGAGACAGCTGATACACATAAAATGAGCTCTATTCACAATCAACATAAAAAGATTAGAGACATTTGGGACTGATAACTGACCTTGATAAACCGAGATGAGAGTATTAGCTCATTAGCACAACAAACACTTAGCAACAGATCTTTCTGTATGTTTTCATCCATTTCATTATATTCATCACAGTAGAGATTAAAAGTTGCATGGTTCAAAGATGGCAAGTCCCCGAGCTTAATTTTCGTATGACTTAAAACCCCAGTAATCGTTAAATGTTCAACATATGGAGCAACAATTTCTAAGCAACATATATCATCTTCGTATGAATACCACTCCACGTAAGGGAAATCATGTTGGGTCAATTGCAATCGCCTAAAATTTGGAGAAGTCATGTGCAAACGACTAAAACCAAAAAAGTCATGCAGCTCCAAAGATTCCAATTGAGGACAATTTGACATTTGTTTAATGTGTTCATCCAGGAGATACAAACTTTGCATCTTTAAACTTTTCAGAGATGTCCAATTTAGTACACAATCTTCTGATAGTATGCAATTCTCGCAGTTCAGTGTTACAATCGATGAACTACTGCACAGAACTTGTGGCAAGCTATAGGGTTGGGGCTGACTCGAATTAAGATATCTGTAGCTTGTATTCAAGCATAAATCCTCCACTTTTTTACTCGTAGCAAATTCAAGCCACTTGTCAATTATGGGAAAATAAGACACAACATCATTATCATTTGTGAACACAATGTTTAGACTGAACTTTTTAATGCTAGAGCAGGTAAGGAGAGGTAGTACATTATCTGTTAAGAAAATGAATTTGTCCACAGTCTCTGTCGAGCTATCTGAACAATAATTTGAACAATAAGACCCTCAGGTAGTTGGCTGATCCTATCAATTTGTTCACATTCTATATCAATCTTTGTTTTCTTCTGAGATGAGTTTTCAATAAGCAGACTTTTGGAGTTTCCATTATCACGACACCCTCCAGATAATTGGTCTTGATTGCTCATAACATATGACTGTGAAAGGGAAAAAATTATAAGACATCAGAATTAAAACTTATTGTTTTGCTATGCGGGGCGAGGTGGGACAGGTTGAAGTGTTCGCGGACTCATGCAAATTTTCCGCGCAATTGCTCCATCCCGCCCCAATTGTCATCCCTAATACCAAAGTTAAAATCTTAACAAAAATCAATTACCACAAATAGGGGTACTCACATGTCTGTTATTGGTCAATATCAAAACCAAACTAACATAATTAGTTTTTAAATTCTAAAAATTAAATCGAACCAAATATAATATACATTTATCGATTTGGTTCTTATTGATTTTCGTTCAATTCGGTTAAGTTATTCGGTTATTAACCATAATTCATCAAAAACGAGAAATAGTTAGAACGACCGATGTTACTGAACTTTTGATGACTAAATTTACTATGAATAAAGCTTCGAAATTCACCATTTTGGCCTTGAAAGAAGAGACTGGCATTTTTAGTCATATACATGAAACTTGTTGGTGTTTATGCATTTTTAATACTAAATTTAAAATATAACCAATAACATAAATGTTCTCGTCTTGACATTTTTGCTTTCATAAAGAAATCAAAATTAAATTTTGATGAAAACATATATAAGATCTTTAAAAGTGTTTATAAAATTAAAATGTTATGTATGTATAATAATAAAATATATGTATATACAAAATTTATCGAATCACTTAAGTTATTCCTTCGGTTATTTTGAACAAAACTAAAAAAAACTATCGATTTTCAAAAAATCTAAAACCAAATAAAACTAAACCCAAATAAAATTGATTTATTGGATTGTTTTGATATATTTTATTTTGGTCTGGATCGATTTTTGTTCGAACCGTGAACACCACTAACCACAAGTATATCGAGGATACGAACAACAATAAAAAATAATTTATTCTTGAAAAGTGATTGCCTAAAAAACAGAGGGAGGGGGGGAGGAGCTAAAATAGAAGAAAATCTATAAAAATTCTAACAGAAGGAGAAGAACAATACCCACATTGGAAAAATAAAGAGGAAAAGAGGATAAATAGAACTAACCTTATTACTGAACATAAACTTAGCGGCGAGAGCGAGAGAGAAACTGAAGAGATGAATAAAGAGGGAAGAGTAGGTAGGTTTTATAAGAATGGGACAACGCCGAGAATGCAAGAATAACATATGTAAACATTCCAACCCTCTTAAGTAGGTCAAATTCAATGAAAATTACCAAAATACCCCTTATTGCATCAATCAATATTACCTCGGGAATACCAACAACCAATACTGACTGTCTACACTAGGACAACTAATATGACCCCTTGTCGAACAAAATAAAAAATACTATATGTTTTCAAAAATCTAAAATCAAACGAACATCAAACCCAAATAAAATCTATTTATTGAATTGTTTCAATATATTATTTTGGTATGGCCTGCCGGCCCGCTCTGAAGAATTCATGATTTATATATGTTTCAGGATGGTGACAGAGAGTGCGGAATAAGGATTGATTTTACTGTATCCATCGTAGCCCACCCCATCTACCTATTGTCGGAGGTCAATTGTTGCTCCTCTCTCGAGATTGCAACAATTGATCAATTTTTATCCAAACTGTGAACACTCTTAACTACAAGTTATACTGAGGATACGACCACCAATAAAAAATAATGTATACTTGAAAAAGAATTGCGTAAAAAAGAGAGTGGGGGGGGGGTCTATAAAAATTCAACAAAAAGAGAAGAACAATACCCATATTCGCAAAATAAAGAGAAAAATAGGATAAATAGAACTAACCTTGTAGTTGAACATAAACTAAGCGGCGAGAGCAAGAGAGAAGCCGAAGAGATGAATAAAGAGGGAAGAGTAGGTAGGTTTTATAAGAATGGGACAATACTAAGAATGAAAGAATAACACATGTAAACGTTACATCCCTCTTAAGTAGGTGAAAGTCAATGTAAATCACCAAAATTCCCCTTACCGCATCAATCAATATTACCTCAGTAATGCCAATGGACAATACTGACTCTTTACACTACGATAACTAATACGACCAAGAAACTATCAATCTATTGATACTGGTAAACCTAAAGGATTCTTTCAATGTATCATTTATAAATATATTGAAATTCATAGGTATATAGAAAGAAGTCTATTAAATTGCAATTATTTTTTAATCATATTTCAATCATTAATATAAATGAAATAAGAATCACCGCTAAAAAGTATTATACTATTGATCGTGAAATATTGATTGTTGTTGAACCATGAATGACATTCCTTTTACTTTGAATATAAAAAGGTATAAGAAAGAGGAACTTTCACATATAGCCACTTAAAAATAGCCTAATTACTCTTCATAGCTATAGTTTAATAATTACAATTCGTAGCTACATGTTATAGGGAAGAGAGAGACGAGTGAGACTAGGAGAGAGGAGAGAGGCGAGAGAGAGGGAAAAGAGTGGGAGAAAAGTGAATTGTATATATATATATAGGTTAGATAATTGTATATTATACATATGTATTTGTATATATGGCAAGCGAGATTTGTAGAGGGAGGAGAGAGGTGAGCGAGATTGGAAAAATGAGGAGAGAAGCAAGCAAGATTGGGAGAGGAAGAAGAGAGGCGAGAGAGAGAGGGCATAAAGTGGGAGAGAGGTGAACTTTATATGTATATCGTTTAGATAATTGTATATTATACATATGTATTTGTATATATGGAAAGCGAGTCTGGGAAAAGGAGGAGAGAGGTGAGCGAGAGAGGCAGAGAGGTGAATTGTATATGTATATCGGTTAGATAATTGTATATTATACATATGTATTTGTATATTATGGCGAATTATACCTAAGAAACATGACTAATTATACAAACTCAAAGTCAGACCATGTAATTAATGTACAATGTTAGTGACGAGTGGTAATTATAGCAAACTATAGCTATGATGAATAATTAAGTAGTATAAGTTTGCTTAACTGCATAATTTTCCCTATAAGAAACAAGGAAGATTTTGAGGAGTGAAATATGTTTGATAATTTCTGGATGTTATTACAGATTAAATGATGTATATGAATTTCAGTTTATATTGCTTAAAATTTATTTATTTTTAGATTTTCTTTCACTTCTTATATTATATTTTCTTTAATGGAAATCTTCCCATAAAGTATGAATTCAATATAATTCAATAGTTTTTATCAAAGGTATGTATTTGTGTTTTAAAAGTTACTTTGTATATATAAGTAAAATAGAGAAAATTTCAGAAATATCAAAGATAATAGATATAATAAGGCTCGATAGCTAGAGTTTCGGTAATTGCGCCCTTATAGCTATAGTTTTATTTGCTATGGAGGTTGTGATTTATATATTTCGCTTGCAAATATACAAACAGGGTAAGTTTATGTAAATGGAGGTTGCAATACATATATTTCGCTTGCCCATTTGTTTATATCTCTTGTGAATTTACAAACATGTTAAATATATACAAATTTCATATTTATACATCTAAATTTTTTTGTATGTTTAATTTGCCAATATACAAACAGGATAATTAATTATGAATTTATTCATAAACCGTATACAAATATCAAGGGTATGTATATACAAATTATGGATTTATACAATTAGAAAACTAATTAAAAATGATGGGCGTTGTTACCTTTATATTTTCATCTCATTTTATCTTTATTTATTATTTAATACTCCTATTTTATCTTTTATCTTACCTTTTCATAATAGTTATACGTCGTACCCTACTTTTCTTGTAGCACTAAAACTATGGATGTGTGACATTATGTAAACAAGCCTTAATGTTGTATCATTGTCCCTGAGCATTGTCTTCATCATGAGAATGAATTGAGTTTGTTGACAATGCTGAACCGTCAGTCATAACTTTGTTTTTCTCCTTGAAATTAGTTCTTGGGATCTCCAGTCTGCTAGATGGAGTTACCGCCATGATGACTTGTCCTAAGCCATAAATCCATTCCCTTAGATTATCTTTAAACTTTCTCTCTAGTTAGGCCTTTTTATAAGTGGATCCGGCACATTATCCTTTGACTTTACATAGTCAAATCTGATAATTCCACTAGAGAGTAGTTTTATAACGGTATCATGTTTATGTCTTGTATGACGAGACTTTTCGTTATACATCATGCTACATGTCCTATCTATTGCATCTTGACTATCAAAGTGTATGCATACTAATGCCAATGGTTTGGGCCAAAAAAGAATATCTATCAAGAAATTGCGGAGTCTTCCACTTATTCACCGACCTTATCTTGAGCATCTAGCTCAAAGATCATTATATAGATAACGATACATGTCTCTTTTGAAATATTTCCAAGAGACTGCTTCTCTACCAAGAGTAAGTATATATCCACTCGTGGATTTTACTTCATTTGTCTTGTGATCAAATATGCATCACTATATCCTTTCAATACTGTTGGATATTGTTAAATGCAAGGGATAATTTAAAGTATTTTTTTTAATACTCCAAAACTCTATTTATTGTCATCTAATGAGTTTGATTGGGATCACTTGTCAACCGACTCAGTTTATTAATAGCAAATGATATACATAATCACGCACACTTCATGATTTACATCACACTTCCAATACTCTAGCACAATCTAATTGTGAGTCACTTTCGCTTTCACTCTTTTGAAATGCAAAACTCACATTTATTAGAGACTTGACAATATTGACATCCAAATATTTGAACTAGTCAAGTACCTTTTCAATGAAATAAGACCGTGAAAATGCTAAACATTATGGAGTTTTAAGGATTCTTATACCAAAGATCACATCAGCAACTCCCAAAATTTCATTTCAAACTTACTTTCTAGCATATGTTTAGTATAATTTATGTCATTAGTGTCTCTATTGATGATCAATATCACCAATATAAAAACAAACAATGACCTTGTGATTTTAATGTGAACACATTTATCAGTTCCATCATTCTTAAATCCATTTGCCAACATGGTTTGGTCAAATTTCTTATGTCATTGTTTGGGTGCTTGTTTTAGTCCATAATGTGACTTAACAAGTTCGCACACTTTCTTTTATTTATCAGGAACCATAAAACCCTCGGGTTGTTTCATATAAATTTCTTCTTCCAATTTTCCGTTTAAAAGAAATGTTTCACATTCATTTGATGAATTTGGAGGTCATATATCACAACTAATAATATTAGCATCCAAATGGATATAATTCTAGTTACTGATGAGTATATATATCAACAAGATCAAAACCTTGTTTTTTTTTCTAAAGTCTTTGACACAAAGTCATGTTATATTTGTCAACAGTTTTATCAACTTTCATTTTCCTTTTGAGGATTCACTTTGAACCCAAAAGTTTATTTCCCGGAGGAAAATCAACCAACTTCCAATAGGTTTGCTCAAGGTTGAACCAATCTCACTATTGATATCACTTGTCCAAACGGATGAGTCTACATAAGACACAAGAAATGTTACAAAATCATATTCGAAGGAAGTATATGTCCCTTGAAATTTACTACGCCTCTGAATCTCTTTATTAAGTACATTCTCCTTTTGTTCTTTCCAAGGCCGTTTAGACCTTTCACTAGACTACTCAAGTCTAATTTTACAGTCCACATTTTTAGGTTCTATTTCAATTCTTTAGAAATAGGAACTTGGACTTTGGCTAGACACCCCCACACTTTGAAATATTACAAGTTAGATTTCCTTCCTTTTTATTTCTCATATGGAATAGATTGTGTCCTGAACAAACAAAATTGATTTCTTTATGAAAAGGAAAAACTTTTTTTTAATTCTCTTTTCCAGTAAGGATAATTCCTCCACACAAGTTTTGTGGTAAACCCGAACTTCTACAAATGCATCCATTATTTCTTTCAACATTCGATTATTCTTTAAATTGAGGTGAATAGGGCAGTAGGTTGATGGATAAATCCACTTTCCAAACATATTTCTACAAAAGGAGATTCATGCTCTCCATTCTTATCACTTCTTATCTTTTTCCAACTGATTTTCAACTTCAATATTATATTGTATATACATTTCTATTGCTTCATCTTTACCATTAAGCAAATAGACAATTTTTTTTAATGCAATTGTTAATGAAAGCAACAACATACTTTTTCCCACCACAAGATGGTATTGACTTTATATCACAAATGTTAGTGTAAATCAATTTTAAGGGATTAAAATTTCTTTCAACAGATTTATAAGAATGTTCCGCATACTTAGATTCCACACAAACTTGACATTTTTATTTATTGCACTCAAAGTTAGACAAAACTTCTAAGTTATTTTTTCTTACAATGTATTTTTTAATTGAAATGCCCCAAGTGCTCATGTGCTGTGACTCAAGCAAGTTAGAACAAATAAAAGATTGAGTTTGAAAAGCTCTTCGCTAGGTAGCTTTTTTCTCAAATATTTTGTTCCAACTTCTTACAATTTTGTGTGATACAAACATTGTTTAGAGTTATCACCTTGTCAAATATCATTTTCAAAAGGACATTTCCATAACTTTCAATTTGCGTGTTATAGAACTACCCATGAACAAAGTTTCATTGAGTCCAATAAAGGCAATATAGTCCAAATATTTCTTTTACAAAAACATAACAAATGACTATTCACTAATATCCATGTCTATGCAAATACTTTTATAATAATAGACATATCTTTTCATGAAAAATCACAACATTTAAGTGACACTTTTTCATAAAAAAACACAACTATTTTGAACAAGTATATATATCATTTGGTAGTTTCATACTAGTCACACCATATACTAGTAATAAAGAAACTCAACAACCACAATA
This sequence comes from Solanum lycopersicoides, assembly GCA_022817965.1. NCBI lineage: Eukaryota > Viridiplantae > Streptophyta > Magnoliopsida > Solanales > Solanaceae > Solanum > Solanum lycopersicoides. Next base: position 66,306,386 of record CM040628.1, on the reverse strand, counting down.
CCAAATATATTACAAGAATTTTGTGGGCCTAACATAATACAAAAGTATCATTGAATTTCATATCTTTTGCTCCAAAGTTAAATTAGACACCAAGTCTAATCATAAGCAAAGAACCACCACATTCTAAACATGAACTCAAAAATGTTTTTCAAGTACTTGAAAATAGTTTTTTCACATATTTTTTCAGACTCTCAAAATGTCATTGGTAGTATGAAACCTCTTTTAAAAATATTATTCTACGAAAGAATTATAGAGTTTCAATTCTCTTTGACAATCTTTACATAGTGTCAAAGTTCATTCCATAGAGGCACAAACACACCAACTCTAAGTCGCTGGTCTTTCTCGTCTATAACAAATAGACATACCACTTAGTATTTAGAATACTAACAATAAAGATAAAATTTTGTACATTTTTTTATTTATTTAGTAATGCTTTGAAAAAGGCGTGATTCATTAAGTGAAAGACGCTAACCGAATAGGAGGAATCTCACCGCCCTAAAGCATCGTACCAAAAAACGGATCATACTATCATCATAGTATGATGGCGATCATTAAATTGGGCTTGAAGCTCTCACCTTACCAACAAGCTCACGCCTTGAAGGAGGGAAGTAGTGGAGTAGGAGAATTACTAGTTTGAAGTTGCAAAATAGATTTCATGCAAATTGCACACTGAGCTTTTGGTATAGGTGTCCCGGGGCGCAGCTCGACCTACAGGGAGAGGGAGAGGGAGGGTGATCGAGGGGACCCAGATTTTCGATCTCTTATCTATGGCGGGAGGCAGCGTGTTCAATCAAATGGGTGATTTTCTCTCCGACTAAGGATCCCATACTACCCCCATAAACTGAAATTAATTTATTTCCTTAATTGAATTTCGGTTGATTAAGACGAAGTTCCTTAAAACCTCTGCCTTCTTTAAAATATCACTTCAACACGTCTTCGCTCGTGATCGCTTAGAGCCCCCCTTCCATCAATAGGTACTCCCAAGCCAACTTTACGAAGATCCCATTCTATTCTGGAAGCTCGGGTTACTGAACTCCACCTTCTCGGAATCCCATTTCAGAAAGTCAGGTCGAAGGCAAATGGGTCTCATCGAACGGGAAGTTCGAAGATGTAGACCCGGTTCAGCATGAAATCAGAAAGGTTTGGGGGCCCGTAAAAACTTCTTTCGAGGAATGGGCCAGACCGGGTCATTTCTCAAGAACAAACAATGAAGTTTATAGAACATAAAAAGTACAAAACTGACTTATCATGTGAAGTTTTCATATTTTTCAACGTAATTGCAAAGTCTAATTTATTCAGAGTAGAAAATTACAAAAGTTTTTTTAGTCTACAACAACCAGACACAATCAAATTGACAGTGAGTACAAAACTACAAGTGTTTTTTTTTAAAATTCCGAACAGAATAAAGCATATTCTTAGATTATCACATAGAACTGTTTTTTCATTTCAAATAGTCTTCCAACTATAACATTTTGACATACTATTTTATCAAACAAAAATATGCATGTCTCACTCTGCAGACTAGTGAATTTTAAAGGCAACATTATTTGCCAAGGAAAATTCATTCAAAAATCATACGATTTGCAGAACTTTTTCCAAAAGCATACATGATAAATATCAAAATTGTTAACCCTTCGAAACTGTTTTCCTTCTTAAATGAATAAGAAGAAGGTTACATCTTTAATTGGAATACCAAAATAAAACTTTTTTTGTTACATTCTCCTTCAACCTTGCTAAACAAAGCAACGAATTATGGAGAAGTAATGCATTTATCTTCTACTTCCATGATCAGATTCTCTCAATCAGTAGTATACAAAAAATACTAACAGTATAATAATTTCATTAAGATTGTTGTCCATCATGTATTACTAAGATACTTAGAACAATACTTTGAAGAACTCGGTAAGACTTTGAAGAACTCGGTAAGACACAATAAAGTTTAAGAATATTTCCATAGCTAGAAAATTAAAACTAGTAGAGAAATTAGAATCAGAAACAGAATAGAAAAAATATATGAAATATTTTTCTTAAAAAAGAATTGTTGTCAATCTGTGTTTAAAGAATCTTACTGATTCCAACAAACTTTGCAGAAACACGAAGTAACCAATGTTTAATGAACCAGTGAATAATAGAAGAACAAAAATTAATTCACAAATCTAAAATTTGTAACACATACCACAATTTGGAAAAACAGAAAGAAAATCAAGCCCACTGTCCCCTTAAGGAAATTATTTCCATCTAGTATCCGAGGTTTGATTTGGAATATGTCCTCACGGGGTAGAATAATCTCAATCACCAGTGTATTGATACCCAAAATGCTGGTGTAATTGAGTCACTCAACGATAGTAAAATACACTTAGAATACTAGATTTAGAAGTAGTAGAAGAAGTCCAGATATTCTATTATTCTATATATTTAAAATGAGAGAAAATCCCTCAATATATAGAACATAGGGTAGTGCAAAGCCTTACTGGAAAAGTCACAATCCTTTTAAAAAGTCACAATATTTCAGAAAAATCTTCACCTTTCATAAAAGTCGCAACTTTTCATAAAAGTCATAACTTTTCATAAAAGTCGCAACTTTTCATAAAAATCGCAACCTTTCATAAAAGTCGCAACTCTTCATTTTCCATTCACACCTTTAAAACCCAACACAAGTCAATTATGAAACTTTAAGGCTTAAGGTGGAAGGTAAGCATCAAAATCTTGCATAAATTAAACAAGCAATTATCAAGAAGAATTTTTTCTTTGCTTGTCTATTAGCTTGATTTGATTGTTGATCAATTGTTGTGGTCTTGTATTTGTTGTTCTTAAACTTCAATCAACTAAAATCATGAATGGATAGAAACAAAGATTAATTTAAAGATAGTAAAATGAATAGATGTATCATGGTGTATTAAGACTATGCTAGAGGTTAAGGTATTAACAAGTCTATCTTCATATATTTTCGCACTCCTAATTTTCATGTGCATTTCAGGACTTTATAGTGTAACTTTTCTGCTTTTATTAGCTTTTAATATCTGTAATTTCAAATCAATCCGCCCATTTGACACTCCTAGTCTAGACTATCTATTTTCCTTGACTAAGTTTTTTCCTAGTTGGGTTTTACCGAGACACGTTATCTATGGACATCAAAGGTAGAGTGTTATAAATCCAATGAATAGTGGATTGTCCATTTGATTTATTCATGAATTAATTGAATTCATGTGTGTATAATTTCAAGGTGATATGAATTATACCAACAAACAGTGTTTTCAAAAATGTTTTTGGGGCGAATCTCGGGGCGGGGCGTACCAAAAATGCTTTGGGGCGTATATTAAAGACGTAGATCTATAAGACGTAAGTCCTAAAATTTGAGGTGTAAGCCTCAAGCATAAAAACACAAGTCCTGGGCGTAAAAACATAAGCTCAGGCGTTTTTTAATTTTTTTTAAAATTTTTTTTTTGCTTGAAATCATATTTTGTATTGTTGGTGAAATGATATTTCTCAAATAATAATTATAACAATTTTTCTCTTCATTATTGATTATTAATATTTATCTCAATATAATCACAAATCATTGAAAGGTTTACTTTTGCTTATTGTTTTAGTAATAAAACAATAAAATTGAATATGCATGAGACTATGCCTCGTAGATCCGTGGGACTTACGCCTCGTGTCTCGGAGCTTACGCTTCGCCGTGTACTGTATAAAACACTTTGCCTCACGCCCCCACCTTTTAAAACATTGCTAACAAGAGTATATGTGAGTCATTTGTATAACAACAGGGCACACATGAGCCACTTCAATAACGAGGGGTATATCAGTTCTAAATGACAAAGTTGAGGGGTAAATCGAACTATTTTCCTTTAATTAATTAGTGTAAATTAATTTTAAGAAGTGTTAGAGAAAAAATTGTGAAATTAATTAATAAAAAAATAATTAATGATGTGGTCTTGGCATGTAGGGGTGTGCAGCGGTTGGTTCAGTTTGATTTTAAGTATTACCAGTTTAGTTTATTAATTTTCAGCCTTTAAATATGCTAAATAATTAACCAAACCAATAAGATATTTTTTTTTTAGTTTTCAATTTAGTAGTATTGGTCCTTAAAAATTTGGTTTTCGGTTCAAACAATAAGAAAATACTTATAAAATAAATATATGACTTTTCTAATAAATTTGACGTGACAAAACAATAGTGTAACTTTATATGCTCATAAACTAGAAACAATATTAATAAACATGAAAAGAACTAAACATGTGTAAACAAAGAGAAATTAAGAGAAATATGACACTTACTTTGGATTTTGACTATTTGTATAATGTGAAGCTGTGAATTCAAAAGGTCAAAGTGAAGTGTGAATCGAAGGCTAAATGACAAAGACATAACTAGTAAGATATTGAGATTAATATTTATATTTTGTACCGAAAACATAATAAATTACTCTAGTCTTAATGAGATTTCTGTTAACACAATAATCCAATATTAAAAACCAATACCAAACCGATAAGCCGATATATTTTTTAATAAAACCATTAAAAAACAGTTAACTCCATTTGGGCGCACAACAGGCGCTCCGCCCCAGGCCCTCTGGTGCAGATGGAGTGCGCCGCTCCTGCCTTCCCCAGGTGACGCCTAACGAATTTTTTTCTCGTTTTCTGACCTTAAATAGTTCTAATTCAATTTCTTTTCTCAAATTCACTTAGATTTCATGTGCCCACATCATATACACAAGTATCTAACCCAGTGCATTCGATCAATAAACAACACTTTCTACCTCAAGAAATTCATAAACTTCAACTCATGTTCAAGAATGAAAGTAATTCAAGAACAACATTTAAGAACATTCAAAATCCAATCTTTTTAGGAAAAAAATTGCGTTGAATCAAACATGCTTGGCACGTGGGTGAACGAACCCAACGTTGATATAGACTCACATACCCTGTAGAAGAAATCCTTTGGCGAAAACACCAACGTTCTTGGTTGATATTGATGAATTTTCCCTTATTTCCTTCTTCCTTTCTCCTTAGTCCTAGCGTGAAAATCCCAAATTCTAAAACTAACTAAGTTCAGTCTTGACCCGTATTAAACTCTTAAAATGGATTAAAATAATAGGGTGATGAAATGACTAAAATACCTTTAAAAATCTTGGATTTGGTCATTTCCTTAAGTCTAACAGCCCATCTTCCAAAGGACATAACTCACTTAGCCAAATTTGAAATTGCACAAATTGACAGAGTTGGAAAGATAATTCCAAGGGCTTTTCAACCATATCTGGAATGACACATAACTCATCCTGACCTAGAAGTTATGGTTGTTAGAAGTTAACCAAAACTCACTTTTCAACTTACTTAAAATTTCCAGGTTTCCTTATACTTTCCAAAATAAGTATTTCCATATTTTAAACTCCTCTCTAGTTCTTTTTAGCTGCGAGATGTTACAGAGAACCACTACTACAACTAAAACCAAGCAACTAGAGTAATAACTAAGACATTTAAGTTACGGAAGCAAAATAAATAAACCAAGTAAGAAGTTTCCATAAACTTCAACAAGAATTCTAAAGAACTAACTAACCAAATGCGAAAGTAAACAACCTAGAACCTGAAAGTCAATATACCAAAACTACTAAACGATAACCAATTCTAAAACAAGAAGGCATGCAAATCCAATCTGATGAACCCAACAACTAGCTAAAGCGAATATCTAAATTTGAAAATGATGAACACAGACTAAAGAGAATTACAGGCATCCCGGAAGATTCTAGCTCACCCTTGAATTCGAAAGCAACGATTACAGATATTCTAAGCAAGGCCTGTCAATAACCTCCGGAAAATTCCATGTACTCAACAAAAATAAGAGCAAGTGCAGTATCTTTACACAACCACCGTGTGTTGGGTATGTAGAAAGAATTAATGAGAAATAAAGAGAGGAACTTGAAAAGTTGGGAACTTAAAGAGTTGAGAACTTGAAAAGTCCTCTTATACTTTAGTGGAAAGACATTTTTCCTCATCAGTGGTGGAAAAAAATAGGAGAGTTTAAATATAGAAACACTCATATTAATTGTTAAAAGGGTTGGAAAGAGGGACCCTCCTCGCGCCGCCGCGTCGTCGCTCGCTCAGCTCGACTTCGATTTTCGCTTTGAATTTGGAAAATGATCGACTGAGAGATTATTTTTTGGACAAAGTTTGTTTAATTATTTAGTTACTTATTTATTTAATTTAATTTAATTTAATTAAATGACCAAAACATTTTCAATTAATTAGTTGATAACATAAATATTTTCAATTATTTAGTTGAGATTAACCAAAACGTTTCAACTTTTTAGTTGATTAACCCGACACGACTCAAATCCGCGCGACCCATTTAATTTAAATCTTTCCTTTTTTATTTAAATTTTCCACAGTTTGGAAATGACTGTTCTGAAAGTTTGCTACTTTCAGGAACAACCAGGACCGGTTGATAGGTTGCAAACTTTCATTAATGGTTGTGTGGATTCTGAAAAGTTGAACCTGATCCTCTTTCCTATAAATACCATTCATTCTTTATAATTTTTTCTTACGAATTTTTCTTATTTCTTTTTCTTCTTCAGCACAAAATTTGTTCGTGTATTTTACTGTTGTTGAGTGGTTCGCTGATACTAGAGTTTTGGGTATCAATACACTGGTGATTGATTCTATCATGGAGGACATATTCCAAATCAAACCTCGGATATTAAAGGGAATAATTTCTTAAGGGGACACTGTCATTCAGTGGCTTGATCTTTTTCTGTTCTTATTTTATAGATTCTGGTAAGTTTACAGATTTTAAGTTTTGTGAATTAATTATGTTCATCTCTCTTAATGGTTCATTAAAACTTTGGTAACTTTGTGTTTCTGCAAAGTTTTGTTGGAATCAGCAATTCTATTTTAAAATCATAGATTGGTAACAATCTTAAGGAAATTATACAAAACCTTCATGGTTTTATACCCCTTTAAGTCTGCAATTTTAAGTTATTGCTTACAGACTGTATCGATTTTTGCTGATTTTAAGTCTGCCATGGTTTTATATGGCAAAATGGGTTCTTAATACATTTTTGCTGAATGAAAATACATGTTCTGATGAAAAAACATTTTACCATTTTCT
>CM040628.1:66274028-66298285 GCA_022817965.1 Solanum lycopersicoides | reverse complement strand
GTTTGACTTGAAATATGTCATCACAGAGTAGAATGATCTCAATCACCAGTTATTGATACCAGACACCGGTGTCAGTGAGCTCAACGACAGTAAAGTACACTTAGAATACTAGATTTAGAAGTAGTAGAAAAGTCCAGAAATTCTATTATTCTATATATTTAAATGAGAGAAAATCCCTCAATTTATAGAACATAGGGTAGTGCAAAACATTTCTTATTGTGCCTTACTGGAAAGGTCAAACCTTTTGAAAAGTCACAATCTTTCAGAAAGGTCGTCACCTTTCATAAAACTACAATTTTCATAAAAGTCATAACTCTTCATAAAAGTCACAATTTTCATGAAAGTCATAACTTTTCATAAAGTCACAACTCTTCATTTTCCATTCACACATTTAAAACCCAACAATCCCCGCATGAATGGAGAACAACTCCAAGGCAAAGAAGCGACAAGTATGTGTACTTTACAAGCAAGAATTAATTGCATCTGGATAAGTAGGTTTTCCTTGGACTTTCCGTAGTGAACATATGTCAGATATACTCGGTCAATCGGTAGATGTGATATCTTTGAACCGTCGAGCTTTGATGTATACCTAGACAACCATATGTCAAACAATTAACCCTTTACCGTTTATGATTCTTACGTTGTGTTCGTTTTAGCATGAACACCTCCCGGTTTCATGAGTGTATAGAGAGATGAGCTTTTGACATTCATCCTCTTTGAAGCGACTTACACTTCACACTCACATAGGCATTTCTAACCACGTTATCGCGTAGATACACTATTTGATCAACTCTGCCAAACTTAGCAAATCAATAAAACCATTAAGCTTTATTAACTCATTAACAAGCCTTAATGTTGTATCCTTGTCCCTGAGCATTGTCTTCATCATGAGAATGAATTGAGTTTGTTGACAATGCCCAACCGTCAGTCACAACTTTGTTTTTCTCCTTGAATTTAGCTCTTGGGATCTCGAGTCTGCTAGATAGAGTTACCGCCATGATGACTTGTCCTAAGCCGTAAATCCATTCCCTTAGACGATCTTTAAACTTTCTCTCTAGTTAGGCCTTTTTATAAGTGGATCTGACACATTATCATTTGACTTTACATAGTCAATTCTAATAATTCCACTAGAGAGTAGTTTTCTAACGGTATCATGTTTATGTCCTATATGACGAGACTTTTTGTTATACATCATGCTCCATGCCTATCTATTGCGTTTTGACTATCAAAGTGTATGCATACTAATGCAATGGTCTGGCCAAAAAAGAATATCTATCAAGAAATTTGGAGTCTTTCAACTTATTCACCGACCTTATCTTGAGCATCTAGCTCAAAGATCATTATAGAGCTAGTGACACATGTCTCTTTTGAAATATTTCAAGAGACTGTTTTCTACCAAGAGTAAGTAATATCCACGTGGATTTTACTTCATTTGTCCGGTGATCAAATTTGCATCACTATATCCTTTCAATACTGTTGGATATTGTTATAATGCAAGACAGTTTAAAGTATTTTTTTAAATACTCCAAAACTATATTTATTGCCATCTAATGAGTTTGATTGGGATCACTAGTGAACCGATTCAATTTATTAATAGCAAATGATATACCTGATCGCGCACACTTCATGATATACATCACACTTCCCAATACTCTAGCACAATCCAATTGTGAGTCACTTTCGCTTTCACTCTTTTGAAATGCAAAACTCACATTTTATTGGAGACTTGACAATATTGACATACAAATATTTAAACTAGTCAAGTACTTTTTCAATAAAATAAGACCATGAAAATGCTAAACATTATGAAGTTCTAAGGATTCTTATACCTAAGATCGCATCAACAACTCCCAAATTTTTCATTTCAAACTTACTTTCTAGCATATGTTTAGTATAATTTATGTCATTAGTGTCTCTATTGATGATCAACATATCACCAATATAAAAACAAACACTGACCATGTGATTTTAATGTGAACACATTTATCAATTTCATCATTCTTAAATCCATTATCCAACATGGTTTGCTCAAAAATTTCTTATGTCATTGTTTGAGTGCTTGTTTTAGTCCATAATGTGACTTAACAAGGTCGCACACTTTCTTTTATTTATCAGGAACCATAAAACCCTCGGGTTGTTTCATGTAAATTTCTTCCTCTAATTTTCCGTTTAAAAGAAATGTTTCACATTCATTTGATGAATTTGGAGGTCATATATCACAACTAATAATATTAGCATCCTAATGAATATAATTCTAGTTACTGATGAGTATATATATCAACAAGATCAAAACCTTATTTTTTTCCTAAAGTCTTTGACACAAAGTCTTGCTGTATATTTGTCAACAGTTCTATCGACATTCCTTTTCCTTTTGAGGATTCACTTTGAACCCAAAAGTTTATTTCCTGGAGGAATATCAACCAACTTCCAATAGGTTTGCTCAAGGTTGAATCAATCTCACTATTGATATCATTTGTCCAAAAGGATGAGTATACATAAGGCACAAGAAATGTTACAAATATTCAAAGGAAGTATATGTCCCTTTACATTTACTACACCTCTGAATCTCTTTATTAAGTACATTCTCCTTTTGTTCTTTCCAATGTCGTTTAAACGTTTCACTAGACTACTCAATTCTAATTTTACAGTCTAAAATTTTAAGTTCTATTTCAATCCTTTTAGGAATAGGAACTTGGACTTTGACTAGACACCCTCACACTTTGAAATATTTCAAGTTGGATTTCCTTCATTTCCATTTCTCATATGGAATACATTGTGTTCTAAACAAACCAAAATTGCTTTCTTTATGAAAAGACAAAACTTTTTTGTTCCCTTTTACAGTAAGGATAGTTCCTCCACACAAGTTTTGAGGTAAACCCGAACTTCTTCAAATGCATCCATCATTTCTTTCAACATTCGATTTTTTCTTTAGATTGAGGTGAATATGACAATAGTTTTAATGGATAAATCCACTTTTCAAACATATTTCTGCACAAGGAGATTCATACTCTCCATTCTTATCACTTTTTATCTTTTTCCAAGTGATTTTAAATTCGATATTATATTGTCTAGACATTTCTATTGCTTCATCTTTACCATTAAGCAAATAGACAAATTTTTTAATGCAATTGTCAATGAAAGTAAGGATGCTTTTTCCCACCACGAGATGGTATTGACTTCATATCACAAATGTCAGTGTAAATCAATTTTAAGGGATTAAATTTCTTTCAACAGATTTATAAGATATTCAGCATACTTAGATTCCACACGAACTGATATTTTTATTTATTGCACTCAAAGTTAGACAAAACTTCTAAGTTGATCAGTTTTCCTTACAAGGTATTTTTTAATTGAAATGCCCAAGTGCTCATGTACTCTGACTCAAGCAAGTTAGAACAAATAAAAATATTGAGTTTGAAAAGCTCTTCGCGAGGTAGCTTTTTTATCAAATATTTTGTTCCAACTTCTTACAATTTTGTGTGATACAAACATTGTTTAGAGTCATCACCTTGTCAAATATCATTTTCAGAAGGACCTTTCCATAACTTTCAATTTGCGTGTCATAGAACTACATGAAAAAAGTTTGATTGGGTCAATAAAGGCAATATAGTCCAAATATTTCTTTTACAAAAACATAACAAATGATTATTCACCAATATTCATGTCTATGCAAATACTTTTATAATAATAGACATATCTTTACATGAAAAATCACAACATTTAAGTGACTTTTTCATAAAAGAACACAACTATTTTGAACAAGTATATATATCATTTGGTAGTTTCATACTAGTCACACCATATACTAATAATAAAGAAACTCAACAACCAAAATACCAAATATACTTCAAGAATTTTGTGGTCTAACATAATACAAAAGTATTATTGAATTTCATATCTTTTACTCCAAAGTTAAATTAGACACTAAATCTAATCGTAAGCAAAGCACCCCCACATTTTAAATATGATCTCAAAAATGTTTTTCAAGTTTTTGAAAATAGTTTTTTCACATATTTTTCCCGACTCTCAAAATTTCTTTGGTAGTTTGAAAACTCTTTTAAAAATATTATTCTACGAAAGAATTATAGAGTTTCAATTCTCTTTGACAATCTTTACATAATGTCAAAGTTCATTCCATAGAGGCACAAACACACCAACTCTAAGTCGCTGATCTTTCTCGTCTATAACAAATAGACATACCACTTAGTATTTAAAATATTAACAATAAAGACAAATTTTTGTACATTTTTTTTCTATTTAATAATGAAGTTTATAGAACATAAAAAGTACAAAACTGACTTATCATGTGAAGTATTCATATTTTTCAAAGCAATTGCAAAATCCAATTTATTCAGAGTAGAAAACTACAAAAGTTTTTTAATCTACAACAATCAGACACAATCAAATTGACAGTGAGTACAAAACCAGAAAAGTTTTTTTTAATTCCAAACAGAATAAAGCATATTCTTAGATTATCACATAGAAATATTTTTTAGTTCAAATAGTCTTCCAACTATAACATTTTGACATACTATTTTATCAAACAAAAATATGCATATCTCACTCTGCAAACTAGTGAATTTTAAAGGCTACACTATTTGCGAAGGAAAATTCATTCGAGAACCATACGATTTGCATAACTTTTCCAAAGGCATACATGATAAATATCAAAATTGTTAACCTTTAGAAACTGTTTTCATCCTTAAATGAATAAGATGGTTACATCTTTAATATGAATACCAAAATAATATTTTTTCTGTTACATTCTCACTTCGACCTTGCTAAACAAAACAACGAATTATGGAGAAGCAATGCATTTATCTTCTACTTCCATGATCAAATTCTCTCAATCAGAAGAATACAAAAAATACTAACAGTATAATAATTTCCTTAAGATTGTTGTCCATCATGTATTCCTAAGATACTTAGAACAAAACTTTGAAAAACTCGATAAGACACAACAAAGTTTAAGAACATTTTCATAACTAGAGAATTAAAACTAGTAGAGAAATTAGAATCAGAAACAGATTAGAAAAAATATATGAAATATTTTTCTTAAAGAAGAATTGTTGTCAATCTGTGTTTAAAGAATCTTACTGATTCCAACAAATTTTGCAGAAACACGAAGTAACCAAAGTTAAATGAACCATTGAATAATAGAAGAACAAAAATTAATTCACAAATCTAAAATTTGTAACACATACCAGAATTTGGAAAAACAGAAAGAAGATCAAGCCCACTGAATGCACAATGTCTCCTTAAGGAAATTATTTCCCTCTAGTATCCGAAGTTTGATTTGGAATATGTCCTCTCAGAGTAGAATGATCTCAATCACTAGTGTATTGATACCCAAAATGCTGGTGTCAGCGAGTCACTCAACGACTGTAAAGTACACTTAGAATACTAGATTTAGAAGTAGTAGAAAAAGTCCAGAAATTCTGTTATTCTATATATTTAAAATGAGAGAAAATCCCTAAATTTATAGAACATAGGGTAGTGCAAAAAAGTTCTTATTGTGCCTAACTGAAATGGTCACAAACCTTTTGAAAAGTCACAATCTTTCAGAAAGGTCGTGACCTTTCATAAAAGTCACAACTTTTCATAAAAGTCACAACTTTTCATAAAACTCACAACTTTTCATAAAAATCACAACCTTTTATAAAAGTCGCAACTCTTCATTTTCCATTCACACTTTTTAAAACCCAACACAAGTCAATTATGAAGCTCTAAGGCTTAAGGTGGAAGGTAAGCATCAAAATCTTGCAGAAATTAAACAAGCAATTATCAACAAGAATTTTTTCTTTGCTTGTCTATTAGCTTGATTTTATTCTTGATCAATTGTTGTTCGATCTTGTATTTGTTGTTCTTAAACTTCAATCAACTAAAATCATGAATGGATAGAAACAAAGATGAATTTAAATATAGTAAAATGAATAGATGTATCATGATGTATTAAGACTATGCTAGAGGTTAAGGTATTAACAAGTCTATCCTCATATATTTTTGCACTCCTAATTTTCATGTGCATTTCAGGACCTTATAGTGTAACTTTTCTGCTTTTATTAACTTTTAATATTTGTAATTTCAAATCAATCCGCCCATTTGACACCCCTAGTCAAGACTATCTATTTTTCTTTTACTAAATGTTTTCCTTGTTAGGTTTTACCGAGACACGTTATCTATGGACATCGAAGGTAGAGTGTTATAAATCCAATGAATAGTTGATTGTCCATTTGATTTATTCATGAATTAATTAAATTCATGTGTATAATTTCAAGGTGATATGAATTATAACAAGAAACAGTGTTTTTAAAAACGTTTTTGGGGCGAGTCTTGGGGTGGGGCGTAACAAAAATGCTTTGGGGCGTAAATTAAAGACGTAGATCCATAAGAAGTAAGTCCTAAAATTTGAGGTGTAATCTCCAAGCATAAAAACACAAGTCCTGGGCGTAAAAACATAAGCTCGGGCGTTTTTAATTTTTTAAAAAACTCTTTTTTTTTTTGCTTGAAATCATATTTTTATTATTGGTGAAAGGATATTTCTCAAATAATAATTATAATATTTTTTGTCTTCATTATTGATTATTAATATTTATCTCAATATAATCACAAATCATATAATGGTTTACATTTGCTTATTGTATTAGTAATAAACCAATAAAATTGAATATGCATGAGACTATGCCTCGTAGATTCATAAGACTTACGCCCCGTGTCTCGGGGCTTACGCCTCTCCATGTATAGTATAAAACGCCTCTCCTAACGCCCCCACCTTTTAAAACATTACTAACAAGAGTATACATGAGTCATTTGTATAACAACAGGGCACACATGAGCCACTTCAATAACGAGGGGTGTATCAGTTCTAAATGACAAAGTTCAGGGGTACATCAAACCCTTTTCCTTTAATTAATTAGTGTAAATTAATTTTAAGAAGTGTCGGAGAAAAAATGGTAAAAATAATTAATGATGTGGTCTAGGCATGTAGGGGTGTGCATCGGTTGGTTCAGTTCTATTTTAAGTATTATCGGTTTAGTTTATTAATTTTTGGCATTTAAATATGCTAAATCAATAACCAAATCAATAGAATATATTTTTTAGTTTTCGATGTAGTAGTTTGGTCCTTAAAAATTTGGTTTTCGGTTCAAACAATAAGAAAATACTTATGAAATAACTATTTGACTTTTCTAATAAATTTGACGCGACAAAACAATAACGTAACTTTACTGCTCATAAACTAGAAACAATAATAATAAACATGAAAAGAACTAAACATGTGTAACACAAAGAGAAATTAAGAGGAATATGACTCTTACTTTGGATTTTGACTATTTGTATAATGTGAAGGTGTGAATTCAAAAGGTCAAAGTGAAGTGTGAATCGAAGGCTAAATGACAAAGACATAACTAGTAAGATATTGAGATTAATATTTATATTTATGTACAGGTGAACATAATAAATTACTCTTGTCTTGATGAGAAATCTGTTAACACAATAATCCAATATTAAAAACCAATACCTAACCTATAACCTGATATATTTTTTAATAAAACCATTAAAAAACAATTAACCCAATATCTCAAGAACAACAAACCAACAACACTTGTTTTCGATTCGGTTTATCGGTCGGTTCAACTTTGCACACCCTTACTATCATGGCTATGTTGTATTTCTTACATGGCTATGATGTGGCAAGTGTTAGTGGTAATATAATCTAACTATGGTTTTAAATTCACTTTGAAGTTGCAATAAGGAGTATTCAAACGCTTAAATAGTTAAAGTATTTAAGTAAGTTTTTATCACTATCCAGACCGTCTTGATTGACATCCATAATAACCCTTTGGTGGGAGACCGTCTCCTTATCTTTACTCTTTACTCTACTTGATTTTTATGTCTTAAAACAAAGTTAAAAGCATTTGCGAAAGACTTCTTGAAAAGACTCTAAGAACTTTCAAAACTAGGCTCTTAACTTTTCTTGAATTTGAACTTATGGATTCATGGTTGTAATTCATGTTTCTGGATGATTTCTATATGTTTAGAAGTAATTTAGAGTAGTTAGAATCATTAGGAAGTGTTAAAACACTTTAGAAAGGCTTGAAAGGACTGAACTACAAAAACTGGGTGAAAAACACTGATTCAGGCGCGTCCAGGGCGCGCTGTGCCCGCCCCAAAGTTTAGAGGCCCCATTTGGGCGCACAACAGGCCCACCGCCCCAGGCCCTCTGGTGCAGATGGAGTGCGACGCTCCTGTCTTCCCCAGGTGATGCCTAACGAACTTTTATCTCATTTTCTGACCTTAAATAGTTCTAATTCAAATTTTTTTCTCAAATTCACTTAGATTTCATGTACCCACATCATACACACAAGGATCTAACCCAATTCTCAAGAAACAACACTTTTTACCTCAACAAATTCATAAACTTCAACTCATGTTCAAGAATGAAAGCAATTCAAGAACAACATTCAAAATCCAATCTTTTTAGGATAAAATCGCATTGAATCAAACATGATTGGCACGTGGGTGAACGAACCCAACATTGATATAGAATCACATACCATGTTGAAGAAATCCTTTGGCGAAAACACCAACGTTCTTGGTTGATCTTGATGAATTTCCCTTATTTCCTTCTTCCTTTCTCCTTAGCCCTAGCGTGAAAATCCCAAATTCTAAAACTGACTAAGTTCAGTCTTGACCCGTATTAAACTCCTAAAAATGAATTAAAATAATAGGGTAATGAAAAGACTAAAATACCTTTAAAAATCTCGAATTTGGACATTTTCTTAAGTCTAACGGCCCATCTTTCAAAGGACATAACTCACTCAGACAAATTTGAAATCGCACAAATTGACAGAAAGATAATTTCAAGGGCTTTTCAACCATGTCTAGAACTACACATAACTCATCCTGACCTAGAAGTTATGGTTGTTGGAAGTTGACCAAAACTCAATTTTTAACTTACTTAAAATTTCCAAGTTTCCTTATACTTTCCAAAATAAGTATTTCCATATTTTAAACTCCTTTCTAGTTCTTTTTAGCTGTGAGATGTTACAGAGAACCACTAATCCAACTAAAATCAAGCAACTAGAGTAATAACTAAGACATTTAAGTTACAAGCAAATTAAATAAACCAAGTAAGAAGTTTCCATAAACTTCTACAAGGATTCTAAAGAACTAACTAACCAAATGTGGAAGTAAACAACCTAGAACCTGAAAGTCAATATACCAAAACTACTAAACGATAACCAATTTTAAAACAAGAAGGGATGCAAATCCAATCCGATGAACTCAACAACTAGCTAAAGCGAATATCTAAATTCAAAAATGGTGGACATAGACTAAAGAGAATTACATGGCAGCCCGGAAGATGCTAGCTCACCCTTGAATTCGAAAGCAACGATTACAGATCTTTTAAGCAAGGCCTGTCAATAACCTCCAGAAGATTCGATGTACTCAACAAAAATAAGAGCAAGTGCAGTATCAGTACACAACCACCGTGTATTGGGTATGTAGCAAGAATTAAATATGAAAAATGGAGAGATGAACTTGAAAAGTTGGGAACTTAAAGAGTTGAGAACTTGAAAAGTCCTCTTATACTTTAGTGAAAAGACATTTGTCCCTCATCGGTGGTGGAAAGAAAAATAGGAGAGTTTAAATATAGAAACACTCATATTAATTGTTAAAAAGGGATGGAAAGAGTGTCCCTCCTCGCGCCGCCACCGTAGTCGTCGCTCGCTCGGCTCGGGTCGACTTCGGCTTTCGCTTTGACTTTGGAAAATGATCGACTGAGAGATTATTTTTTGGACAAAGTTTGTTTAATTATTTAGTTAATTAAATTAAATTAAATGACCAAAACATTTTCAATTAATTAGTTGATAACATAAATGTTTTCAATTATTTAGTTGAGATTAACCAAAACGTTTCTACTTTTTATTTAAATCTGCGCGACCCATTTTATTTAAATTTTTCCTGTTTTTATTTAAATTTTCCATAGTTTGGAAATGACTGTTCTGGAAGGTTACAACTTTCAGGAACAACCAGGACCGGTTGATAGGTTGCAAACTTTTATTAATGGTTGTGTGGATTCTGAAAAGTTGAACCTGTTCCTCTTTCCTATAAATACCATTCATTCTTTATAATTTTTTCTTACGAATTTTTCTAATTTCTTCTTCTTTTTCAGCACAAAATTTGTTCGTGTATTTTACTGTTGTTGAGTGGTTCGCTGACACTAGAGTTTTGGGTATCAATACACTGGTGATTGATTCTATCATGGGAGGACATATTCCAAATCAAACCTCGGATACTAAAGAGGAATAATTTCCTTAAGGGGATACTGTGCATTCAGTGGCTTGATCTTTTTATATTCTTATTTTCTAGATTCTGGTAAGTTTACAGATTTTAAGTTTTTGTGAATTAATTATGTTCATCTCTCTTAATGGTTCATTAAAACTTTGGTCACTTTGTGTTTCTGCAAAGTTTTGTTGGAATCAGCAATTCTGTTTTAAAATCATAGATTGGTAACAATCTTAAGGAAATTATACATAAATCTTCATGGTTTTATACCCCTTTCAAGTCGGCAATTTTATGTTATTGCTTAGAGACTGTATCGATTTTTGCTGATTTTAAGTCTGCCATGGTTTTATATGGCAGAATGGGTTCTTAATACATTTTTGCTGAATGAAAATACATATATCTGATGAAAAAAACATTTTACCATTTTCTTATGTATTGGATGTTTGTTACATCATTTTGCTTTGTTGAGGGCGTTTCTCTACTGATAGTTAGCTTATGCCAATATCAGAAATTTGCATGTCCCCTCGAGGATATTTTCCTGCTGCCAGTTTTTTTCTCTTATTTTTTTGAACCCCTTTTCTCAATGCTTGTTATTTCTCGAATAATCTATGCTATGTGGAGATTAGAAAGTATAATTAGGTGGTCATGGAAATTTCAAATCACTTTTAAATTTTATGTTGATGCAATTACCTTGAAACTCTTGCTTTTTTGGTGGATTCAGGTTTGAGTCTGGTACCACTAGTGGTGAATGTGGATCCAAATGTAAATGTCAGTGTAACAGCCTGCCTTACTGTCTTTGTGGGTTTCTACCGTTCTGTTAAGCCTACTCCACCTTCGGTATATTTTCCGGACTCCAAATTGCAGTTTCCCTTTTTTTTTATATCACCTAAAATACTTGATTGCTGTACTCCAGAAAACAATGTCTAATGAACATGCAATAAGGTTTCCCTTGGTTGGAAGTGCAATGCTCTTGTCGCTGTTCTTGCTTTTTAAATTCCTGTCAAAAGACCTGGTTAATGATGTTTTGACGTGCTACTTCTTCGTACTTGGCATTGCTGCACTTCCGTAGTTTTCGGTGCATGTGCTTTATATCATCTCTTTCTTTGTGGATCTACAGGGCAACTTCCCATATTTCCGCTATAGGGACCACTTTCTTGTATCTTCTGAAAATGCCAATTGAACCTGTTAGAAGAATCCTTGGTCTTACAATGCTCATTTTAGTTATTTATTTTCCTCCTTTTCAGCTTGGGAGTTTCTGCAATTCCTGGAACCATTTTCTGCTTGCAAAAGTCAGACACTCAGTTAAAGACACATTTCTCCTGTGGGCTCCCCCATATTGAGTTACCAATGAGTGCATGATAAGCTGCCAAGTCTGCTACTAGTAATGGGTTGATGGCTAATCTGGCTCCTCTGTCATAATCAATTTCATTTAATAACTAAAAAATCTTATCATTTGTCCCAAGAAAATGTGGTTTAGTACTACTTACTAGTCCGGTGTCTGAGTTTCTGATATGAAGGTGTTCTGGGCTTTTGCTGTCTGGCTGTTTATTGCATCATTAATAAGCAATTGGATATTCGCTTATCATATAATTTGTGAGCTTCATGCTTCAAACACAGTTGTATGGCTTGATGTGTTAGTATATCATTTGTCCTGACAATGCAGTCTTAAATTTCTTCATTTTCAGAGGCCAAATTCACATGGACTTCCTGTTTTGAAGATATGTTTGATTTAGATGGATGTTATATGATTTAGGTAGAGTATATTGTATACTTCACCGAATTTATGTGATGCACTTCCCTTTTTCAACCATTTAAAAGGAATAGTTTTCTTTTTCAAACTTCATGCCTAGCCAAAGGGAATCACATAAAGTGGACAGGAGGGATATATGCAAAAATGGAGAGAGTATCATACAATTGGAACAAAGGAAGTACCAATTTAAGACTCATTGATTCTTTTCTTTTTTATTTTAATATGTACCCTTTATCAAACTAGGTGACGTAAATGCTTGTTGGGAAATTCGGGTAATTTCCCTACAAAACGGAACAACTTTAGTGAAATGAACCGGTTCAAATGAACTGAACCGGACAGAACACTAACAAAGATACCCGACAAATAATATCGAATATTAACTGAAAAGAAGAGAAAAGAGACCGAACAATTTTAATAATGGAGTTCAGCCGCGAAAGCTTAATCTCCTAGCACCGCTTAAAGCAGCCTGCTTTTATTAGATAGAGAGAAGAGATTACAAATGGTGCATTTTACAATGAAGGAGGAGGGGTTCTTTTATAACCCCAAATTCTCCTTCACAATACATAAAACTCCGATGTGGGACTAAATAATTAGGCCAAAGAGTCAACAAATCTCCACCTTGGCTTAATATCCAGTCCCACCAAATACAAATCTTCTCAAACAAACAAATAATAAAAGCAGTTTTCACGTTGCTTCCAAATTTGCGCCGTGAGGCGCCAACTTCAAATGTGCAGGACATTGACCAAGTCTAAACAGTGTTCAAACTTGGCCTTTGTAACCACCTTGGTCAGCATATCTGCGGGATTCTCCGTAGTATGAATCTTCAACAGAAGTATCTCCTCTTCTTCGAGAATTTCCCTCACAAAGTGATAGCGAACATCAATGTGCTTCGTCCGTGCATGAAAGACTTGATTCTTTGCTAAATGAATAGCATTCTGACTGTCAGAATAAACCTCAAGTTGTTTCTGACCAACTCCCAAGTCTTTAAGCAACCCATGAAGCCAAATCGCCTCCTTTACAGCCTCTGTAATCGCCATATACTCTGCCTCTGTCGTAGACAAAGCCACCGTTGACTGTAAAGTAGACTTCCAACTAACTGGCGCTTTTGCTAAAGTGAACAAATAGCCAGTTGTAGATCGTCGCTTATCCAAATCACCTGCATAGTCAGAATCACAGTATCCAACTATGCATTGACCAAGTGATTTATCCTGCTCGAATATCAATCCAATATCTACGGTATTTTGCAGATACCGTAGAATCCATTTCACAGCTTGCCAATGACCCTGGCCTGGATCATGCATGTACCTGCTAACAACACTAACAGCCTGTGAAATATCTGGTCTCGTACACACCATTGCATACATCAAGCTTCCAACTGCATTTGCATACGGGACTTTCGCCATGTATTCTCGCTCTTCATCAGTCGTCGGAGATAACCGGCTACTCAATTTCAAATGAGGAGCAAGTGGGGTACTCACGTGTTTTGTATCTTCGTGCATACCGAAACGTCTTAGTACCTTCTTCAAATACTGCTTCTGTGACAGCCAAAGCTTGCCTCTCTCTCTGTCCCTGTTTATCTCCATGCCGAGAATCTTCTTGGCTTCCCCCAAATCCTTCATCTCGAACTCTTTACTCAACTGAGCCTTCAGTTTGTCAATCTCAGTTTGGCTCTTTGCTGCAATCAGCATATCATCAACATATAAGAGTAAGTAGATGTAAGAACCGTCTTGAAGCCTGCACAAATACACACAATGATCGTATTTGCTTCTCTTGTACTTCTGACCCTTCATGAAACTATCAAATCGTTTGTACCACTGTCTCGGAGATTGTTTCAGTCCGTACAATGATTTGACAAGTTTACAAACCCAATTCTCTTTATCAGCAACCTTATTTCCTTCTGGCTGAGTCATATAGATTTCCTCCTTCAAATCACCGTGTAGGAACGCGGTCTTCACATCAAGTTGAGCTAGCTCCAAATTCAACTGCGCTACCAAGGCCAACATAATTCTAATGGAGGAATGTTTAACAACTGGAGAAAATACCTCATTATAATCAATTCCCTCCCTTTGAGCGTAGCCTTTAGCTACCAACCTTGCCTTGTAGCGAACATCGTCTTTATCGGGAAATTCTTTTTTTCTTTGCAAATACCCATTTGCATCCAATTGCCTTCTTGCCTATCGGTAGTTGTGTCAACTTCCACGTCATGTTCTTCTTGAGGGATTGCATTTCCTCTTCCATTGAACCTGCCCAATTGCCACTTTCTGAACTTCGTATGGCCTCTGGGTAGGTGGATGGAACATCTTCATCTGAAACTGGAAGTGCATAAGCTACCATGTCAGTGAAACGAGAGGGCTTTTGGATCGCTCGTCTCTGTCTTCTAACTGCAATTGGCTCCGATTGCTGTAGAGGTTCTTGGGTAGGAACCTCTTCCTCATCTGACTCTTCTTCTGCCGTAGGAGAGTCACTCGTGGTGCTCCGTGCTGGGATCACCACTGTCTCCTCAAACTCCACCTGCTTCGGAGTACACGCCACCTGTTCAGTAGTACTCTCAGCATCTTCTGGATTTACCTTCTTTAACATGGCAGATTCATCAAAGGTAACATCTCTGCTTATAATTGTTTTCTTTGCCTCGAGACACCACAGACGGTATCCCTTAACTCCAGCATTGAATCCCATGAACAAAGCCTTCTTTGCTCGTGGATCTAACTTTGATTCAATCACATGATAATATGCAACAGAACCAAAAACGTGCAAAGTATCAAAATCAGTTGCAGGTTTTCCAGACCATACCTCTAATGGAGTTTTGCCATCAATAGCAGATGATGGCAAACGATTGACGAGATGTTGAGCATATGTTATCGCCTCAGCCCAAAATTTTCTGCCTAACCCAGCATTAGAGAGCATACAACGAACTTTCTCCACAAGTGTCCTGTTCATACGATCTGACACCCCATTCTGTTGCGGTGTTTTCCTGACGGTGAAGTGCCGAACTATGCCACAGTCTTGGCATACCTTAAGGAACGGATCACTCTTGTATTCTCCACCATTGTCTGTTCGGAGAACCTTGATCTTCCTTCCCGTCTGGTTTTCAACTTGAACTTTCCACTTAAGGAAAATTCCAAGTACATCATCTTAGTTCTTCATAGAAAACACCCAAACTCTCCTGGAAAAATCATCAACAAAAGTGACAAAATAATGCCTTCCTCCAAGAGACGGAGTCTTGGCAGGTCCCCATACATCTGAATGCACATAATCCAGAATACCCTTGGTATTATGAATTGCAGTGCCAAACTTCACTCTTCGTTGTTTTCCAAGAACACAATGTTCACAAAACTCAAGTTTGCAAGTCTTCGTACCTTTCAACAATCCTTGCTTGGCAAGAATTTGCAAAGATTTTTCACCAGCATGTCCCAACCGCATATGCCACAGCTTCGTTGCCTCAGTATCTTTCTTGGTGCAAGAAGTTACTGTTGTTACTGTCCCGACCACTGTACTACCTTGATAGTAATACAGATTGTTCTTTCTCACACCCTTCAACATCACCAATGCTCCAGAAGTTGCTTTAAGAACTCCATCTCGCATCGTTATAACTAGGCGTTTAGATTCTAAAGCCCCCAATGAGATGAGATTCTTCTTCAACTTTGGCACGTACCGCACATCTCGCAAGATTCTGGTGGATCCATCATGATTCTGCAGTTTGATTGAACCTATTCCGGTTGTTTTACATGAATTATCATTACCCATGTAAACAACTCCGCCATCGAGATCCTGAAATTCAAAGAACCACTCCCGAATGGGACACATATGATAGGTACAACCTGAATCCAATATCCACTCATCTGCATGTGATGTTGTAGGAGCGACCACTAAAGAGATATCTGATTCCGCATCGCTTTTGTATTCTGCAACATTGGCGTCTTGCGGAGCCTTCCCTTTCTTCTTCAACTTTGGACAGTCTTTCCTCCAGTGCCCTTTCTCATGACAGAAAGCACACTCATCTTTGGCAATGGCTCGACCTTTTGATTTGGACCTTCCTCTTCTCCCTTTTGTCTGGTTTTGATGACGACCTCTTGCCACCAATACTTCTTCTGATGTTGTTGCCTTTGTTTTCGTCTTATCCCGCTTTCTCAGTTCATGACTATATAAAGCAGAACAAACAGCATCTAACGACACATTCTCCTTCCCGTGAAGTAACGTTGTCTCCAAATGTTCAAATTCATCGGGAAGAGATGATAACAACATCAAAGCCAGATCTTCATCATCGAATATGACATCTAAATTAAGCAAGTCTGCTACTAATTGATTAAACATTGTGATATGTTCATTCATAGTAGTACCTTGTTTGTAATCAAATCGGAACAACCTTTTCTTCATTAGGAGCTTGTTCTGACCACTCTTTTTCAGAAACTTGTCCTCCAATGCCTTCCACAACTTGTATGCAGAAGTTTCATTCTTGAAAGCATACTTTTGCTCCCTTGATAGACACGATCGAATTGTTCCGCATGCCAACCGATTAATGATTTTCCAATCTTTATCTTCAACTCCTTCTAGTTTGACTTCTTCAATAGCAATATCAAGACCCTGCTGGAAAAGGGAGTCCAAAACCTCCCCTTGCCACATACCGAAATGGCCCGTACCATCGAATATTTCAACCGCCAACTTCAAAGTAGACATCGGGAATCTTGACCATGATGACGAGGCACCCGATGTCTTCGGTGGAATATTTGCAACAGACTCCATTTCTTGATCTTTATTTGCCATTACAGACTCAAAAAAAATATATTGGATATTACAACAGAATTCAAACAATCGAAGGCTTCTACTGAGACAAAGTAATTCCTTTCTGGTGTGGAAGATCAGGCTAAACTGCAACCACAGAGCATACTCAGACAGAACTCTGACTTAGAAAAAACTTCGACACAAAAGGACCAAAATAATTCTTTTCTGATGTGGAAGATCAGACGCAGCTGCAACCACAGAGCATACTCAGACAAAACCTTGGCTCTGATACCACTTGTTGGGAAATTCGGGTAATTTCCCTACAAAATGGAACAACTTTAGTGAAATGAATCGGTTCAAATGAACTGAACCGGACAGAACACTAACAAAGATACCCGACAAATAATATCCAATATTAACTGAAAAGAAGAGAAAAGAGACTGAACAATTTTAATAATGGAGTTCAGCCGCGAAAGCTTAATCTCCTAGCACCGCTTAAAGCAGCCTGCTTTTATTAGATAGAGAGAAGAGATTACAAATGGTGCATTTTACAATGAAGGAGGAGGGGTTCTTTTATAACCCCAAATTCTCCTTCACAATACATAAAACTCTGATGTAGGACTAAATAATTAGGCCAAAGAGTCAACAAATGGAGAGGCTAACATTCATATAAATAACTCGTATTTGTCTACACTTGTTCTAGGACCAAGCATAGTTGTACTTGTCTAGCTGCAAAGGCATCCCACCTTTATGTAATTTGGATCCGTGATGGCACTCCGATGCCTTCTTTTATTTTATTTTCATATTTATTGATAATGGGAAAATCTCATTTGATTGACCAACATTTATGAATTTGGTAGAATATGGGCCCACCCCTATACCGTGCTCCCACTAAAACACCAGGATCCTTGTCATTGTTAGGGTTTTTACTTGTGATATGCGCCCTACCCACATCCCACATTGGGTCCTTACATGAAGCCAACGTTACTTGTTATTATCTATTTATATGCTTCGAGTGAATGGATATTTTTGCAAGAAACCATTGCCATTAATGTTGACTTGACATTTGTTTCTTTTCAGCCTGCTCTGCTATGTATTGTTCCAGCTGTAATTGGATTCTTGGCGGTACATTGCATATGGCCATTAAAGAGACAATGACCCTCCAATTAGGCCATGTATTACACAAGGCAGCAGAGATTGTTGGTTAAGCAACAAAGTTTGTTGTATTAGATTTTTGAGACTGACCATCAATACTACTGGCCTTTTATGTTATACCTTAAAATTAATATTATTAAATGTCAATTTGTTCTCTTTCATTTCAAGTCAAAAATATAAGTTGAATTTATAGACAGAAGGAAGTTAAACATTACAGATTTTTCCTATCCCATTCAATAGCTTGAGCTAGTAATAGCCTGAGATCTATGAGGATAATCACTTGAAAGTCTTAGACGAAAGTTAGAAGCCAAAGGGAGCTTTGAAACAATAATTGAAGACTTAAAACACATAAAATCGAAGGACTTTAAGTCTAGTTTTCATAATTGTTGGAATCATGGTTGAATAAACAGTTCTACAAAATGAAGTTGATTGAGTATGACAAATTCATAGTTTTGAGCCAATACATTATGTGATAACTATGCTGACCACTAATTTAAAGTGCATCATTTGAATTTGTTCATTACGTACATTTCCAAAATATTTATATCAATCTTATTCGCAAATTTTGAGGTATGAAAAAAATATAGGCATATATGCAAGATTTTAAATATGTCGAATTCGGTTGTCCGTAATTGAATTCTAAAGAGCGTTACTATCATCAGTAGTATTTTAGACTTAAAAGGTGTTTTGGACTAACAAATTAATAAAGCATTACTGATAGTAACATTTAATTGTGTCTGTTTACATCCGTCAGACATTTGTCCTACATACCTTGATTGAAGTTTGAGGAAGTTTCGTGATTGCAATCTCTAGCATTCTTGTAAATATTATTTTTTGAAGTGTTGAACAAAAAGAGAGGAGTTTATCGTAACTTATGAAATCTAATTAAATTTGACTTTTGAAGAAAGTTAATAATCAAGGGTTCGGGTTATGGAATGAGGAAAGGAAAAAAACACCCCTCCTCAAACTATGAAAAGAAGAGAAAACTAAAAGAATTTCAGAGTGAATGTGCGCAGTTTGTAGCCTAGATCGTGCAGCCATGGCAGTAACACTAACATTCCCGCGCAGTCACCTGACGGTCCCCTTAGACTACGTAGTGCTCACTAAAATGGACTTAACTTTTAGCACATGACTCGAATTGACGAACGATCTAATATGTTTGAAAGAAAACTCTGAGACCTGTCATTAGGTTGGTAATAGGCCACAAAACTCTTCGTACGCTAAGAGTTCCTTACGGACTTGCTTTACATCTAATACACTTTCCACACTTATAATTGGGCCTTAGCACCCATGAACAATTAGGAATTAATCACCGGGTATGAACCTATACACGTACGAAAAATGATTCAAAAAATCTTAGCATGTACTAACGTCTAACTTCATCAAAATAATATTTTGACAGTAAAAAGTAACTAAAGAAATTACTTGGACAGTTAGAAAAACAAACTATATCTGAATTACAGTCATATCCCGATCTTATGTGTTTTTATAAGTACAGGAGAGTTTCAAACATCATTATAGAAAACATTATGACTAACATTAAGCTTACCAACTATAGTAATGAAATTGAAGTTTTTGAGGCTGTAGAGGATCAATAAACATTTGATATAAATATATTGTGAACTGAAAACATACCGGCTTATCAGGAAATATCATCAAATTTTCCAAATTATGAGTTGACCTTAAGAGGTTGTCTAGCATTGGGAAGGAAAGTTTTGAAATACGGGAACTCATTGTCAGGCATCTGCATTCCAACAACGGTAAGGAGACGTGTTCCTCTTCCAACATCAAATTGGAAATCACCTGAACAAAAGAATGAGATAGCTGATACACATAAAAAGAGCTATATTCACAATCAACATAAAAAGATTAGAGACATTTGGGACTGATAACTGACCTTGATAAACCGAGATGAGAGTATTAGCTCATTAGCACAACGAACACTTAGCAACAGATCTTTCTCTATGTTTTCATCCATTTCATTATATTCATCACAGTAGAGATTAAAAGTGGCATGGTTCAAAGATGGCAAGTCCCCGAGCTTAATTTTTGTATGACTTAAAACCCCAGTAATCGTTAAATGTTCAACATATGGAGCAACAATTTCTAAGCAACATATATCATCTTCGTATGAATACCACTCCACGTAAGGGAAATCATGTTGGGTCAATTGCAATCGCCTAAATTTTGGAGAAGTCATGTGCAAACGACTAAAACCAAAAAAGTCATGCAGCTCCAAACATTCCAATTGAGGACAATTTGACATTTGTTTAATGTGTTCATCCAGGAGATACAAACTTTGCATCTTTAAACTTTTCAGAGATGTCCAATTTAGTACACAATCTTCTGATAGTATGCAATTCTCGCAGTTCAGTGTTACAATCGATGAACTACTGCACAGAACTTGTGGCAAGCTATAAGGTTGGGGCTGACTCGAATTAAGATATCTGTAGCTTGTATTCAAGCTTAAATCCTCCACTTTTTTACTCCTAGCAAATTCAAGCCACTTGTCAATTATGGGAAAATAAGACACAACATCATTATCATTTGTGAACACAATGTTTAGACTGAACTTTTTAATGCTAGAGCAGGTAAGGAGAGGTAGTAAATTATCTGTTAAGAAAATGAATTTGTCCACAGTCTCTGTCGAGCTATCTGAACGACCATACTCCTCTTCATAAACAATGTTGTCTATAGATGTCCATAAGTATTGCCAATCTTTAGAGAGAATACTTGTTCTGAACGCCTCTTTTTATGGACGATCTAGATATAATTTGAACAATAAGACCCTCAGGTAGTTGGCTGATCCTATCAATTTCTTCACATTCTATATCAATCTTTGTTTTTTTCTGAGATGAGTTTTCAATAAGAAGACTTTTGGAGTTTCCATT
Organism: Solanum lycopersicoides; assembly: GCA_022817965.1. Classification (NCBI taxonomy): domain Eukaryota; kingdom Viridiplantae; phylum Streptophyta; class Magnoliopsida; order Solanales; family Solanaceae; genus Solanum; species Solanum lycopersicoides. The sequence continues at coordinate 66,277,480 of CM040628.1, read as the reverse complement.
ATCACGACACCCTCCAGATAATTGGTCTTGATTGCTCATAACATATGACTGTGAAAGGGAAAAAATTATAAGACATCAAATTAAAACTTATTGTTTTGCTATGCGAGGCGAGGTGGGATAGGTTGAAGTGTTCGCGGACTCATGCGAATTTTCCGCGCAATTGCTCCATCCCGCCCCAATTGTCATCCCTAATAACAAAGTTAAAATCTTAACAAAAATCAATTACCACAAATAGGGGTGCTCACATGTCTGTTATTGGTCAATATCAAAACCAAAACTAACATAATTAGTTTTTAAATTCTAAAAATTAAATCGAACCAAATATAATATACATTTATCGATTTGGTTGTTATTGATTTTCGTTCGATTCGGTTAAGTTATTCGGTTATTAACCATACGCAAAAATAAAAGGAATAGTTCATTCAAAATGAAAAAAAAAGTGATAACAATTCATCAAAAACGAGAAATAGTTAGAACGACCGATGTTACTGAACTTTTGATGACTAAATTTACTATGAATAAAGCTTCGAAATTCACCATTTTGGCCTTGAAAGAAAAGACTGGCATTTTTAGTCATATACATGAAACTTGTTGGTGTTTATGCATTTTTAATACTAAATTTAAAATATAACCAATACAATAAATGTTCTCGTCTTGACATTTTTGCTTTCATAAAGAAATCAAAATTAAAATTTGATGATAACATATATAAGATCTTTAAAAGTATTTATAAAATTAATATGTTATGTATGTATAATAATAAAATATATGTATATACAAAATTTATCGAATCACTTAAATTATTCCTTCGGTTATTTTGAACAAAACTAAAAAAACTATCGATTTTCAAAAATCTAAAACCAAATAAAACTAAACCCAAATAAAATTGATTTATTGGATTGTTTTGATATATATTTTTTGGTCTGGATCGATTTTTGTCCGAATCGTGAACACCACTAACCACAAGTATACCGAGGATACGAACAACAATAAAAAATAATTTATTCTTGAAAAGTGATTGCCTAAAAAACAGAGGGGGGGGGGAGGAGCTAAAATAGAAGAAAATCTATAAAAATTCAACAGAAGGAGAAGAACAATACCCACATTGGAAAAATAAAGAGAAAAATAGGATAAATAGAACTAACCTTATTACTGAACATAAACTTAGCGGCGAGAGAGAGAGAGAAACTGAAGAAATGAATAAAGAGGGATGAGTAGGTAGGTTTTATAAGAATGGGACAACGCCGAGAATGCAAGAATAACATATGTAAACATTCCAACCCTCTTAAGTAGGTCAAATTCAATGAAAATTACCAAAATTCCCCTTATTGCATCAATCAATATTATCTCGGGCATACCAACAACCAATACTGACTGTCTACACTAGGACAACTAATATGACCCCTTGTCGAACAAAATAAAAAATACTATATGTTTTCAAAAATCTAAAATCAAACCCAAATAAAATCTATTTATTGAATTGTTTCAATATATTATTTTGGTATGGCCTGCCGGCCCGCTCTGAAGAATTCATGATTTATATATGTTTCAGGATGGTGATAGAGAGTGCGGAATAAGGATTGATTTTGTTGTATCCATCGTAGCCCACCCCATCTACCTATTGTCGGAGGTCAATTGTTGCTCCTCTCTCAAGATTGCAACAATTGATCAATTTTTATCCAAACTGTGAACACTCTTAACCACAAGTTATACTGAGGATACGACCACCAATAAAAAATAATGTATACTTGAAAAAGAATTGCATAAAAAAGAGAGGGGGGGGGGGTCTATAAAAATTCAACAAAAAGAGAAGAACAATACCCATATTCGAAAAATAAAGAGAAAAATAGGATAAATAGAACTAACCTTGTAGCTGAACATAAACTAAGCGGCGAGAGCAAGAGAGAAGCCGAAGAGATGAATAAAGAGGGAAGAGTAGGTAGGTTTTATAAGAATGGGACAATACTGAGAATGAAAGAATAACACATGTAAACGTTACATCCCTCTTAAGTAGGTCAAAGTCAATGTAAATCACCAAAATTCCCCTTACCGCATCAATAATATTACCTCAGTAATGCCAATGGCCAATACTGACTCTTTACACTAGGATAACTAATACGACCCCTTTTCAAAGAGGCCTCCTTTAAGACTCTATTAAGTGAAATAATTTAATATAGATAGATACAAGTTATAACAATCCCCATAAAGAAGGTTTTCCTTAAGATAATTTATAAATACAATAATAAGGTAAGCAATCAACGACATACTACTGTTGAACTCTTTCCCAGATCTTTTATTTCTTTGAAAAGATACAAGAAAGAAACTATCAATCTATTGATACTGGTAAACCTAAAGGATTCTTTCAATGTATCATTTCTAAATATAATGAAATTCATAGGTATATAGAAAGAAGTCTATTAAATTGCAATTATTTTTTAATCATATTTCAATCGTTAATATAAATGAAATAAGAATCACCGCTAAAAAGTATTATACTATTGATCGTGAAATATTGATTGTTGTTGAACCATGAATGACATTCCTTTTACCTTGAATATAAAAAGGTATAAGAAAGAGGAACTTTCACGTATAGCTACTTAAAAATAGCCTAATTACTCTTCATAGCTATAGTTTAATAATTACAATTCGTAGCTACATTTATAGGGAAGAGAGAGACGAGTGAGACTAGGAGAGAGGAGAGAGGCGAGAGAGAGGGAAAAGAGTGGGAGAAAAGTGAATTGTATATATATATATAGGTTAGATAATTGTATATTATACATATGTATTTGTATATATGGCAAGCGAGATTGGTAGAGGGAGGAGAGAGGTGAGCGATATTGGGAAAATGAGGAGAGAAGCAAGCAAGATTGGGAGAGGAAGAAGAGAGGCGAGAGAGAGAGGGCATAAAGTGGGAGAGAGGTGAACTTTATATGTATATCGTTTAGATAATTGTATATTATACATATGTATTTGTATATATGGAAAGCGAGTCTGGGAAAAGGAGGAGAGAGGTGAGCGAGAGAGGCAGAGAGGTGAATTGTATATGTATATCGGCTAGATAATTGTATATTATACATATGTATTTGTATATTATGGCGAATTATACCTAAGAAACATGACTAATTATAAAAAAAACTCAAAGTCAGATCATGTAATTACTGTACAATGTTAGTGACGAGTGGTAATTATAGCAAACTATAGCTATGATGAATAATTAAGTAGTATAAGTTTGCTTAACTGCATAATTTTCCCTATAAGAAACAAGGAAGATTTTGAGGAGTGAAATATGTTTGATAATTTCTGGATGTTATTACAGATTTAATGATGTATATGTATTTCAGTTTATATTGCTTAAAATTTATTTATTTTTATTTTCTTACACTTCTTTATATTATATTTTCTTTAATGGAAATCTTCCTATAAGTATGAATTCAATATAATTCAATAGTTTT
>CM040628.1:66251375-66272481 GCA_022817965.1 Solanum lycopersicoides | reverse complement strand
AACAAACAAAATTGATTTCTTTATGAAAAGGAAAACTTTTTTTTAATTCTCTTTCCCAGTAAGGATAATTCCTCCACACAAGTTTTGTGGTAAACCCGAACTTCTACAAATGCATCCATTATTTCTTTCAACATTCGATTATTCTTTAAATTGAGGTGAATAGGGCAGTAGGTTGATGGATAAATCCACTTTCCAAACATATTTCTACAAAGGAGATTCATGCTCTCCATTCTTATCACTTCTTATCTTTTTCCAACTGATTTTCAACTTCAATATTCATATTGCTTCATCTTTACCATTAAGCAAATAGACAATTTTTTTAATGCAATTGTTAATGAAAGCAACAACATACTTTTTCCCACCACAAGATGGTATTGACTTTATATCACAAATGTTAGTGTAAATCAATTTTAAGGGATTAAAATTTCTTTCAACAGATTTATAAGAATGTTCCGCATACTTAGATTCCACACAAACTTGACATTTTTATTTATTGCACTCAAAGTTAGACAAAACTTCTAAGTTATTTTTTCTTACAATGGATTTTTTAATTGAAATGCCCCAAGTGCTCATGTGATGTGACTCAAGCAAGTTAGAACAAATAAAAGATTGAGTTTGAAAAGCTCTTCGCGAGGTAGCTTTTTTCTCAAATATTTTTTTCCAACTTCTTACAATTTTGTGTGATACAAACATTGTTTAGAGTTATCACCTTGTCAAATATCAATTTCAAAAGGACATTTCCATAACTTTCAATTTGCGTGTTATAGAACTACCCATGAACAAAGTTTCATTGAATCCAATAAAGGCAATATAGTCCAAATATTTCTTTTACAAAAACATAACAAATGACTATTCACTAATATCCATGTCTATGCAAATACTTTTATAATAATAGACATATCTTTTCATGAAAAATTACAACATTTAAGTGACACTTTTTCATAAAAGAACACAACTATTTTGAACAAGTATATATATCATTTGGTAGTTTCATACTAGTCACACCATATACTAGTAATAAAGAAACTCAACAACCACAATACCAAATATATTCCAAGAATTTTGTGGGACTAACATAATACAAAAGTATCATTGAATTTCATATCTTTTGCTCCAAAGTTAAATTAGAAACCAAGTCTAATCATAAGCAATGAACCACCACATTTTAAACATGATCTCAAAAATGTTTTTCAAGTACTTGAAAATAGTTTTTTCACATATTTTTTCAGACTCTCAAAATGTCATTGGTAGTATGAAACCTCTTTTAAAAATATTATTCTACGAAAGAATTATAGAGTTTCAATTCTCTTTGACAATCTTTACATAGTGTCAAAGTTCATTCCATAGAGGTACAAACACACCAACTCTAAGTCGCTGGTCTTTCTCGTCTATAACAAATAGACATACCACATAGTATTTAGAATACTAACAATAAAGATAAAATTTTGTACATTTTTTTTCTATTTAGTAATGCTTTGAAAAAGGCGTGATTCATTAAGTGAAAGACGCTAACCGAATAGGAGGAATCTCACCGCCCTAAAGCATCGTACCAAAAAACGGATCATACTATCATCATAGTATGATGGTCGATCCTGAAATTGGGCTTGAAGCTCTCACCTTACCAACAAGCTCACGCCTTGAAGGAGGGAAGTAGTGGAGTAGGAGACTTACTAGTTTGAAGTTGCAAAATAGATTTCATGCAAATTGCACACTGAGCTTTTGGGATAGGTGTCCCGGGGCGCAGCTCGACCTACAGGGAGAGGGAGGGTGATCGAGGGGACCCAGATTATCGATCTCTTATCTATGGCGGGAGGCAGCGTGTTCAATCAAACGGGTGATTTTCTCTCCGACTACGGATCCCATACTACCCCCATAAACTGAAATTAATTTATTTCCTTAATTGAATTTCGGTTGATTAAGACGAAGTTCCTTAAAAACCTCTGCCTTCTTTAAAATATCACTTCAACACGTCTTCGCTCGTGATCGCTTAGAGCCCCCCTTCCATCAATAGGTACTCCCAAGCCAACTTTACGAAGATCCCATTCTATTCCGGAAGCTCGGGTTACTGAACTCCACCTTCTCGGAATCCCATTTCAGAAAGTCAGGTCGAAGGCAAATGGGTCTCATCGAACGGGAAGTTCGAAGATGGACACCCGGTTTGGCACGAAATCAGAAAGGTTTGGGGGCCCGTAAAAACTTCTTTCGAGGAATGGGCCAGACCGGGTCATTTCTCAAGAACAAACAATGAAGTTTATAGAACATAAAAAGTACAAAACTGACTTATCATGTGAAGTTTTCATATTTTTCAATGTAATTGCAAAGTCTAATTTATTCAGAGTAGAAAATTACAAAAGTTTTTTTAGTCTACAACAACCAGACACAATCGAGTTGACAGTGAGTACAAAACTACAAGTTTTTTTTTTTTTTAAATTTCGAACAGAATAAAGCATATTCTTAGATTATCACATAGAACTGTTTTTTCATTTCAAATAGTCTTCCAACTATAACATTTTGACATACTATTTTATCAAACAAAAATATGCATGTCTCACTCTGCAAACTAGTGAATTTTAAAGGCAACACTATTTGCCAAGGAAATTCATTCAAAAATCATACGATTTGCAGAATTTTTTCCAAAAGCATACATGATAAATATCAAAATTGTTAACCCTTCAAAATTGTTTTCCTTCTTAAATGAATAAGAAGAAGGTTACATCTTTAATTGGAATACCAAAATAAAACTTTTTTTGTTACATTCTCCTTCAACCTTGCTAAACAAAGCAACGAATTATGGAGAAGTAATGCATTTATCTTCTACTTCCATGATCAGATTCTCTCAATCAGTAGTGTACAAAAAATACTAACAGTATAATAATTTCATTAAGATTGTTGTCCATCATGTATTCCTAAGATACTTAGAACAAAACTTTGAAGAACTCGGTAAGACTTTGAAGAACTCGGTAAGACACAATAAAGTTTAAGAATATTTCCATAGCTAGAAAATTAAAACTAGTAGAGAAATTAGAATCAGAAACAGATTAGAAAAAAATATATGAAATATGTTTCTTAAAGAAGAATTGTTGTCAATCTGTGTTTAAAGAATCTTACTGATTCCAACAAACTTTGCAGAAACACGAAGTAACCAAAGTTAAATGAACCATTGAATAATAGAAGAACAAAAATTAATTCACAAATCTAAAATTTGTAACACATACCAGAATTTGGAAAAACAGAAAGAAAATCAAGCCCACTGTCCCCTTAAGGAAATTATTTCCATCTAGTATCCGAGGTTTGATTTGGAATATGTCCTCTCAGGGTAGAATAATCTTAATCACCAGTGTATTGATACCCAAAATGCTGGTGTAATTGAGTCACTCAACGACAGTAAAATACACTTAGAATACTAGATTTAGAAGTAGTAGAAGAAGTCCAGATATTCTATTATTCTATATATTTAAAATGAGAGAAAATCCCTCAATTTATAGAACATAGGGTAGTGCAAAGCCTTACTGGAAAAGTCACAAACCTTTTAAAAAGTCACAATATTTCAGAAAAATCTTCACCTTTCATAAAAGTCGCAACTTTTCATAAAAGTCATAACTTTTCATAAAAGTCGCAACTTTTTATAAAATTCGCAACCTTTCATAAAAGTCGCAACTCTTCATTTTCCATTCACACCTTTAAAACCCAACACAAGTCAATTATGAAACTTTAAGGCTTAAGGTGGAAGGTAAGCATCAAAATCTTGCATAAATTAAACAAGCAATTATCAAGAAGAAATTTTTCTTTGCTTGTCGATTAGCTTGATTTGATTGTTGATCAATTGTTGTGGTCTTGTATTTGTTGTTCTTAAACTTCAATCAACTAAAATCATGAATGGATAGAAACAAAGATGAATTTAAAGATAGTAAAATGAATAGATGTATCATGGTGTATTAAGACTATGCTAGAGGTTAAGGTATTAACAAGTCTATCTTCATATATTTTCGCACTCCTAATTTTCATGTGCATTTCAGGACTTTATAGTGTAACTTTTCTGCTTTTATTAGCTTTTAATATCTATAATTTCAAATAAATCCGCCCATCTGACACTCCTAGTCTAGACTATCTATTTTCCTTGACTAAGTTTTTTCCTAGTTGGGTTTTACCGAGACACGTTATCTATGGACATCAAAGGTAGAGTGTTATAAATCCAATGAATAGTGGATTGTCCATTTGATTTATTCATGAATTAATTGAATTCATGTGTGTATAATTTCAAGGTGATATGAATTATACCATCAAACAGTGTTTTCAAAAACGTTTTTGGGGCGAGTCTCGGGGCGGGGCGTACCAAAAGTACTTTGGGGCGTATATTAAAGACGTAGATCTGTAAGACGTAAGTCCTAAAATTTGAGGTGTAAGCCTCAAGCATAAAAACACAAGTCCTGGGCGTAAAAACATAAGCTCGGGCGTTTTTAATTTTTTTAAAAAACTTTTTTTGATTGAAATCATATTTTGTATTGTTGGTGAAATGATATTTCTCAAATAATAATTATAACAATTTTTCTCTTCATTATTGATTATTAATATTTATCTCAATATAATCACAAATCATTGAAAGGTTTACTTTTGCTTATTGTTTTAGTAATAAAACAATAAAATTGAATATGCATGAGACTATGCCTCGTAGATCCATGGGACTTACGCCTCGTGTCTCGGAGCTTACGCTTCGCCGTGTACTGTATAAAACACTTTGCCTCATGCCCCCACCTTTTAAAACATTGCTAACAAGAGTATATGTGAGTCATTTGTATAACAACAGGGCACACATGAGCCACTTCAATAACGAGGGGTATATCAGTTCTAAATGACAAAGTTGAGGGGTCAATTGAACTATTTTCCTTTAATTAATTAGTGTAAATTAATTTTGAGAAGTGTTAGAGAAAAATTGTGAAATTAATTAATAAAAAAATAATTAATGATGTGGTCTTGGCATGTAGGGGTGTGCATCGGTTGGTTCAGTTTGATTTTAAGTATTACCAGTTTAGTTTATTAATTTTCAGCCTTTAAATATGCTAAATAATTAACCAAACCAATAAGATATTTTTTTTAGTTTTCAATTTAGTAGTATTGGTCCTTAAAAATTTGGTTTTCGGTTCAAACAATAAGAAAATACTTATAAAATAAATATATGACTTTTCTAATAAATTTGACGCGACAAAACAATAGTGTAACTTTACAAATGCTCATAAACTAGAAACAATATTAATAAACATGAAAAGAACTAAACATGTGTAACACAAAGAGAAATTAAGAGAAATATGACACTTACTTTGGATTTTGACTATTTGTATAATGTGAAGCTGTGAATTCAAAAGGTCAAAGTGAAGTGTGAATCGAAGGCTAAATGACAAAGACATAACTAGTAAGATATTGAGATTAATATTTATATTTATGTACCGGTAAACATAATAAATTACTCTAGTCTTAATGAGATATCTGTTAACACAATAATCCAATATTAAAAACCAATACCAAATCGATAAGCCGATATATTTTTTAATAAAACCATTAAAAAACAGTTAACTCCATTTGGGCGCACAACAGGCGCTCCGCCCCAGGCCCTCTGGTGCAGATGGAGTGCGCCGCTCCTGCCTTCCCCAGGTGACGCCTAACGAATTTTTTTCTCATTTTCTGACCTTAAATAGTTCTAATTCAATTTCTTTTCTCAAATTCACTTAGATTTCATGTACCCACATCATATACACATGTATCTAACCCAATGCATTCGATTAAGAAACAACACTTTCTACCTCAAAAAATTCATAAACTTCAACTCATGTTCAAGAATGAAAGTAATTCAAGAACAACATTTAAGAACATTCAAAATCCAATCTTTTTAGGAAAAAAATTGCGTTGAATCAAACATGCTTGGCACGTGGGTGAACGAACCCAACGTTGATATAGACTCACATACCCTGTAGAAGAAATTATTTGGCGAAAACACCAACGTTCTTGGTTGATCTTGATGAATTTTCCCTTATTTCCTTCTTCCTTTCTCCTTAGCCCTAGCGTGAAAATCCCAAATTCTAAAACTGACTAAGTTCAGTCTTGACCCGTATTAAACTCTTTAAATGGATTAAAATAATAGGGTGATGAAATGACTAAAATACCTTTAAAAATCTTGGATTTGGACATTTCCTTAAGTCTAACAGCCCATCTTCCAAAGGACATAACTCACTTAGCCAAATTTGAAATTGCACAAATTGACAGAGTTGGAAATATAATTCCAAAGGCTTTTCAATCATATCTGGAATGACACATAACTCATCCTGACCTAGAAGTTATGGTTGTTAGAAGTTAACCAAAATTCACTTTTTAACTTACTTAAAATTTCCAGGTTTCCTTATACTTTCCAAAATAAGTATTTCCATATTTTAAACTCCTCTCTAGTTCTTTTTAGCTGCGAGATGTTACAGAGAACCACTACTACAACTAAACCAAGCAACTAGAGTAATAACTAAGACATTTAAGTTACGGAAGCAAATTAAATAAACCAAGTAAGAAGTTTCCATAAACTTCAACAAGAATTCTAAAGAACTAACTAACCAAATGCGAATGTAAACAACCTAGAACCTGAAAGTCAATATACCAAAACTACTAAACGATAACCAATTCTAAAACAAGAAGGCATGCAAATCCAATCTGATGAACCCAACAACTAGCTAAAGCGAATATCTAAATTTGAAAATGATGAACACAAACTATAGAGAATTACATGGCATCCCGGAAGATGCTAGCTCACCCTTGAATTCGAAAGCAACGATTACAGATCTTCTAAGCAAGGCCTGTCAATAACCTCCGGAAGATTCGATTTACTCAACAAAAATAAGAGCAAGTGCAGTATCTTTACACAACCACCATGTGTTGGGTATGTAGAAAGAATTACTTAGAAATGAAGAGAGGAACTTGAAAAGTTGGGAACTTAAAGAGTTGAGAACTTGAAAAGTCCTCTTATACTTTAGTGAAAATACATTTTTCCTCATCAGTGGTGGAAACAAATTAGGAGAGATTAAATATAGAAACACTCATATTAATTGTTAAAAGGGTTGGAAAGAGGGACCCTCCTCGCGCCGCCGTCGTCGTCGCTCGCTCAGCTCGACTTCGATTTTCGCTTTGAATTTGGAAAATGATCGACTGAGAGATTATTTTTTGGACAAAGTTTGTTTAATTATTTAGTTACTTATTTATTTAATTTAATTTAATTTAATTAAATGACCAAAACATTTTCAATTAATTAGTTGATAACATAAATATTTTCAATTATTTAGTTGAGATTAACCAAAACGTTTCAACTTTTTAGTTGATTAACCCGACACGACTCAAATCCGCGCGACCCATTTAATTTAAATCTTTCCTTTTTTTATTTAAATTTTCCACAGTTTGGAAATGACTGTTCTGAAAGGTTGCTACTTTCAGGAACAACCAGGACCGGTTGATAGGTTGCAAACTTTCATTAATGGTTGTGTGGATTCTGAAAAGTTGAACCTGTTCCTCTTTCCTATAAATACCATTCATTCTTTATAATTTTTTCTTACGATTTTTTCTGATTTCTTTTTCTTCTTCAGCACAAAATTTGTTCGTGTATTTTACTGTTGTTGAGTGGTTCGCTGATACTAGAGTTTTGGGTATCAATACACTGGTGATTGATTCTATCATGGAGGACATATTCCAAATCAAACCTCGGATATTAAAGGGGAATAATTTCTTTAAGGGGACACTGTCATTCAGTGGCTTGATCTTTTTCTGTTCTTATTTTCTAGATTCGGGTAAGTTTACAGATTTTAAGTTTTGGTGAATTAATTATGTTCATCTCTCTTAATGGTTCATTAAAACTTTGGTAACTTTGTGTTTCTCCAAAGTTTTGTTGGAATCAGCAATTCTGTTTTAAAATCATAGATTGGTAACAATCTTAAGGAAATTATACATAAACCTTCATGGTTTTATACCCCTTTAAGTCTGCAATTTTAAGTTATTGCTTACAGACTGTATCGATTTTTGCTGATTTTAAGTCTGCCATGGTTTTATATGGCAGAATGGGTTCTTAATACATTTTTGCTGAATGAAAATACATGTATCTGATGAAAAAAACATTTTACCATTTTCTTATGTATTGGATGTTTGTTACATCATTTTGCTTTGTTAAGGGCGTTTCTCTACTGATAGTTAGCTTATGCCAATATCAGAAATTTGCATGTACCCTCGAGGATATTTTCCTGCTGCCAGTTTTTTTCTCTTATTTTTTTTAACCCCTTTTCTCAATGCTTGTTATTTCTCGAATAATCTATGCTATGTGGAGATTAGAAAGTATAATTCGGTATATCTTCCGGACTCCAAATTGCAGTTTCCCATTTTATTTTGATATCACCTCAAATATTTGATTGCTGTACTCCAGAAAACAATGTCTAATGAACATACAATGAGGTTTCCCTTGGTTGGAAGTGCAATGCTCTTGTCGCTGTTCTTGCTTTTTAAATTCCTGTCAAAAGACCTTAAATTTCTCTCATAATCAATTTCATTTAATAACTAAAAAATCTTATCATTTGTTCTAAGAAAATGTGGTTTAGTACTACTCACTAGTCCGGTGTCTGAGTTTCTGATATGAAGGTGTTCTGCTAGTTTGCATCATTAATAAGCAATTGGATATTCGCTTATCATATAATTTGTGAGCTTCATTCTTCAAACACAGTTTGTGTGGCTTGATGTGTTAGTATATCATTTGTCCTGACAATAGAGTCTTAAATTTCTTCATTTTCAGAGGCCAAATTCACATGGACTTCCTGTTTTGAAGATATGTTTAATTTAGATGGATGTTATATGATGTAGGTAGAGTATATTGTATACTTCATCCAATTTATGTGATGCACTTCCCTTTTTCATCCGTTTAAAAGGAATAGTATTTTTTTTTGTATTTAAAAATGTTTCAACTTTAAACTTTTCATTTTACGCTTAATGAGATGATTTATGGTCCACACAAACATCTATGGTTTGTTTTAGAGACAAGATTCAAAAATGGAGAGAGTATCATACAATTGGAACAAAGGAAGTACCAATTTAAGACTCATTGATTCTTTTCTTTTTTATTTTAATATGTACCATTTATCAAACTAGGTGACGTAAATGGAGAGGTCAACATTCATATAAATTATAATAAAGTAGGAGAAAGGAAGGTCTCTTGCTGTTTTATTGAGTGAAGCATAAAATGATTAGGCACATAGTTTTGAGCCAATAGATTATGTGATAACTATGCTGACCACTAATTTAAAGTGCATCATTTGAATTTGTTCATTACGTACATTTCTAAAATATTTATATCAATCTTATTTGCAAATTTTGAGGTATGAAAAAAATATAGGCACATATGCAAGATTTTAAATATGTCGAATTCGGTTGTCCGTAATTGAATTCTAAAGAAGCGTTACTATCATCAGTAGTATTTAGACTTAAAACGTGTTTTCGAGTAACAAATTAATAAAGCATTACTGATAGTAACATTTAATTGTGTCTGTTTACATCCGTCAAACATTTGTCCTACATACCTTGATTGAAGTTTGAGGAAGGTTCGTGATTGCAATCTCTAGCATTCTTGTAAATATTATTTTTTGAAGTGTTGGACCAAAAGAGAGGAGTTTATCGTAACTTATGAAATCTAATTAAATTTGACTTTTGAAGAAAGTTAATAATCAAGGGTTCGGGTTATGGAATGAGGAAAGGAAAAAAACACCCCTCCTCAAACTATGAAAAGAAGAGAAAACTAAAAGAATTTCAGAGCGAATGTGCGCAGTTTGGAGCCTAGATCGTACAGCCATGGCAGCAACACTAACATTCCCGCGTAGTCACCTGACGGTCCCCGCAGACTACGTAGTGCTCACTAAAATGGACTTAACTTTTAGCACATGACTCGAATTGACGAATGATCAAATATGTTGGAAAGAAAACTCTGAGACCTGTCATTAGGTTGGTATTAGGCCACAAAACTCTTCGTAAGCAAAGAGTTCCTTATGGACTTGCTTTACATCTAATACACTTTCCACACTTATAATTGGGCCTTAGCACCCATGAACAATTAGGAATCAATCACCGGGTATGAACATATACACGTACAAAAAATTATTCGAAAAATCTTAGCATCTACTAACGTCTAACTTCATCAGAATGATATTTTGACAGTAAAAAGTGACTAAAGAAATTACTTGGACAGTTAAACAAACAAACTATATCTGAATTACAGTCATATCCCAATCTTATGTGTTTTTTATAAGTACAAGAGAGTTTCAAACATCATTATAGAAAACATTATGACTAACTGGCCCTAACGAAATAATTGCACTAATAGAAAATGTTGGAAAATCTAACAAATACTTCATTAGGCATGAGGTATTAGTAGAACAACTATTGCATTCCTTATGCTCTGGCACTATAACTAGTTTCTCCAGATTTATTGCATGCTCAAGTAAGAACTTCAAGAATTGATGGAGCTCTGTTGCGTCAGAGCTACGTGTGCGACTACAAAATGGCATAACCTTGACATTCTTTAAATTTTGTAAGAAAACTTTGAATATGTTTTCTTCAAGGGAGAGGTACTTGTCTTCTGGTAAATCAGTGTCTTCGACCTCAGAAAAAGGATGGTACTACAAATACCGAACAAGGAAAAATCAGGTTAGGTGGTAAGCTTTAAGCTTACCAACTATAGTAATGAAATTGAAGTTTTTGAGGCTGTAGAGGATCAATAAACATTTGATATAAATATATTGTGAACTGAAAACATACCGGCTTATCAGGAAATATCATCAAATTTTCCAAATTATGAGTTGACCTTAAGAGGTTGTCTAGCATTGGGAAGGAAAGTTTTGAAATACGGGAACTCATTGTCAAGCATCTGCATTCCATCAACGGTAAGGAGACGTGTTCCTCTTCCAACATCAAATTGGAAATCACCTGAACAAAAGAATGAGACAGATGATAAACATAAAAAGAGCTCTATTCACAATCAACATAAAAAGATTAGAGACATTTGGGACTGATAACTGACCTAGATAAACCGGGATGAGAGTATTAGCTCATTAGCACAACGAACTCTTAGCAACAGATCTTTCTCTATGTTTACATCCATTTCATTATATTCATCACAATAGAGATTAAAAGTGGCATGGTTCAAAAATGGCAAGTCCCCGAGCTTAATTTTCGTATGACTTAAAACCCCAGTAATTTGTTAAATGTTCAACATATGAAGCAACAATTTCTAAAACATATATCACCATTGTATCAATACCACTCCGCGTAAGGGAAATCATGTTGGGTCAATTGCAATCGCCTAAATTTTGGAGAAGTCATATGCAAACGACTGAAACCACAAAAGTCATGCAGCTCCAAAGATTCCAATTGAGGATAATTTGACATTTGTTTAATGTGTTCATGCAGGAGATACAAACTTTGCATCTTTAAACTCTTCAGAGATGTCCAATTTAGTACACAATCTTCTGATAGTATGCAATTCTCGCAGTTCAGTGTTACAATCGATGAACTACTGCACAGAACTTGCGGCAAGCTATAGGGTTTGGGCTGACTCGAATTAAGATATCTGTAGCTTGTATTCAAGCATAAATCCTCCACTTTTTTACTCCTAGCAAATTCAAGCCACTTGTCAATTATGGGAAAATAAGACACAACATCATTATCATGTGTAAATACAATGTTTAGATTGAACTTTTTAATGCTAGAGCAGGTAAGGAGAGGTAGTACATTATCTGTTAAGAAAGTGAATTTGTGTACCGTCTCTGTCGAGCTATCTGAACGACCATACTCCTCTTCATAAACAATGTTGTCGATAGATGTCCATAAGTATTGACAATCTTTAGAGAGAATACTTGTTCTGAACGCCTCTTTTATGGACAATCTAGATAGAATTTGAACAATAAGACCCTCAGGTAGTTGGCTGATCCTATCAATTTGTTCACATTCTATATCAATCTTTGTTTTCTTCTGAGATGAGTTTTCAGTAAGCAGACTTTTGGAGTTTCCATTATCACGACAACCTCCAGATAATTGGTCTTGATTGCTCATAACATAGGACTGTGAAAGGGAAAAAATTATAAGACATCAGAATTAAAACTTATTGTTTTGCTATGCGGGGCGAGGTGGGATGGGTTGAAGTGTTCGCGGACTCATGCAAATTTTCCGCACAATTGCTCCATCCCGCCCCAATTGTCATCCCTAATAACAAAGTTAAAATCTTAACAAAAATCAATTACCACAAATAGGGGTTCTCACATGTCCGTTATTGGTCAATATCAAAACCAAACTAATATAATTAGTTTTTAAATTCTAAAAATTTAATCGAACCAAATATAATATACATTTATCGATTTGGTTGTTATTGATTTTGGTTCGATTATGTTCAGTTATTCTGTTATTAACCATACACAAAAATAAAAGGAATGGTTCATTCAAAATGAAAAGAAAAAGTGATAACAATTCATCAAAAACGAGAAATAGTTAGAATGACCGATGTTACTGAACTTTTGATGACTAAATTTACTATGAATAAAGCTTCGAAATTCACCATTTTGGCCTTGAAAGAAGAGACTGGCAGTTTTAGTCATATACGTGAAACTTGTTGGTGTTTATTCATTTTTAATAAAAAATTTAAAATATAACCAATAACATAAATGTTCTCGTCTTGACATTTTTGTTTTCATAAAGATATCAAAATTAAATTTTGATGAAAACATATATAAGATCTTTAAAAGTGTTTATAAAATTAATATGTTATGTATGTATAATAATACAATATATGTATATACAAAACTTATCGAATCACTAAAGTTATTCCTTCGGTAATTTTTAACAAAACAAAAAAAACTATTGATTTTCAAAATATCTAAAACCAAATAAAACTAAACCCAAATAAAATTGATTTATTGGATTGTTTTGATATAATTTTTTATTGTCTGGATCTATTTTTGTCTGAATCGCGAACACCACTAACCACAAGTATACCGAGGATACGAACAACAATAAAAAATCATTTATTCTTGAAAAGTGATTGCCTAAAAAATAGAGGGAGGGGGGGAGGAGCTAAAATAGAAGAAAATCTATAAAATTTCAACAGAAGGAGAAGAACAATACCCACATTGGAAAAATAAAGAGAAAAATAGGATAAATAGAACTAACCTTATTACTGAACATAAACTTAGCGGCGAGAGCGAGAGAGAAACTGAAGAGATGAATAAAGAGGGAAGAGTAGGAAGGTTTTATAAGAATGGGACAACTCCGAGAATCCAAGAATAACATATGTAAACATTACAACCCTCTTAAGTAGGTCAAATTCAATGAAAATTACCAAAATGCCCCTTATTGCATCAATCAATATTACCTCGGGCATGACAACAACCAATACTAACTCTCTACACTAGGACAACTAATATGATCCCTTTTCAAACAAAATAAAAAATACTATATGTTTTCAAAAATATAAAGTCAAACGAACATCAAACCCAAATAAAATCAATTTATTGAATTGTTTCAATATATTATTTTGGTATGTCCTGCCGGCCCGCTCTGAAGAATTCATGATTTATATATGTTTCAGGCTAGTGAGAGGGAGTGCGGGATAAGGATTGATTTTACTGTATCCATCATAGTCCACCCCATCTACCTATTGTCGGAGGTCAATTGTTGCTCCCTCTCTCGAGATTGCAACAATTGATCAATTTTTATCCAAACTGTGAACACTCTTAACCACAAGTTATACTGAGGATAAGACCACCAATAAAAAATAATTTATTCTTGAAAAAGAATTGCGTAAAAAAAGAAAGGGGGGGGGGGGAG
Source organism: Solanum lycopersicoides (assembly GCA_022817965.1). NCBI lineage: Eukaryota > Viridiplantae > Streptophyta > Magnoliopsida > Solanales > Solanaceae > Solanum > Solanum lycopersicoides. The sequence continues at coordinate 66,258,609 of CM040628.1, read as the reverse complement.
TCTATAAAAATTCAACAAAAGGAGAACAATACCCACATTCGAAAAATAAAGAGAAAAATAGGATAAATAGAACTAACCTTGTAGCTGAACATAAGCTAAGCGGCGAGAGAAAGAGAGAGGCCTAAGAGATGAATAAAGAGGGAAGAGTAGGTAGGTTTTATGAGAATGTGACAATACTGAGAATGCAAGAATAACATATGTAAACATTACATCCCTCTTAAGTAGGTCAAAGTCAATGTAAATCACCAAATTCCCCTTACCGCATCAATCAATATTACCTCAGTAATGCCAATGGACAATACTGACTCTTTACACTAGGATAACTAATACGACCCCTTTCCAAAGAGGCCTCCTTTAAGACTCTATTAAGTGAAATCTTTTAATATAGACAGATACAAGTTATAACAATCCCCATACAAGGAAAAAATAAGGCTTCCCTTAAGACAATTTACACATACAATAATAAGGAAAGCAATCAACGACATACTACTGTTGAACTCTTTCCAAATTTCTTTGAAAAGATACAAGAAAGAAACTATCAATCTATTGATGTTGGTAACCTAATGGATTCTTTCAATGTATCATTTCTAAATATAATGAAATTCATAGGTATATAGAAAGAAGTCTATTAAATTGTAATGATTTTTTAATCATATTTCAATCGTTAATATAAATGATAAATAAGAATTACTACTAAAAAGTATTATCTCTTGATCGTGAAATATTGATTGTTGTTGAACCATGAATGACAATCCTTTTACTTTGAACATAAAAAGGTATAAGAAATAGGAACTTTCACATATAATCACCTAAAAATAGCCTAATTACTCTCCTTAGCTATATTTTAATAATTACAATTTGTAACTACATGTTATAGGGAAGAGAGACGAGTGAAACTAGGAGAAAGGCTAGAGGTGAGAGAGAGGAAAAAGAGTGGGAGAAAAGTGAATTGTATATGTATATAGGTTAGATAATTGTATATTATACATATGTATTTGTATATATGGCAAGCGATATTAGTAGAGGGAGGAGAGAGGTGAGAGAGATTGGGAGAATGGGGAGAGAAGCAACAAGATTGGGAGAGGGAGAAGAGAGGCGAGAGAGAGAAGGCATAAAGTGGGAAAGAGGTGAATTGTATACGTATATCATTTAGATAATTGTATATTATACATATGTATTTGTATCTATGGAAAGCGAGATTGAGAAAAAGGAGGAGAGAGGCGAGCGAGATAGGGAAGAAAGGTGAATTGTATATGTATATCGGTTAGATAATTATATATTATACATATGTATTTGTATATTCTGGCAAATTATACCTAACAAACATGACTAATTATACAAACTCGAAGTCAGACCATGTAATTAATGTACAATGTTAGTGACCTTCCGAGCTTCCCTTCTATGAATTTGTGGATTGCCAAATCCATTCAAGATTCAGGCAACCAATACTTTCTGAGTTAAGACCAAGATCATTATTTGAAAGGTCCCAAATCCTTCTTAAGGGAACATTCAATGATTTGGCCCAAATTACATCTTCAAAACTTTGTATTAGGTTGGAAGAGAACAAAGGATCTCATATGTTGGAGCAAAGTCCGCACTTATCATATTCAATGGAGAAAATACACAAGTATCCCCTAGACTATGACCGGAATCCCAGAGACACACCTTAACTATTTTAAGGTCCTATTACCCTCCTGAACTTATTTTTTTTTTAATTTAGTGCACCTTTTTGGCTTACGTGACATCAAAATATCTCTCACGCGCCTCAATTGCCTGTACTAGTCAGAGAGTGTGCCATGTAAGACAAAAGATGTATAAAATTACAAAAGAAATAAATTCAGGGGTAATATGACCTTAGTTTAGTTAAGACGTGTCTATGAGATTTTGGTCATAGTTTAGGAGGATACTTGGGCATTTTCCCTATTCAATGAGATATGGTGACTTTGAGAAATTTACACCACTCTACAAATTGGAGCAGCTTAGGACATTGCTACCGATATGTATTGATATTTATTATTTCTAGAGTTGCAAAATGTGGTAGCGGTGGTTCAAGAATGGAAGATTTTGGTGAAGTACACAACTTGTATGGATCTCTATCAATTCTTGAGTTGCCAAATGTGGTTGATAGAAGGGAAGCTCGGAAGGAAAAAATGACGGGAAAGGAACATATTGATAATTTATCTTTAGGGTGGAGTGGAAGTAGTCATGCCGAAAATTCACAAACTGAAAGAGACATAATTGATGATCTCCAACCAAATACAAACATAAAAGAAGTCAAAATCACCAGATATAGCCAGTGAAATTGGTGAACGGTCGAAAGGTGTGGTGTTTACCCTGTCTCTGAGAGCTAGTGATCGCACATGATGGTAGTGATGAAGAGATAGAACATTGGGAGTTGCCTTGATCTATTCAAAGACTTACCATACGCAATCTAAAAACATTAAGCAGTCAAGTTCTCAAAAGCCTCACCTCTCTTGAATATCTATATATGGCTGATTTAACTCAAATTCAGTCAATGCTGGAACAAGGGCATCTACCTTCATCTCTTTATGAGCTACATTTATCTAGCCATCATGAGCTCAAATCAGTTCCTGAATCAGCACTGTCCTCCTACCTCTCAGAGCTGATCATCGAGGATTGCCCGAATTTCCAATCCCTTCCAGTAAAAGGGATGCTTTTTTCCCTCTCAGAATATATGTTTCCGATGCCCATTGCTCAAACGGTTAAACCACTACTAGAATTTGACAAGGGTGAACATAGAGATCGATTGGCAATCCCTTTAATGATTAAAAGAAATATAGGTTTTTCTTTTTCCTCATAAGCTTTCTATTTTGTTTACTTCCCTTTTTAAAAATCTTGTTCAGCAACATGAAGTGTCTATGGCCACATTGAAGCCAAGAAATCATCTTCAGTTTGAGGGTGAAAACTTTTATTGTCAGAATTAGAAGTCATAGTCTTGCAGCTAATTATTGTGTGTTATATAACAATTAGATCTTGGATGGGGGGTATAGGATTATTTTATCATTGCTTATTGGTTTATGCTTTTACCACGTTTTAATTTCACGTCTCAATTGTAAAAGACATCAGGGTGAGCTGTTCAAGATGTTTCAGAAGCGTAAGAATAAGCAGGCATCAAATCAATCGGTGAGTCAGTGTCTTGATGAGCTTCAAGATGTTGTGGAAGGCGCTGAAAACTTGATGGAACAAGTTGTGTTTAAGAACATTTTCATAACTAGAAAATTAAAACTAGTAGAGAAATTAGAATCAGAAACAGATTAGAAAAAATATATGAAATATTTTTCTTAAAGAAGAATTATTGTCAATATGTGTTTAAAGAATTTTACTGATTCCAACAAACTTTGCAGAAACACGAAATAACCAAAGTTTAATGAACCAGTGAAGAATAGAAGAACAAAAATTAATTTACAAATCTAAAATTTGTAACACATACCAGAATTTGGAAAAAATAGAAAGATGATCAAGCCCACTGAATGTACAGTGTCCCCTTAAGGAAATTATTCCCCTCTAGTATTCTAGGTTTGACTTGGAATATGTCATCACAGGGTAGAATGATCTCAACCACCAGTTATTGATACCCAAAACACCGGTGTCAGTGAGACACTCAACGACAGTAAAGTACACTTAGAATACTAGATTTAGAAGTAGTAGAAAAAGTCCAGAAATTCTATTATTCTATATATTTAAATGAGAGAAAATCCCTCAATTTATAGAACATAGGGTAGTGCAAAAAATTTCTTATTGTGTCTTACTGGACAGGTCACAAACCTTTTGAAAAGTCACAATCTTTTAGAAAGGTCGTCACCTTTCATAAAAGTCATAACTCTTCATAAAAGTCGCAACTTTTCATGAAAGTCATAACTTCTCATAAAGTCGCAACCTTTCATAAAAGTCACAACTCTTCATTTTCCATTCATACATTTAAAACCCAACAATCCCCCGCATGAATGGAGAATGATTCCAAGACAAAGAAGCGAACAAGTATGTGTACTTTACAAGCAAGAATTAATTGCATCTGGATATGTAGGTTTTTCCTTGTACTTTCGTAGTGAACATATGTCAAATATAGTGGGTCAATCGGTAGATGTGATATCTTTGAACCGTCGAGCTTTGATGTATACCTATACAATCATATGTCAAACAATTAACCCTTTACCGTTTATGATTCTTACGGTTGTGTTCGTTTTAGCCATGAACACCTCCCGGTTTCATAAGTGTCTAGAGAGATGAGCTTTTGACAATCATCCTCTTTGAAGCGACTTACATTTCACATTCATATAGGCGATTTCTAATCACGTTATCACGTAGATACACTATTTGATCAACTCTGCCAAACTTAGCAAATCATTAAAACCATTAAGCTTTATTAACTCATTAACAAGCCTTAATGTTGTATCCTTTTCCCAGAGCATTGTCTTCATCATGAGAATGAATTGAGTTTGTAGACAATGCCCAACCGTCAGTCACAACTTTATTTTTCTCCTTGAATTTAGCTCTTGGGATCTTCAGTCTGCTAGATAGAGTTACCGCCATGATGACTTGTCCTAAGCCGTAAATCCATTCCCTTAGATGATCTTTAAACTTTCTCTCTAGTTAGGCCTTTTTATAAGTGGATCTGACACATTATTATTTGACTTTACATAGTCAATTCTGATAATTCCACTAGAGAGTAGTTTTCTAACAGTATCATGTTTATGTCATATATAACGAGACTTTTCGTTATACATCATGCTCCATGCCCTATCTATTGCGTCTTTACTATCAAAGTGTATGCATACTAATGCCAATGGTCTTTCCAAAAAAGAATATCTATCAAGAAATTCTGGAGTCTTTCAACTTATTCACCGACCTTATCTTGAGCATCTAGCTCAAAGATCATTATAGAGCTAGTGATACATGTCTCTTTTGAAATATTTCCAAGAGTCTGTTTCTCTACCAAGAGTAAGTCTATATCCACACGTGGATTTTACTTCATTTATCCGGTGATCAAATTTGCATCACTATATCCTTTCAATACTGTTGGATATTGTTATAATACAAGACATAGTTTAAAGTATTTTTTTAAATACTCCAAAACTATATTTATTGCCATCTAATGAGTTTGATTGGGATCACTTGTGAACCGATTCAGTTTATTAATAACAAATGATATACCTGATCGCGCACACTTCATGATATACATCACACTTCCCAATACTCTTGCACAATCCAATTGTGAGTCACTTTCGCTTTCACTCTTTTGAAATGCAAAACTCACATTTTATTGGAGACCTGACAATATTGACATCCAAATATTTGAACTAGTCAAGTACTTTTTCAATGAAATAAGACCGTGAAAATGCTAAACATTATGGAGTTCTAAGGATTCTTATACTTAAGATCGCATCAGCAACTCCCAAAATTTTCATTTCAAACTTACTTTCTAGCATATGTTTAGTATAATTTATGTCATTAGTGTCTCTATTGATGATCAATATCACCAATATAAAAACAAACAATGACCTTGTGATTTTAATGTGAACACATTTATCAATTTCATCATTCTTAAATCCATTTGCCAATATTGTTTGGTCAAATTTCTTATGTCATTGTTTGAGTGCTTGTTTTAGACCATAATGTGACTTAACAAGGTCGCACACTTTCTTTTATTTATCAAGAACCATAAAACCCTCGGGTTGTTTCATGTAAATTTCTTCCTCCAATTTTCCGTTTAAAAGAAATGTTTCACATTCATTTGATGAATTTGGAGGTCATTTATCGCAACTAATAATATTAGCATCCGAATGGATATAATTCTAGTTACTGATGAGTATGCCGTATATTTGTCAACAGTTCTATCGACTTTCATTTTCCTTTTGAGGATTCACTTTGAACCCAAAAGTTTATTCCCTAAAGGAAGATATGGATATCATTTGTCCAAAAGGATGAGTCTGCATAAGGCACAAGAAATGTTACAAAATCATATTCAAAGGAAGTATATGTCCCTTTACATTTACTACACCTCTGAATCTCTTTATTAAGTACATTCTCCTTTTGTTATTTCCAATGTCGTTTAGACCTTTCACTAGACTACTCAATTCTAATTTTACAGTCTACAGTTTTAGGTTCTATTTCAATAGAAACTTGGACTTTGACTAGACACCCCCACACTTTGAAATATTTCAAGTTGGATTTTCTTCCTTTCCATTTCTCATATGAAATAGATTGTGTCCTGAACAAACAAAAATTTATTTCTTTATGAAAAGACAACTTTTTTTTGTTCCCTTTTTGCAGTAAGGATAGTTCCTCTACACAAGTTTTGTGGTAAACCCGAACTTCTACAAATGCATCCATCATTTCTTTTAACATTCGATTTTTTCTTTAGATTGAGGTGAATATGACAGTAGTTTGATGGATAAATCCATTTTTCAAACATATTTCTGCACAAGGAGATTCATACTCTCCATTCTTATCACTTTTTATCTTTTTTCCAAGTGATTTCAACTTCGATATTATATTGTCTAGACATTTCTATTGCTTCATCTTTACCATTAAGCAAATAGATAATTTTTTAATGCAATTGTCAATGAAAGTAGAGGTGCTTTTTCCCACCACAAGACGGTATTGACTTCATATCACAAATGTCAGTGTAAATAAATTTTAAGGGATTAAAATTTCTTTCAACAGAGTTATAAGAATGTTCAGCATACTTAGATTCCACACGAACTTGACATTTTTATTTATTGCACTAAGTTAGACAAATTCTAAGTTGATCAGTTTTCTTTAGAAGGTATTTTTTAATTGAAATACCCAAGTGCTCATGTGACTCTGACTCAAGGCAAGTTAGAACAATAAAAATATTGAGTTTTGAAAAGATCTTCGCGAGGTAGCTTTTTTATCAAATATTTTTCCAACTTTTACAATTTTGTGTGATACAAACATTGTTTAGAGTCATCACCTTGTCAATATCATTTTCAAGAAGGACCTTTTCCGTAACTTTCAATTTGCATGTCATATAACTACCCATGAAAAAAGTTTTTATTGGGTTTCAATAAAAGCAATATAGTCCAAATATTTCTTTTACAAAAACATAACAAATGATTATTCACCAATATTCATGTCTATGCAAATACTTCTATAATATAGACATATCTTTTCATGAAAAATCACAACATTTAAGTGACACTTTTTCATAAAAGAACACAACTATTTTGAACAAGTATATATATCATTTGAT
>CM040628.1:66230446-66250375 GCA_022817965.1 Solanum lycopersicoides | reverse complement strand
GCAATGTTAGTGACGAATGATAATTATAACAAACTATAGCTATGATGAAAATCAAATAGTACAAGTTTGTTTAACCACATTATTTTCCCTATAAGAAACAAGGAAGATTTTGAGGAGTGAAATATGTTTGATAATTTCTTGATGTTATTAAATATTAAATGATGTATATGTATTTCAGTTTATATTGCTTAAAATTTATTTACTTTTAGTTTTTCTTTCACTTTTTTATATTATATTTTCTTTAACGGAAATCTTCCCATACATGGACAAGGTAGAGAGAAAGTTTGAATTCAATATAATTCAATAGTTTTGATCAAAGCTATATATTTGTATTTTAAAAGTTACTGTGTGTATATATAAGTAAAATAGAGAAAATTTCAGAAATATCAAAGATAATAGATATAATATGGCTCGATAGCTATAGATTCGGTAATTGCGCCCTCATAGCTATAGTTTCGTTTGCTATGGTGGTTGTGGTTTGTATAATTCGCTTGCAAATATGCAAACAGGGTAAGTTTATGTAAATGGAGGTTGCAATACGTATATTCCGCTTGCCCATTTATTTATATCTCTTGTGAATATACAAACATGGTCACTATATACAAATTCTGTATTTATACATCTAAACTTTTTTTGTATGTTTACTTTGCCAATATACAAAAAGGATAATTAATTGTGAATTTATTCATAATCGTATACAAATATCTAGGGTAAGTATATACAAATTCTAGACTTATACAATCAGGGAGCGAATTATACAATTCTGAATTTATACAATTAGAAACCAATAGTAAGATTTTGCAAAACTTTCAGCACGTCACTAAATATTTAATTCTACACCATAACCCAAAAGGTTCCTTAAGGATGCATTCACTTACTTAAAGTTAATCATCATTTGGAATTTTTGACCAAACTAATCAATTATTTAGACTAATTCACCAAAATAATATGTTTTACAAAACTAGTATAAACGTATGCATAAGTACCCCTCAACCTATGTCTGAAATCTCATAGACACACTTATACTATACTAAGGTCCTATTACCCCCTGAACTTATTTTATAAATAATATTTTACCCCTTTTCACCTACGTGACACTAGTTTGGAAAAAAATGTCAACACACGCTGGCCCACAAGATAGTGCCACGTAGGACGAAAAGGGGTAGAAAATTATTTATAAAATAAGTTCAGGGGGTAATAGGACCTTAGTATAGTATAAGTGTATCTCTGGGATTTCGGACATAGGTTGAGGGTGTATTTATGCATTATCCCTATTTGTGAGTAACGTTTTAGGATATTTTTATTTTAAAAATTCAACTGATAAAAACTGACGGAGCTGACGACGTTAATGAATAAATGTACTCCTGAGTAACGTTTTACACCTAAAACATTACTCACGAGTACGTTTTTGGAGTAAGACGATACTCTTAATAAAAATCATTGGGGTAACAAATAATTGTTTTTTATTAAGAGTATCTTTTTACCCCTAAAACGTACTCTTGAGTAACTTTTTAGGCGTAAAACGTTACTCATGAGTACGTTTATTCATTTAACGTTGTCATCCCGTCAGTTTTGTCCGTTGAATTTTTAAAATAAAAATACCCTAAAACGTTACTCAGAAATACATTTATACTAGTTTTGTAAAAAAATTATTTTAGTGAACTAGTTTAAATAATGACTTAGTTTGGTCAAATCCCATTAATTGGGACTTGAGACCATGATGATAATGTTTTGGAGAAGACTTACTAGTATTGTCTTGATTTTACAATTAGTAACAATAATGTCTCAATTATTGAGAAAAAAATAGGATTAATGCATTAGCACCCCAACTATGTCCGAAATCCCAGAGACACACTCATATACTCTATACTAAGGTTCTATTAGGGAAAATGAATTTGTGGATTGACAAATCCATTCAAGATTCAGGCAACCAATACTTTCTGAGTTAAGACCAAGATCATTATTTGAAAGGTCCCAAATCCTTCTTAAGGGAACATTCAATGATTTGGCCCAAATTACATCTTCAAAACTTTGTATTAGGTTGGAAGAGAACAAAGGATCTCATATGTTGGAGCAAAGTCCGCACTTATCATATTCAATGGAGAAAATACACAAGTATCCCCTAGACTATGACCGGAATCCCAGAGACACACCTTAACTATTTTAAGGTCCTATTACCCTCCTGAACTTATTTTTTTTAAATTTAGTGCACCTTTTTGGCTTACGTGACATCAAAATATCTCTCACGCGCCTCAATTGCCTGTAGTAGTCAGAGAGTGTGCCATGTAAGACAAAAGATGTATAAAATTACAAAAGAAATAAATTCAGGGGTAATAGGACCTTAGTTTAGTTAAGACGTATCTATGAGATTTTGGTCATAGTTTAGGAGGATACTTGGGTATTTTCCCTATTCAATGAGATATGGTGACTTTGAGAAATTGACACCACTCTACAAATTGGAGCAGCTTAGGACATTGCTACCGATATGTATTGATATCTATTAATTCTAGAGTTGCAAAATGTGGTAGCGGTGGTTCAAGAATGGAAGATTTTGGTGAAGTACATAACTTGTATGGATCTCTATCAATTCTAGAGTTGCCAAATGTGGTTGATAGAAGGGAAGCTCGGAAGGAAAAAATGACGGGAAAGAAACATGTTGTTAATTTATCTTTAGGGTGGAGTGGAAGTAGTCATGCCGAAAATTCACAAACTGAAAGAGACATGATTGATGAGCTCCAACCAAATACAAACATAAAAGAAGTCAAAATCACCAGATATAGCCAGTGAAATTGGTGAACGGTCGAAAGGTGTGGTGTTTACCCTGTCTCTGAGAGTTAGTGATCGCACATGATGGTAGTGATGAAGAGATAGAACATTGGGAGTTGCCTTGATCTATTCAAAGACTTACCATACGCAATCTGAAAACATTAAGCAGTCAAGTTCTCAAAAGTCTCACCTCTCTTGAATATCTATATATGGCTGATTTAACTCAAATTCAATCAATGCTGGAACAAGGGCATCTACCTTCATCTCTTTATGAGCTACATTTATCTAGCCATCATGAGCTCCGATCAGTTCCTGAATCAGCACTGTCCTCCTCCCTCTCAGAGCTGATCATCGAGGATTGCCCGAATTTCCAATCCCTTCCAGTAAAAGGGATGCTCTCTTCCCTCTCAGAATATATGTTTCCGATGCCCATTGCTCAAATGGTTAAACCACTACTAGAATTTGACAAGGGTGAACATAGAAATCGATTGGCAATCCCTTTAATGATTAAAAGAAATGTAGGTTTTTCTTTTTCCTCATAAGCTTTTTATTTTGTTTACTTCCCTTTTTAAAAATCTTGTTCAGCAACATGAAGTGTCTATTGCCACATTGAAGCCAAGAAATCATCTTCAGTTTGAGGGTGAAAACTTTTATTGTCAGAATTAGAAGTCATAGTCTTGCAGCTAATTATTGTGTGTTATATAACAATTAGATCTTGGATGGGGGTATAGGATTATTTTATCATTCTTATTGGTTTATGCTCTTACTACGTTTTAATTTCACGTCTCAATTGCAAAAGACATCAGGGTGAGCTGTTCAAGATGTTTCAGAAGCGTAAGAATAAGCAGGCATCAAATCAATCGGTGAGTCAGTGGCTTGATGAGCTTCAAGATGTTGTGCAAGGCGCTGAAAACTTGATGGAACAAGTTGTTGTGTTTAAGAATATTTTCATAACTAGAAAATTAAAACTAGTAGAGAAATTAGAATCAGAAACAGATTAGAAAATATGAAATATTTTTCTTAAAGAAGAATTGTTGTCAATATGTGTTTAAAGAATTTTACTGATTCCAACAAACTTTGCAGAAACACGAAATAACCAAAGTTTAATGAACCAGTGAAGAATAGAAGAACAAAAATTAATTTACAACGACAGTAAAGTACACTTAGAATACTAGATTTAGAAGTAGTAGAAAAAGTCCAGAAATTCTATTATTCTATATATTTAAATGAGAGAAAATCCCTCAATTTATAGAACATAGGGTAGTGCAAAAACGTTCTTATTGTGCCTTACTGGAAAGGTCACAAACCTTTTGAAAAGTCATAATCTTTCAGAAAGGTCGTAACCTTTCATAAAACTCACAATTTTTCATAAAAGTCATAACTCTTCAATAAAGTCACAATTTTTCATGAAAGTCATAACTTTTCATAAAGTCGCAACTCTTCATTTTCCATTCACACATTTTAAAACCCAGAAATCCCCCGCATGAATGGAGAACAACTCCAAGGCAAAGAAGCGGACAAGTATGTGTACTTTACAAGCAAGAATTAATTGCATCTGGATAAGTAGGTTTTCCTTGGACTTTCCGTAGTGAACATATGTCAATATACTCGGTCAATCGGTAGATGTGATATCTTTGAACCGTCGAGCTTTGATGTATACCTAGATAACATATGTCAAACAATTAACCCTTTACCGTTTATGATTCTTACGGTTGTGTTCGTTTTAGCCATGAACACCTCCCGGTTTCATAAGTGTCTAGAGAGATGAGCTTTTGACAATCATCCTCTTTGAAGCGACTTACATTTCACATTCACATAGGCGATTTCTAATCACGTTATCACGTAGATACACTATTTGATCAACTCTGCCAAACTTAGCAAATCATTAAAACCATTAAGCTTTATTAACTCATTAACAAGCCTTAATGTTGTATCCTTGTCCCTGAGCATTGTCTTCATCATGAGAATGAATTGAGTTTGTAGACAATGCCCAACCGTCAGTCACAACTTTATTTTTCTCCTTGAATTTAGCTCTTGGGATCTCCAGTCTGCTAGATAGAGTTACCGCCATGATGACTTGTCCTAAGCCGTAAATCCATTCCCTTAGACGATCTTTAAACTTTTCTCTAGTTAGGCCTTTTTATAAGTGGACCTGACACATTATTATTTGACTTTACATAGTCAATTCTGATAATTCCACTAGAGAGTAGTTTTCTAACAGTATCATGTTTATGTCGTATATAACGAGACTTTTCGTTATACATCATGCTCCATGCCCTATCTATTGCGTCTTTACTATCAAAGTGTATGCATACTAATGCCACTGGTCTTTCCAAAAAAGAATATCTATCAAGAAATTCTGGAGTCTTTCAACTTATTCACCGACTTTATCTTGAGCATCTAGCTCAAAGATCATTATAGAGCTAGTGATACATGTCTCTTTTGAAATATTTCCAAGAGTCTGTTTCTCTACCAAGAGTAAGTCTATATCCACACGTGGATTTTACTTCATTTGTCCGGTGATCAAATTGGCATCACTATATCCTTTCAATACTGTTGGATATTGTTATAATACAAGACATAGTTTAAAGTATTTTTTTAAATACTCCAAAACTATATTTATTGCCATCTAATGAGTTTGATTGGGATCACTTGTGAACCGATTCAGTTTATTAATAACAAATGATATACCTGATCGCGCATACTTCATGATATACATCACACTTCCCAATACTCTCGCACAATCCAATTGTGAGTCACTTTCGCTTTCACTCTTTTGAAATGCAAAACTCACATTTTATTGGAGACTTTACAATATTGACATCCAAATATTTGAACTAGTCAAGTACTTTTTCAATGAAATAAGACCGTGAAAATGCTAAACATTATGGAGTTCTAAGGATTCTTATACTTAAGATCGCATCAGCAACTCCCAAATTTTTCATTTCAAACTTACTTTCTAGCATATGTTTAGTATAATTTATGTCATTAGTGTCTCTATTGATGATCAATATCACCAATATAAAAACAAACAATGACCTTGTGATTTTAATGTGAACACATTTATCAATTTCATCATTCTTAAATCCATTTGCCAATATGGTGTGGTCAAATTTCTTATGTCATTGTTTGAGTGCTTGTTTTTGACCATAATGTGACTTAACAAGGTCGCACACTTTCTTTTATTTATCAGGAACCATAAAACCCTCGGGTTGTTTCATGTAAATTTCTTCCTCCAATTATCCGTTTAAAAGAAATGTTTCACATTCATTTGATGAATTTGGAGGTCATTTATCGCAACTAATAATATTAGCATCCGAATGGATATAATTCTAGTTACTGATGAGTATGCCGTATATTTGTAAACAGTTCTATCGACTTTCATTTTCCTTTTGAGGATTCACTTTGAACCCAAAAGTTTATTTCCTAAAGGAAGATATTGATATCATTTGTCCAAAAGGATGAGTCTACATAAGGCACAAGAAATGTTACAAAATCATATTCAAAGGAAGTATATGTCCCTTTACATTTACTACACCTCTGAATCTCTTTATTAAGTACATTCTCCTTTTGTTATTTCCAATGTCGTTTAGACCTTTCACTAGACTACTCAATTCTAATTTTACAGTCTACAGTTTTAGGTTCTATTTCAATCCTTTTAGGAATAGAAATTTGGACTTTGACTAGACACCCCCACACTTTGAAATATTTCAAGTTGGATTTTCTTTCTTTCCATTTCTCATATGAAATAGATTGTGTCCTGAACAAACAAAAATTGCTTTCTTTATGAAAAGACAAAACTTTTTTTTGTTCCCTTTTTGCAGTAAGGATAGTTCCTCTACACAAGTTTTGTGGTAAATCCGAACTTCTACAAATGCATCCATCATTTCTTTGAACATTTGATTTTTTCTTTAGATTGAGGTGAATATGACAGTAGTTTGATGGATAAATCCATTTTTCAAACATATTTCTGCACAAGGAGATTCATACTCTCCATTCTTATCACTTTTATCTTTTTCCAAGTGATTTTAAACTTCGATATTATATTGTCTAGACATTTCTATTGCTTCATCTTTACCATTAAGCAAATAGATAATTTTTTAATGCAATTGTCAATGAAAGTAGAGATGCTTTTTCCCACCACAAGATGACATTGACTTCATATCACAAATGTCAGTGTAAATCAATTTTAATGGATTAAAATTTCTTTCAACAGATTTATAAGAATGTTCAGCATACTTAGATTCCACACGAACTTGACATTTTTATTTATTACACTCAAAGTTAGACAAAACTTCTAAGTTGATCAGTTTTCCTTAGAAGGTATTTTTTAATTGAAATACCCCAAATGCTCATGTGACTCTTACTCAAGCAAGTTAGAACAAATAAAAATATTGAGTTTGAAAAGATCTTCGCGAGGTAGCTTTTTTATCAAATATTTTGTTCCAACTTCTTACAATTTTGTGTGATACAAACATTGTTTAGAGTCATCACCTTGTCAAATATCATTTTCAGAAGGACCTTTTCCGTAACTTTCAATTTGCGTGTCATATACCCATGAAAAAAGTTTGATTGGGTTCAATAAAAGCAATATAGTCCAAATATTTCTTTTACAAAAACATAACAAATGACTATTCACCAATATTCATGTCTATGCAAATACTTCTATAATAATATACATATCTTTTCATGAAAAATCACAACATTTAAGTGACACTTTTTCATAAAAGAACACAACTATTTTGAACAAGTATATATATCATTTGATAGTTTCATACTAGTCACACCATATACTAGTAATAAAGAAACTCAACAACTACAATACCAAATATACTCCAAGAATTTTGTGGGTCTAACATAATACAAAAGTATCATTGAATTTCATATCTTTTGCTCCAAAGTTAAATTAGACACCAAATCTAATCATAAGCAAAGAACCCCCACATTTTAAATATGATCTCAAAAATGTTTTTCAAGTATTTGAAAATAGCTTTTTCACATATTTTTCCCGACTCTCAAAATTTCTTTGGTAGTATAAAACCTCTTTTAAAAATATTATTCTACGAAAGAATTATAGAGTTTCAATTCTCTTTGACAATCTTTACATAGTGTCAAAGTTCATTCCATAGAGGCACAAACACACCAACTCTAAGTCGCTGGTCTTTCTCGTCTATAACAAATAGACATACCACTTAGTATTTAGAATACTAACAAAAAAGACAATTTTGTACATTTTTTTCTATTTAACAATGAAGTTTATAGAACATAAAAAGTACAAAACTGACTTATCATGTGAAGTTTTCATATTCTTCAAAGCAATTGAAAATTCTAATTTATTCAGAGTAGAAAACTGCAAAAGTTTTTTAGTCTACAACAATCAGATACAATAAAATTGACAGTGAATACAAAACTACAAAAGTTTTTTTTTTAATTCCAAATAGAATAAACCATATTCTTAGATTATCAATAGAAATATTTTTTCATTTCAAATAGTCTTCCAACTATAACATTTTGACATACTATTTTATCAAACAAAAATATGCATATCTCACTCTGCAAACTAGTGAATTTTAAAGGCTACACTATTTGCCAAGGAAAATTCATTCGAAAACCATACGATTTGCATAACTTTTTCCAAAGGCAAACATGATAAATATCAAAATTGTTAACCCTTCGAAACTGTTTTCCTCCTTAAATGAATAAGAAGAAGGTTACATCTTTAATTGGAATACAAAAATAATACTTTTTCTGTTACATTCTCACGTCGACCTTGCTAAACAAAACAACGAATTATGGAGAAGTAATGCATTTATCTTCTAGTTCCATGATCAAATTCTCTCAATCAGAAGAATAAAAAAATATTAACATTATAATAATTTCCTTAAGATTGTTGTTCATCATGTATTCCTAAGATACTTAGAACAAAACTTTGAAGAACTCGATAAGACATAACAAAGTTTAAGAACATTTTTCATAACTAGAAAATTAAAACTAGTAGAGAAATTAGAATCAGAAACATATTAGAAAAAATATATGAAATATTTTTCTTAAAGAAGAATTGTTGGCAGTCTGTGTTTGAAGAATCTTATTAATTCCAACAAACTTTGCAGAAACACGAAATAACCAAAGTTTAATGAACCATTGAATAATAGAAGAACAAAAATTAATTCAAATCTAAAATTTGTAACACATACCAGAATTTGGAAAAAACAGAAAGAAGATCAAGCCCACTGAATGCACAGTGTCCGCTTAAGGAAATAATTTTCCTCTAGTACTCAAGGTTTGATTCGGAATATGTCCTCTCATGGTAGAATGATCTCAATCACCAGTGTATTGATACCCAAAATGCTGGTGTTAGCGAGTCACTCAACGACAGTAAAGTACACTTAGAATACTAGATTTAGAAGTAGTAGAAGAAGTCCAGAAATTCCATTATTCTATATATTTAAAATGAGAGAAAATCCCTCAATTTATAGAACATAGGGTAGTGCAAAAAATTTTTTATTGTGCCTTACTAGAAAGGTCACAAACCTTTTTTGGAAAAGTCACAATCTTTCAGAAAGGTCGTCACCTTTCATAAAAGTCACAACTTTTCATAAAAGTCGTAACTTTTCATAAAAGTCGTAACTTTTAATAAAAATCGCAACCTTTCATAAAAGTCGCAACTCTTCATTTTCCATTCACACCTTTTAAAACCCAACATAAGTCAATTATGAAGCTCTAAGGCTCAAGGTTGAAGGTAAGCATTAAAATCTTGCAGAAATTAAACAAGCAATTATCAAGAAGAATTTTTTCTTCGCTTGTCTATTAGCTTGATTTTATTCTCGATCAATTGTTGTTCGATCTTGTATTTGTTGTTCTTAAACTTGAATCAACTAAAATCATGAATGGATAGAAACAAAGATGAATTTTAAGATAGTAAAATGAATATATGTATCATGATGTAGTAAGACTATGCTAGAGGTTAAGGTATTAACAAGTCTATCCTCATATATTTTTGCACTCCTAATTTTCATGTGCATTTCAGGACCTTATAGTGTAACTTTTCTGCTTTTATTAACTTTTAATATCTGTAATTTCAAATCAATCCGCTCATTTGACACCCCTAGTCTAGACTATCTATTTTTCTTTGACTAAGTTTTTTCCTAGTTAGGTTTTACAGAGACACGTTATCTATGGACATCAAAGTTAGAGTGTTATAAATCCAATGAATAGTGGATTGTCCATTTGATTTATTCATGAATTAATTGAATTCATGTGTGTATAATTTCAAGGCGATATGAATTATAACAACAAACAGTGTTTTCAAAAACGTTTTTGGGGCGAGTCTCGGGGCGGGGCGTAACAAAAATGCTTTGGGGCGTAAATAAAAGACGTAGATCCATAAGAAGTTAGTCCTAAAATTTGAGGTGTAAGCTCCAAGCATAAAAACACAAGTCCTGGGCGTAAAAACATAAGCTCGGGTATTTTTATTTTTTAAAAAAAAACTTTTTTTTTGCTTGAAATCATATTTTTATTATTGGTGAAAGGATATTTCTCAAATAATAATTATAATACTTTTTCTCTTCATTATTGATTATTAATATTTTATTGGCAAATGAAAAATCTATCGTTTTAACACTCAGAAAAAAAACCTAGAAAAGAGGAAGAGTCACTAAGACAAGAGAGCTATAGGTAAGAAAGCAAGAAGGATAGGTGCAAAAAAAAGGGCGAGGCAAGTGGCCCAAGGTCCCCTTTCCTTACAGTCAAGTGGCTCTCCATCTCTAGGAAGATTGTGTCCAGGATTTAGTAATCTAAGCCTTGCTTCTTCTGGTCGGCTCGTATTAGCCTGTGCTTTATTGAAGGTAGTCATTCCCCCGTTCCTTGCTTTATAGCTCCAACCTAGTCAAGGGGCTTTGATGCCCTTTGTATAGGTTGGGTTGCTGGATATGGGATCCTCGTAGTAGGCTGGACCAAGATCTGACCGTCGCACCCTCACCTCAGAGATTGGCTGAGCGTAGATAAATCTTAAAGTGTTCTTTCATCCGCGTTATCCCTTATGGCAGATTCGAAAAGTATCCCATCTTTTAATCTTTAATCTCATAAAAGAACCCGACTAGAGGGACTGAGAAATTAATTGAGTACAAAACTTATCTTCAAGCTTTACCTTATTCTGATCGTTCAGAGGGCGATCGCGGGGTCACTGAATGAAGTCCTCCATTTCTTTCGGAGGTGCTGCCCCCTCGAGACTACCAGTAGCTTCGGTTGTTGAATCTCGTGCAAGTTAGGTTGTGGTTGTATTGGCTGCAAGCATCGGAATTAGCACTCGATTTTGTTGGCACCATGCAATTGAACCAATCCAATTGTTTACTTATTCAATGAGACTGAGTTAATTTGGCAGCTCACCCAACCTATTTTCATTTAACGATCTCAAGTGGATGAATCAGAATCTTGATAAAGTCTTTCATTTGTCTACCATTATAGACAAGTCTGGCTCGAAGTATTTGTCAAAATACATATGAAATAGTGTTTTTATTTTACGAAATGGACCCAAATAGGCAGAAAGCGAAGTCCGGCAAAAGGAGGATTATTTAGAGCAGGTTCAATGGATAACGGGGATGGAATACGGTTGGATGGTTAGGACACCCTATCTTTAGAGATAAGGAAGGGCGTGAACCGAGTCTGTAAAAGGCTTATCGGATGGGTAAGAAAGACTTCGGTCTATCCAATTCAAGTTCAAGACCGGTTAAGAGAGCTACGTCCAGCAGGGTTGGGCTCATCATCCCGAATCGAAAATGAAAGGAATTGGTAGTGAAAGACCAGATCCTTCCTCCCCACATGGCTAGAAGTAGATAAACAGGAATTAATTCTAACTCCCACATGATGAAAAAAAGTAAAAGGTCCCGAGACGAAAATGATCCAATTTGACCCTATTCTCAAACCTGGTGGCTCGGTTGATTGGCACCCATGTAGGCTCCTCTTGCATACAAATTCTGGGGGTCCCAAGTCCTGCATCCACCAAGAACATTTCTTGCCTGAAGCGTTGTTGACCCGAGACTGGAATTTGTCTTTCCTAGGGATGAGAAACTTTGTCTCAAAAGGGATGGAGCTTTCGTTGTGCCAGGATCGATAGCTGTAAAAGTGGTGGCCTGGTTGTCCCCACATCCCCCTTATCATGCGTGTCTGTGGGATCAGTTTGTGCTAGCGTTTTGGCGCTCGCCTTATGGTTCTCAGTCCTCTTTCGCCGAGATGCCTTTTAAAAAGATTTTTTCCCTCATCGGAACAAGACTCACTATACTAGACTTAGCCAATTCGTGCGGATGGGGATTCCCCAATAGATTCTACAGATTCGGATTTGGATGCCCCTGCGCATAAACATATGGATAGGGATGCCGATTCATTCTCGACCAAACCTATCCCCTAACCCTTGGAGTCTCCGTCCTCTTCTTCTCCTTCTGGAGCCTCCCTCATCGGCCATGCATCGGACGAGACCAATTCTCAATATAATTACTTTTGCTTATTGTATTAGTAATAAACCAATAAAATTGAATATGCATGAGACTATGCCTCGTAGAACCATGAGACTTACGCCCCGTGTCTCGGGGCTTACGCCTCGTCGTGTATGGTATAAAACGCCTCTTCTCACACCCCCACCTTTTAAAACATTGCTAACAAGAGTATACATGAGTCATTTGTATAACAACAGGGCACACATGAGCCACTTCAATAACGAGGGGTATATCAGTTCTAAATGACAAAGTTGAGGGGTACATAAAACCCTTTTCATTTAATTAATTAGTGTAAATTCATTTTAAGAAGCGTCAAAGAAAAAATGGTAAAAATAATTAATAAAAAAATAATTAATGATGTGATCTAGGCATGTAGGGGTGTGCATCGGTTGGTTCAGTTCGATTTTAAGTATTATCGATTTAGTTTATTAATTTTTGGCATTTAAATAAGCTAAATCAATAACCAAACCAATAAAATATTTTTTTTAGTTTTCGATTTAGTAGTTTTGGTCCTTAAAAATTTGGTTTTCGGTTCAAACAATAAGAAAATACTTATCAAATAACTATATGACTTTTCTAATAAATTTGACGCAACAAAGCAATAGCGTAACTTTACAAATGCTCATAAACTAGAAACAATAATAATAAACATGAAAAGAACTAAACATGTGTAACACAAAGAGAAATTAAGAGGAATATGACTCTTACTTTGGATTTTGACTATTTGTATAATGTGAAGTTGTGAATTCAAAAGGTCAAAGTGAAGTGTGAATCGAAGGCTAAATGACAAAGACATAACTAGTAAGATATTGAGATTAATATTTATATTTATGTACAGGTAAACATAATAAATTACTCTAGTCTTGATGAGATATCTGTTAACACAATAATCCAATATTAAAAACCAATACCAAACCTATAACCCAATATATTTTTTAATAAAACCATTAAAAAACAATTAACCCAATAACTCAAGAACAATAAACCAACAACACTTGTTTTCGATTCGGTTTATCGGTCGGTTCAACTTTGCACACCCTTACTGCCATGGCTATGTTGTGTTACTTACATGGCTATGATGTGGAAAATGATAGTGGTAATATAATCTAACTGTGGTTTTAAATTCACTTCGAAGTTGGAATAAGGAGTATTTAAACGCTTAAGTAGTTAAAGTATTAAATTAAGTTTTTATCACGATCCATACCATCTTGATTGACATCCATACTAACCCTTTGGTGGGAAACCGTCTCCTTATCTTTACTCTTTACTCAACTTAATTTTTAAGTCTTTAAACAAAGTTAAAAGCATTTGCGAAAGACTTCTTGAAAGGACTCTAAGAAGTTTCCAAACTAGGCTCTTAACTTTTCTTGAATTTGAACTTATGGATTCAAGGTTGTAATTCACGTTTCTGGATGATTTCAATATGTTTAGAAGTAATTTAGAGTAGTTAGAATCATTAGGAAGTGTTATAACACTTTAGAAAGGCTTGAAAGGACTGAACTACGAAAACTGGGTGAAAAACGCCGATTCAGGCGCGTCCAGGGCGCGCTGTGCCCGCCCCAAAGTTTAAAGGCCCCATTTGGGCGCACAACAGGCGTACCGCCCCAGGCCCTCTTGTGCAGATGGAGTGCGACGCTCCTGCCTTCCCCAGGTCACGCCTAACGAACTTTTCTCTCGTTTTCTGACCTTAAATACTTCTAATTCAATTTCTTTTCTCAAATTCACTTAGATTCCATTTACTCACATCATACACACAAGGATCTAACCCAATGCTCAAGAAACAACACTTTCTACCTCAACAAATTCATAAACTTCAACTCATGTTCAAGAATGAAAGCAATTCAAGAACAACATTCAAGAACATTCAAAATCCAATCTTTTTAGGATAAAATCGCGTTGAATCAAACATGCTTGGCACGTGAGTTGAACGAACCCAACGTTGATATAGACTCACATACCCTGTAGAAGTAATCCTTTGGTGAAAACACCAACGTTCTTGGTTGATCTTGATGAATTTTCCCTTATTTCCTTCTTCCTTTCTCCTTAGCCCTAGCGTGAAAATCCCAAATTCTAAAACTGACTAAGTTCAGTCTTGACTCGTATTAAACTCCTAAAAATGGATTAGAATAATAGGGTAATGAAAAGACTAAAATACCTTTAAAAATCTCGAATTTGGACATTTCCTTAAGTCTAACAGCCCATATTCCAAAGGACATAACTCACTCAGACAAATTTGAAATTGCACAAATTGACAAAAAGATAATTCCAAGGGTATTTCAACCATATCTGGAACTACATATAACTCATCCTGACCTAGATGTTATGGTTGTTGGAAGTTGACCAAAATTCACTTTTTAACTTACTTAAAATTTCCAGGTTTTCTTATACTTTCCAAAATAAGTATTTCCATATTTTAAACTCCTTTCTTGTTCTTTTTAGCTGCGAGATGTTACAGAGAACCACTACTACAACTAAAACCAAGCAACTAGAGTAATAACTAAGACATTTAAGTTACGGAAGCAAATTAAATAAACCAAGTAAGAAGTTTCCATCAACTTCAACAAGGATTCTAAAGAACTAACTAACCAAATGCGAAAGTAAGCAACCTAGAACCTGAAAATCAATATACCAAAACTACTAAACGATAACCAATTCTAAAACAAGAAGGGATGCAAATCCAATCCGGTGAACTCAACAACTAGCTAAAGCGAATGTCTAAATTCAAAAATGGTGGACATAGACTAAAGAGAATTACATGGCAGCCCGGAAGATGCTAGCTCACCCTTGAATTAGAAAGCAACGATTACAGATCTTCTAAGCAAGGCCTGTCAATAACCTCCGGAAGATTCGATGTACTCAACAAAAATAAGAGCAAGTGCAGTATCAGTACACCACCACCGTGTATTGGGTATGTAGCAAGAATTAAATATGGGAAATGGAGAGAGCAACCTGAAAAGTTGGGAACTTAAAGAGTTGAGAATTTGAAAAGTCCTCTTATACTTTAGTGAAAAGATATTCGTCCCTCATCGGTGATGAAAAGAAAAATAGGAGAGTTTAAATATAGAAACACTCATATTAATTGTTAAAAGGGTTATAAAGAGTGACCCTCCTCGCGCCGTCGTCGTCGTCATCGCTCGCTCGGCTAAAAGATTATTTTTTGGACAAAGTTTGTTTAATTATTTATTTAATTATTTATTTAATTAAATTGAATTAAATGACCAAAACATTTTCAATTAATTAGTTGATAACATAAATGTTTTCAATTATTTAGCTGAGATTAACCAAAACGTTTTAACTTTTTAGTTGATTAACCCGACACGACTCAGATCGCGCGACCCATTTTATTTAAATTTTTTCCTGTTTTTATTTAAATTTCCACAGTTTGAAAATGACTGTTCTCAAAGGTTGCAACTTTCAGGAACAACCAGACCGGTTTATAGGTTGCAAACTTTCATTAATGGTTGTGTGGATTCTGAAAGGTTGAACCCTGTACCTCTTTCCTATAAATACCATTCATTCTTTATAAATTTTCTTACGAATTTTTCTGATTTCTTCTTCTTCTTCAGCACAAAATTTGTTCGTGTATTTTACTGTTGTTGAGTGGTTTGATGACACTAGAGTTTTTGGTATCAATACACTGGTGATTGATTCTATCATGGGAGGACATATTCCAAATCAAACCTCGGATACTAAAGGGAATAATTTCTTTAAGGGGACACTGTGCATTCAGTGGGCTTGATCTTTTTCTGTTCTTATTTCTAGATTCTGGTAAGTTCACAGATTTTAAGTTTTTGTGATTTAATTATGTTCATCTCTCTTAATGGTTCATTAAAACTTTGGTAACTTTGTGTTTCTGCAAATTTTTGTTGGAATCAACAATTCTGTTTTAAAATCATAGATTGGTAACAATCTTAAGGAAATTATACAAAAACCTTCATGGTTTTATACCCCTTTTAAGTCTGCAATTTTAAGTAATTGCTTACAGACTGTATCGATTTTTGCTGATTTTAAGTCTGCCATGGTTTTATATGGCAGAATGGGTTCTTAATACATTTTTGCTGAATGAAATACATGTATCTGATGAAAAAACATTTTACCATTTTCTTATGTATTGGATGTTTGTTACATCATTTTGCTTTGTTGAGGGCGTTTCTCTACTGATAGTTAGCTTATGCCAATATCAGAAATTTGCATGTCCCTCGAGGATATTTTCCTGCTGCCAGTTGCAATTACCTTGAAACTCATAATACATAATTGCTTTTTTTGGTAATACATAATTTCCTGCTGCCATGGTTTATATGGAGAATGGGTTCTTAATACATAATTGCTTTTTTGGTGGATTCAGGTCTTGAGTCTGGCACCACTGGTGGTGAATATGGATCCAAATGTAAATGCCAGTGTAACAACCTGCCTTACTGTCTTTGTGGGTTGCCTACTCCACCTTCGGTGTATCTTCCGGACTCCAAATTGCAGTTTCCCTTTTTTTTTGTATCACCTAAAATATTTGATTGCTGTACTCCAGAAAACAATGTCTAATGAACATGCAATGAGGTTTCCCTTGGTTGGAAGTGCAATGCTCTTGTCGCTGTTCTTGCTTTTTAAATTCCTGTCAAAAGACCTGGTTAATGCTGTTTTGACGGGCTACTTCTTCGTACTTGGCATTGCTGCACTTCCGTATGGATCATTCTGCTATGCTTAATATATTCTATTTCAAGTTACTTAACAGTAGTTTCTAGAGTGATGGCTTTATGTTCATCTCTTTCTTTGTGGCTTTACAGGGCAACTTCCCATATTTCCGCTGAGGGACCACTTTCTTGTATCTTCTGAAAATGCCAATTCACCTGTTAGAAGAATCCTTGTCTTATTTAGTTATTTATTTTCCTCCTTTTCAGTTTGGGAGTTTGAGTTCATGCAACACTTCTTATTCCATATTAACAAAATCTCTCTGTGGCTCCCCCATATTGAGTTACCAATGAGTGCATGATAAGATGCCAACCCTGCTAGTAGTAATGGGTTGATGGCTAATCGGCTCCTCTCTCATAATCAATTTCATTTAATAACTAAAAATCTTATCATTTGTTCTAAGAAAATGTGGTTTAGTACTACTCACTAGTCCGGTGTCTGAGTTTCGATATGAAGGTGTTCTGCTGTTTGCATCATTAATAAGCAATTTGATATTCGCTTATCATATAATTTGTGAGCTTCATGCTTCAATTACAGTTTGTATGGCTTGATGTGTTAGTATATCAATTGTCCTGACAATAGAGTCTTAAATTTCTTCATTTTCAGAGGCCAAATTCACATGGACTTCCTGTTCGATATGTTTAATTTAGCATGGATGTTATATGATTTAGGTAGGTATATTGTATACTTCATCCAATTTATGTGATGCACCTTTATGTAATTTGGATCCGTGATGGCACTCCGATGCCTTCCTTTATTTTATTTCTTATTTATTGATAACGGGAAAAATCTCATTTTGGTTGACCTACATTTATGAATTTGTTAGAATATGGGCCCACCCCTCTACCGTGCTCCCACTAAAACACCAGGATCCTTGTCATTGTTAGGGTTTTTACTTGTGACATGCGCCCTACCCACATCCCACATTGGGTCCTTACATTAAGCCAACGTTACTTTATTATCTATTTGTATGCTTCGAATGAATGGATATTTTTGCAAGAAACCGTTGCATTAATTGTTGACTTGACATTTGTTTCTTTTCAGCCTGCTCTGCTATATTGTTCCAGCTGTAATTGGATTCTTGGCGGTACATTGCATATTGAACGGGGATGTGAAGCCTGTATGTCTAATAGCTGACTTTGCTGTTTATGACTCTTGACTTCTATTATTTGCTGTTTACTCCCATTTTTAGGCTACATGCTGTATGGAGATTAGATTTCCTCGTCAGATTTGGGAAAAAACACTTCTCTAGAACTATGTTGCTCGGACTCTACAAAATTGTTGCTGCACCCGTGTTGGACTCTTCAAATGCACTACTCTTATAGTATCAAACACGCACCGAGATATTTTGAAGAGTTTGAGCAACATAGATATGAGAAAATGCATCTAATGGCTTTGGTTGAAACTATATAAAGTAGGAGAAAGGAAGGTTTCTTGCTGTTTTATCGAGTGAAGCATAAAATGATTAGAACTTTTTTCCTGCCTTTTGAATTGATAATCTTTGATAGAGTATGAACCAAATCTCCACTACCTTTTATATAAAGGAAAAAAGCCTTGGTTTTGAAAGCTGAAAAAATGTATTCTTGATATTTTTGTTGAGCAGTTGTTGGAGTTTGACGAAGAAAGCCAAAGAAAGCAAGAATAGGTAGAATGAGTCTTCAAGTAGAAAAACTGACATTAAAGAGACAATGACCCTCCAATTAGGCCATGTATTACACAAGCAGCAGAGATTATTGGTTAAGCAACAAAGTTTGTTGTATTAGATTTTTGAGACTGACCATCAATAGTACTGGCCTTTTATGTTATACCTTAAAATTATATTATTAAATGTTCAATTTGTTCTCTTTCATTTCAAGTCAAAAATATAAGTAGAATTTATAGACTTTGTAGGGTTGATACAAAAAACAGAAGGAAGTTAAACATTAGAGATTTTTTCCTATTGAGGATAATCACTTGAAAGTCTTAGACGAAAGTTAGAAGCCAAAGGGAGCTTTGAAACAATAATTTAGAAGCCAAAGGGAGCTTTGAAACAATAATTGAAGGACATTAAGTCTTGTTTTCATAATTGTTGGAATCATGGTTGAATAAACAGTTCTACGAAATGAAGTTGATTGATTATGACAAATTCATAGTTTTGAGCCAATAGATTATGTGATAACTATGCTGACCACTAATTTAAAGTGCATCATTTGAATTTGTTCATTACGTACATTTCCAAAATATTTATATCAATCTTATTCGCAAATTTTGAGGTATGAAAAAAATATATGCACATATGCAAGATTTTAAATATGTCGAATTCGGTTGTCCGTAATTGAATTCTAAAGAGTCATTACTATCATCAGTGGTATTTTAGACTTAAAACGTGTTTTCGAGTAACAAATTAATAAAGCATTACTGATAGTAACATTTAATTGTGTCTGTTTACATCCGTCAGACATTTGGCCTACATACCTTGATTGAAGTTTGAGGAAGGTTCGTGATTGCAATCTCTAGCATTCTTGTAAATATTATTTTTTGAAGTGTTGGACAAAAAAAGAGGAGTTTATCGTAACTTATGAAATCTAATTAAATTTGACTTTTGAAGAAAGTTAATAATCAAGGGTTCGGGTTATGGAATGAGGAAAGGACAAAAACACCCCTCCTCAAAACTATGAAAGAAGAGAAAACTAAAAGAATTTCAGAGCGAATGTGCGCAGTTGGAGCGTAGATCGTGCAGCCATGGCAGTAACACTAACATTCCCGCGCAGTCACCTGACGGTCCGTGCAGACTATGTAGTGCTCACTAAAATGACTTAACTTTTAGCACATGACTCGAATATTGACGAACGATCAAATATGTTTGAAAGAAAAACTCTGAGACTTGTCATTAGGTTGGTAATAGGCCACAAAACTCTTCGTACGCTAAGAGTTCCTTATGGACTTGCTTTACATCTAATACACTTTCCACACTTATAATTGGGCCTTAGCACCCATGAACAATTAGGAATTA
>CM040628.1:66187640-66229446 GCA_022817965.1 Solanum lycopersicoides | reverse complement strand
TTTTTTTTAAAAAAACTTTTTTTTTGCTTGAAATCATATTTTTATTATTGGTGAAAGGATATTTCTCAAATAATAATTATAATACTTTTTCTCTCATTATTATTATTAATATTTTATTGGAAAATGAAAAATCTATCGTTTTAACACTCAGAAAAAAAACCTAGAAAAGAGGAAGAGTCACTAAGACAAGAGAGCTATAGGTAAGCAAGCAAGAAGGATAGGTGCAAAAAAAAGGGCGAGGCAAGTGGCCCAAGGGCCCCTTTCCTTACAGTCAAGTGGCTCTCCATCTCTAGGAAGATTGTGTCCAGGATATGGTAATCTAAGCCTTGCTTCTTCTGGTCGACTCGTATTAGCCTGTACTTTATTACAGGTAGTCATTCCCCTGTTCCTTGCTTTATAGCTCCAACCTAGTCAAGGAGCTTTGATGCCCTTTGTATAGGTTGGGTTGCTGGATATGGGATCCTCGTAGTAGGCTGGACCAAGATCTGACCGTCGCACCCTCACCTCAGAGATTGGCTGAGCGTGGATAAATCTTAAAGTGTTCTTTCATCCGCGTTTTCCCTTATGGCAGATTCGACAAGTATCCCATCTTTTAATCTTTAATCTCATAAAAGAACCCGACTAGAGGGACTGAGAAATTAATTGAATACAAAACTTATCTTCAAGCTTTACCTTATTCTGATCGTTCAGAGGGCGATCACGGGGTCACTGAATGAAGTCCTCCGTTTCTTTCGGAGGTGCTGCCCCCTCGGGACTACCAGTAGCTTCGGTTGTTGAATCTCGTGCAAGTTAGGTTGTGGTTGTATTGGCTGCAAGCATCGGAATTAGCACTCGATTTCGTTGGCACCATGCAATTGAACCAATCCAATTATTTACTTATTCAATGAGACTGAGTTAATTTGGCAGCTCACCCAACCTATTTTCATTTAACAATCTCAAGTGGATGAATCAGAATCTTGAGAAAGTCTTTCATTTGTCTACCATTATAGACAAGTCTGACTCGAAGTATTTGTCAAAATACATATGAAATAGTGTTTCTATTTTACGAAATGGACCCAAATAGGCAGAAAGCGAAGTCCAGCAAAAAGTGGATTATTTAGAGCAGGTTTAATGGATAACGGGGATGGAATACGGTTGGATGGTTAGGACACTCTATCTTTAGAGATAAGGAAGGGCGTGAACCGAGTTTGTAAAAGGCTTATCGGATGGGTAAGAAAGACTTTGGTCTATCCAATTCAAGTTCAAGACCGGTTAAGAGAGCTACGTCCAGGAGGGTTGGGCTCATCATCCCGAATCGAAAATGAAAGGAATGGGTAGTGAAAGACCAGATCCTTCCTCCCCACATGGCTAGAAGTAGATAAACAAGAATTAATTCTAACTCCCACATGATGAAAAAAAGTAAAAGTTCCCGAGACGAAAATGATCCAATTTGACCCTATTCTCAAACCTGGTGGCTCGGTTGATTGGCACCCATGTAGGCTCATCTTGCATACAAATTCTGGGGGTCCCAATTCCTGCATCCACCAAGAACATTTCTTGCCTGAAGCGTTGTTGACCTGAGACTGGCATTTGTCTTTCCTAGGGATGAGAAACTTTGTCTCGAAAGGGATGGAGCTTTCGCTGTGCCAGGATCGATAGCTGTAAAAGTGGTGGCGTGGTTGTCCCCACACCCCCTTATCATGCGTGTCTGTGGGAGCAGTTTGTGCTAGCGTTTTGGCGCTCGCCTTATGGTTCTCAGTCCTCTTTCGCCGAGATGCCTTTTAAAAAGATTTTTCCCGCATCGGAACAAGACCCACTATACTAGACTTAGCCAATTCGTGCGGATGGGGATTCCCCAATAGATTCTACAAATTCGGATTTGGATGCCCCTGCGCATAAACATATGGATAGGCATGCCGATTCATTCTCGACCAAACCTATCCCCTAACCCTCGGAGTCTCCGTCCGCTTCTTCTCCTTCTGGAGCATCCCTCATCGGCCATGCATCGGACGAGACCAATTATCAATATAATCACAAATCATAGAAAGGTTTACTTTTGCTTATTGTATTAGTAATAAACCAATAAAATTGAATATGCATGAGACTATGCCTCGTAGAACCATGAGACTTACGCCCCGTGTCTCGGGGCTTACGCCTCACCGTGTACGGTATAAAACGCCTCTTCTCACGCTGCCACCTTTTAAAACATTGCTAACAAGAGTATACATGAGTCATTTGTATAACAACAGGGCACACATGAGCCACTTCAATAATGAGGGGTATATCAGTTCTAAATGACAAAGTTGAGGGGTACATAAAACCCTTTTCCTTTAATTAATTAGTGCAAATTAATTTTAAGAAGTGTCAGAGAAAAAATGGTAAAAATAATTAATAAAAAATAATTAATGATGTGATCTAGGCATGTAGGGGTGTACATCGATTGGTTCAGTTCGATTTTAAGTATTATCGGTTTAGTTTATTAATTTTTGGCATTTAAATATGCTAAATCAATAACCAAACCAAT
Organism: Solanum lycopersicoides; assembly: GCA_022817965.1. Taxonomy (NCBI): domain Eukaryota; kingdom Viridiplantae; phylum Streptophyta; class Magnoliopsida; order Solanales; family Solanaceae; genus Solanum; species Solanum lycopersicoides. The sequence goes on along the minus strand of CM040628.1, from coordinate 66,226,943 downwards.
AAAATATTTTTTTTAGTTTTCGATTTAGTAGTTTTGGTCCTTAAAAATTTGCTTTTCGGTTCAAATAATAAGAAAATACTTATCAAATAACTATATGACTTTTCTAATAAATTTGACGCAACAAAGCAATAGCGTAACTTTACAAATGCTCATAAACTAGAAACAATAATAATAAACATGAAAAGAACTAAACATGTGTAACACAAAGAGAAATTAAGAGGAATATGACTCTTACTTTGGATTTTGACTATTTGTATAATGTGAAGCTGTGAATTCAAAAGGTCAAAGTGAAGTGTGAATCGAAGGCTAAATGACAAAGACATAACTAGTAAGATATTGAGATTAATATTTATATTTATGTACAGGTAAACATAATAAATTACTCTAGTCTTGATGAGATATCTGTTAACACAATAATCCAATATTAAAAACCAATACCAAATGGATAACCCAATATATTTTTTAATAAAACCATTAAAAAACAATTAACCCAATAACTCAATAACAATAAACCAACAACACTTGTTTTCGATTCGGTTTATCGGTCGGTTCAACTTTGCACACCCTTACTGCCATGGCTATGTTGTGTTACTTACATGGCTATGATGTGGCAAATGATAGTGGTAATATAATCTAACTGTGGTTTTCAATTCACTTCGAAGTTGGAATAAGGAGTATTTAAACGCTTAAGTAGTTAAAGTATTAAATTAAGTTTTTATCACGATCCATACCGTCTTGATTGACATCCATACTAACCCTTTGGTGGGAAACCGTCTCCTTATCTTTACTCTTTACTCAACTTAATTTTTAAGTCTTTAAACAAAGTTAAAAGCATTTACGAAAGACTTCTTGAAAGGACTCTAAGAAGTTTCCAAACTAGGCTCTTAACTTTTCTTGAATTTGAACTTATGGATTCAAGGTTGTAATTCACGTTTCTGGATGATTTTGATATGTTTAGAAGTAATTTAGAGTAGTTAGAATCATTAGGAAGTGTTAAAACACTTTAGAAAGGCTTGAAAGGACTGAACTACGAAAACTGGGTGAAAAACGCCGATTCAGGCGCGTCCAGGGCGCGCTGTGCCCGCCCCAAAGTTTAGACCCCATTTGGGCGCACAACAGGCGTACCGCCCCAGGCCCTCTTGTACAGATGGAGTGCGACGCTCCTGCCTTCCCCAGGTGACGTCTAACGAACTTTTCTCTCGTTTTTTGACCTTAAATAGTTCTAATTCAATTTCTTTTCTCAAATTCACTTAGATTCCATTTACTCACATCATACACACAAGGATCTAACCCAATACTCAAGAAACAACACTTTCTAGCTCAACAAATTCATAAACTTCAACTCATGTTCAAGAATAAAAGCAATTCAAGAACAACATTCAAGAACATTCAAAATCCAATCTTTTTAGGATAAAATCGCGTTGAATCAAACATGCTTGGCACGTGAGTTGAACGAACCCAACGTTGATATAGACTCACATACCCTGTAGAAGTAATCCTTTGGTGAAAACACCAACGTTCTTGGTTGATCTTGATGAATTTTCCCTTATTTCCTTCTTCCTTTCTCCTTAGCCCTAGCGTGAAAATCCCAAATTCTAAAACTGACTAAGTTCAATCTTGACTCGTATTAAACTCCTAAAAATGGATTAGAATAATAGGGTAATGAAAAGACTAAAATACCTTTAAAAATCTCAAATTTGGACATTTCCTTAAGTCTAACAGCCCATCTTCCAAAGGACATAACTCACTCAGACAAATTTGAAATTGCACAAATTGACAGAAAGATAATTCCAAGGGTATTTCAACCATATCTGGAACTACATATAACTCATCCTGACCTAGATGTTATGGTTGTTGGAAGTTGACCAAAATTCACTTTTTAACTTACTTAAAATTTCCAGGTTTCCTTATACTTTCCAAAATAAGTATTCCATATTTTAAAACTCCTTTCTTGTTCTTTTTAGCTGCGAGATGTTACAGAGAACCACTACTACAACTAAAACCAAGCAACTAGATTAATAACTAAGACATTTAAGTTACGGAAGCAAATTAAATAAACCAAGTAAGAAGTTTCCATCAACTTCAACAAGGATTCTAAAGAACTAACTAACCAAATGCAAAAGTAAGCAACCTAGAACCTGAAAATCAATATACCAAAACTACTAAACGATAACCAATTCTAAAACAAGAAGGGATGCAAATCCAATCCGATGAACTCAACAACTAGCTAAAGCGAATATCTTAATCCAAAAATGGTGGACATAGACTAAAGAGAATTACATGGCAGCCCGGAAGATGCTAGCTCACCCTTGAATTCGAAAGCAACGATTACAGATCTTCTAAGCAAGGCCTGTCAATAACCTCCGGAAGATTCGATGTACTCAACAAAAATAAGAGCAAGTGCAGTATCAGTACACAACCACCGTGTATTGGGTATGTAGCAAGAATTAAATATGGGAAATGGAGAGAGCAACCTGAAAAGTTGGGAACTTAAAGAGTTGAGAATTTGAAAAGTCCTCTTATACTTTAGTGAAAAGATATTCGTCCCTTATCGGTGGTGGAAAGAAAAATAGGAGAGTTTAAATATAGAAACACTCATATTAATTGTTAAAAGGGTTATAAAGAGTGACCCTCCTCGCGCCATCATCGTCGTCATCGCTCGCTCGGCTAAGAGATTATTTTTTGGACAAAGTTTGTTTAATTATTTAGTTAATTATTTATTTAATTAAATTGAATTAAATGACCAAAATATTCTCAATTAATTAGTTGATAACATAAATGTTTTCAATTATTTAGCTGAGATTAACCAAAAGGTTTCAACTTTTTAGTTGATTAACCCGACACGACTCAGATTCGCGCGACCCATTTTATTTAAATTTTTCCTGTTTTTATTTAAATCTTCCACAGTTTGAAAATGACTGTTCTCAAAGGTTGCAACTTTCAGGAACAACCAGGACCGGTTTATAGGTTGCAAACTTTCATTAATGGTTGTGTGGATTCTGAAAGGTTGAACCTCTTCCTCTTTCCTATAAATACCATTCATTCTTTATAAATTTTTCTTACGAATTTTTCTGATTTCTTCTTCTTCTTCAGCACAAAATTTGTTCGTGTATTTTACTGTTGTTGAGTGGTTTGCTGACACTAGAGTTTTTGGTATCAATACACTGGTGATTGATTCTATCATGGGAGGACATATTTCAAATCAAACCTCGGATACTAAAGGGGAATAATTTCTTTAAGGGGACACTGTGCATTCAGTGGGCTTGATCTTTTTCTGTTCTTATTTTCTAGATTCTGGTAAGTTTACAGATTTTAAGTTTTTGTGATTTAATTATGTTCATCTCTCTTAATGGTTCATTAAAACTTTGGTAACTTTGTGTTTCTGCAAAGTTTTGTTGGAATCAACAATTCTGTTTTAAAATCATAGATTGGTAACAATCTTAAGGAAATTATACAAAAACCTTCATGGTTTTATACCCCTTTTAAGTCTGCAATTTTAAGTAATTGCTTACAGACTGTATCGATTTTTGCTGATTTTAAGTCTGCCATGGTTTTATATGGCAGAATGGGTTCTTAATACATTTTTGCTGAATGAAAATACATGTATCTGATGAAAAAACATTTTACCATTTTCTTATGTATTGGATGTTTGTTACATCATTTTGCTTTGTTGAGGGCGTTTCTCTACTGATAGTTAGCTTATGCCAATATCAGAAATTTGCATGTCCCCTCGAGGATATTTTCCTGCTGCCAGTTGCAATTACCTTGAAACTCTTGCTTTTTTGGTGGATTCAGGTTTGAGTCTGGCACCACTGGTGGTGAATATGGATCCAAATGTAAATGCCAGTGTAACAGCCTGCCTTACTGTCTTTGTGGGTTGCCTACTCCACCTTCGGTGTATCTTCCGGACTCCAAATTGCAGTTTCGATTTTTTTTTTATATCACCTAAAATATTTGATTGCTGTACTCCAGAAAACAATGTCTAATGAACATGCAATGAGATTTCCCTTGGTTGGAAGTGCAATGCTCTTGTCGCTGTTCTTGCTTTTTAAATTCCTGTCAAAGGACCTGGTTAATGATGTTTTGACGTGCTACTTCTTCGTACTTGGCATTGCTGCACTTCCGTATGGATCATTCTGCTATGCTTAATATATTCTATTTCAAGTTACTTAACAGTAGTTTTTATGTGCATGTGCTTTATGTCATCTCTTTCTTTGTGGCTTTACAGGGCAACTTCCCATATTTCCGCTGTACGGACCACTTTCTTGTATCTTCTAAAAATGCCAATTGAACCTGTTAGAAGAATCCTTGGTCTTATTTAGTTATTTATTTTCCTCCTTTTCAGTTTGGGAGTTTGAGTTCATGCCAACACTTCTTATTCCATATTAACAAAATCTTCTGTGGGCTCCCCCATATTGAGTTACCAATGAGTGCATGATAAGCTGCCAACCCTGCTAGTAGTAATGGGTTGATGGCTAATCTGGCTCCTCTCTCATAATCAATTTCATTTAATAACTAAAAAATCTTATCATTTGTTCTAAGAAAATGTGGTTTAGTACTACTCACTAGTCCGGTGTCTGAGTTTCTGATATGAAGGTGTTCTGCTATTTTGCATCATTAATAAGCAATTGGATATTCGCTTATCATATAATTTGTGAGCTTCATGCTTCAATTACAGTTTGTATGGCTTGATGTGTTAGTATATCATTTGTCCTGACAATAGAGTCTTAAATTTCTTCATTTTCAGAGGCCAAATTCACATGGACTTCCTGTTCGATATGTGTAATTTAGATGGATGTTATATGATTTAGGTATAGTATATTGTATACTTCATCCAATTTATGTGATGCACCTTTATGTAATTTGGATCCGTGATGGCACTCCGATGCCTTCCTTTATTTTATTTTCTTATTTATTGATAACGGGAAAATCTCATTTTGGTTGACCTACATTTATGAATTTGTTAGAATATGGGCCCACCCCTCTACCGTGCTCCCACTAAAACACCAGGATCCTTGTCATTGTTAGGGTTTTTACTTGTGACATGCGCCCTACCCACATCCCACATTGGGTCCTTACATTAAGCCAACGTTACTTGTTATTATCTATTTGTATGCTTCGAATGAATGGATATTTTTGCAAGAAACCGTTGCCATTAATTGTTGACTTGACATTTGTTTCTTTTCAGCCTGCTCTGCTATATACTGTTCCAGCTGTAATTGGATTCTTGGCGGTACATTGCATATTGAACGGGGATGTGAAGCCTGTATGTCTAATAGCTGACTTTGTTGTTTATGACTCTTGACTTCTATTATGCTGTTTACTCCCATTTTTAGGCTACATGCTGTATGGAGATTAGATTTCCTCGTCAGATGTTTGGGAAAAACACTTCTTCTAGAACTATGTTGCTCGGACTCTCCAAAATTGTTGCTGCACCCGTGTTGGACTCTTCAAAATGCACTACTCTTATAGTATCAAACACGCACCGAGATATTTTTGAAGAGTTTGAGCAACATAGATATGAGAAAATGCATCTAATGGCTTTGGTTGAAAACTATATAAAGTAGGAGAAAGGAAGGTTTCTTGCTGTTTTATCGAGTGAAGCATAAAATGATTAGAATTGATAATCTTTGATAGAGTATGAACCAAATATCCACTACCTTTTATATAAAGGAAAAAAGCCTTGGTTTTGAAAGCTGAAAAATGTATTCTTGATATTTTTGTTGAGCAGTTGTTGGAGTTTGACGAAGGAAAGACAAAGAAAGCAAGAAGGTAGAATGAGTCTTTAAGTAGAAAAACTGACATTAAAGAGACAATGACCCTCCAATTAGGCCATGTATTACACAAGGCAGCAGAGATTATTGGTTAAGCAACAAAGTTTGTTGTATTAGATTTTTGAGACTGACCATCAATAGTACTGGCCTTTTATGTTATACCTTAAAATTGATATTATTAAATGTCAATTTGTTCTCTTTCATTTCAAGTCAAAAATATAAGTAGAATTTATAGACTTTTGTAGGGTTGATACAAAAAACAGAAGGAAGTTAAACATTAGAGATTTTTCCTATGAGGATAATCACTTGAAAGTCTTAGACGAAAGTTAGAAGCCAAAGGGAGCTTTGAAACAATAATTTAGAAGCCAAAGGGAGCTTTGAAACAATAATTGAAGACTTATAGCACATAAAATTGAAGGACTTTAAGTCTAGTTTTCATAATTGTTGGAATCATGGTTGAATAAACAGTTCTACAAAATGAAGTTGATTGACTATGACAAATTCATAGTTTTGAGCCAATAGATTATGTGATAACTATGCTGACCACTAATTTAAAGTGCATCATTTGAATTTGTTCATTACATACATTTCCAAAATATTTATATCAATCTTATTGGCAAATTTTGAGGTATGAAAAAAATATAGGCACATATGCAAGATTTTAAATATGTCAAATTCAGTTGTCCGTAATTGAATTCTAAAGAAGCGTTACTATCATCAGTAGTATTTTAGACTTAAAATGTATTTTCGAGTAACAAATTAATAAAGCATTACTGATAGTAACATTTAATTGTGTCTGTTTACATCCGTCAGACATTTGTCCTACATACCTTGATTGAAGTTTGAGGAAGGTTCGTGATTGCAATCTCTAGCATTCTTGTAAATATTATTTTTTGAAGTGTTGGACAAAAAAAGAGGAGTTTATCGTAACTTATGAAATCTAATTAAATTTGACTTTTGAAGAAAGTTAATAATCAAGGGTTCGGGTTATGGAATGAGGAAAGGACAAAAACACCCCTCCTCAAACTATGAAAAGAAGAGAAAACTAAAAGAATTTCAGAGCGAATGTGCGCAGTTTGGAGCGTAGATCGTGCAGCCATGGCAGTAACACTAACATTCCCGCGCAGTCACCTGACGGTCCGTGCAGACTATGTAGTGCTCACTAAAATGGACTTAACTTTTAGCACATGACTCGAATTGACGAACGATCAAATATGTTTGAAAGAAAACTCTGAGACTTGTCATTAGGTTGGTAATAGGCCACAAAACTCTTCGTACGCTAAGAGTTCCTTATGGACTTGCTTTACATCTAATACACTTTCCACACTTATAATTGGGCCTTAGCACCCATGAACAATTAGGAATTAATCACCGGGTATGAACCTATACACGTACGAAAAATGATATTTTGACAGTAAAAAGTGACTAAAGAAATGGACAGTTAAACAAACAAACTATATCTGAATTACAGTCATATCCCAATCTTATGTGTTTTTATAAGTACAAGAGAGTTTCAAACATCATTATCGAAAATATTATGACTAACTGGCCTTAACGAAATAATTGCACTAATAGAAAATGTTGGAAAATCTAACAAATACTTCATTAGGCATGAGGTATTAGTAGAACAACTGTTGCATTCCTTATGCTCTGGCACTATAACTAGTTTCTCCAGATTTATTGCATGCTCAAGTAAGAACTTCAAGAATTGATGGAGCTCTGTTGCGTCAGAGCTACGCGTGCGACTACAAAATGGCATAACCTTGACATTCTTTAAATTTTGTAAGAAAACTTTGAATATGTTTTCTTCAAGGGAGAGGTACTTGTCTTCTGGTAAATCAGTGTCTTCGACCTCAGAAAAAGGATGGTACTACAAATACCGAACAAGGAAAAATCAGGTTAGGTGGTAAGCTTTAAGCTTACCAACTATAGTAATGAAATTGAAGTTTTTGAGGCTTTAGAGCATCAATTAACATTTGATATAAATATATTGTGAACTGAATACATACCGGCTTATCAGGAAATATCATCAAATTTTCCAAATTATGAGTTGACCTTAAGAGGTTGTCTAGCATTGGGAAGGAAAGTTTTGAAATACGGGAACTCATTGTCAAGCATCTGCATTCCATCAACGGTAAGGAGACGTGTTCCTCTTCCAACATCAAATTGGAAATCACCTGAACAAAAGAATGAGACAGATGATAAACCTAAAAAGAGCTCTATTCACAATCAACATAAAAAGATTAGAGACATTTGAGACTGATAACTGACCTTGATAAATCGGGATGAGAGTATTAGCTCATTAGCACAACGAACTCTTAGCAACATATCTTTCTCTATGTTTACATCCATTTCATTATATTCATCACAGTAGAGATTAGAAGTGGCATGGTTCATAGATGGCAAGTCCCCGAGCTTAATTTTTGTATGACTTAAAACCCCAGTAATCGTTAAATGTTCAACATATGGAGCAACAATTTCTAAGCAACATATATCACCATCATATGAATGCCACTCCGCGTAAGGGAAATCATGTTGGGTCAATTGCAATCGCCTAAATTTTGGAGACGTCATGTGCAAACGACTAAAACCACAAAAGTCATGCAGCTCAAAATATTCCAATTGAGGACAATTTGACATTTGTTTAATGTGTTCATCCAGGAAATACAAACTTTGCATCTTTAAACTCTTCAGAGATGTCCAATTTAGTATACAATCTTCTGATAGTAAGCAATTCTCGCAATTCAGTGTTACAATCGATGAACTACTGCAGAGAACTTGCGGCAAGCTATAGGGTTTGGGCTGACTCGAATTAAGATATCTGTAGCTTGTATTCAAGCAAAAATCCTCAACTTTTTTACTCGTAGCAAATTAAAGCCACTTGTCAATTATGGGAAAATAAGACAGAACATCATTATCCTTTGTGAATACAATGTTTAGACTGAACTTTTTAATGCTAGAGCAGGTAAGGAGAGGTAGTACATTATCTGTTAAGAAAGTGAATTTGTGTACTGTCTCTGTCGAGCTATCTGAACGACCATACTCCTCTTCATAAACAATGTTGTCGATAGATGTCCATAAGTATTGCCAATCTTTAGAGAGAATACTTGTTCTGAACGCCTCTTTTATGGACAATCTAGATATAATTTGAACAATAAGACCCTCAGGTAGTTGGCTGATCCTATCAATTTCTTCACATTCTATATCAATCTTTGTTTTTTTTTTAGATGAGTTTTCAATAAGCAGAATTTTGGAGTTTCCATTATCACGACAACTCCAGATAATTGGTCTTGATTGCTCATAACATAGGACTGTGAAAGGGAAAAAATTACAAAGACATCATAGATTAAGTTTACTTGTATATGAGGCAAGGTGGGTGGGATGGATTGAAAACTAATTGTTTTGCTATGCGGGGCGAGGTGGGACGGGTTGAAGTGTTCGCGGACTCATGCGAATTCCGCGCAATTGCTCCGTCCCGCCCCAATTTTTATCCCTAATAACAAAGTTAAAATCTTAATGAAAATCAATTACTACAAATAGGGGTGCTCACATGTCGGTTATTGGTCAATATCAAAACCAAACTAACATAATTAGTTTTTAAATTCTCAAAATTAAATCGTACCAAAAGTAATATACATTTATCGATTTGGTTGTTATCGATTTAGGGTCTATTCGGTTCAGTTATTCGGTTATTAACCATGCACAAAAATAAAATGAATGGTTCATTCAAAATGAAAAAAAAGTGATAACAATTCATCAAAAACGAGAAATAGTTAGAACGACCGATGTTACTAAACTTTTGATGACTAAATTTACTATGAATAAAGCTTCAAAATTCACCATTTTGGCCTTGAAGAAGAGACAGTGACATTTTTAGTCATATACATGAAACTTGTTGGTGTTTATGCATTTTTAATACTAAATTTAAAATATATCCAATAACAAAAATGTTCTCATCTTGACATTTTTGCTTTCATAAAGAAATCAAAATTAAATTTTGATGAAAACATATATAAGATCTTTAAAAGTGTTTATAAAAGTAATATGTTATGTATATATAATAATAAAATATATGTATATACAAAATTTATCGGATCACTTAAGTTATTTCTTCGGTTATTTTGAACAGAACTAAAAAAACTATTGATTTTCAAAAAATCTAAAACCAAATGAAACTAAACCCAAATAAAATCGATTTATTGGATCATTTTGCATAATTTTTTTGGTCTCGATATATTTTTGTCTGAATCGTGAACACCCCTAACCACAAGTATACCGAGGATACGAAAAACAATAAAAAATAATTTATTCTTGAAAAGTGATTGCCTAAAAAGCGGGGGGGGAGGGAGGATTTAAAATAGAAGAAAATCTATAAAAATTCAAAAGAAGGAGAAGAACAATACCCACATTGGAAAAATAAAGAGAAAAATATGATAGAACTAACCTTATTACTGAACATAAACTAAGCGGCGAGAGCGAGAGAGAAACTGAAGAGATGAATAAAGAGGGAAGAGTAGGTAGGTTTTATAAGAATGGGACAACGCCGAGAATGCAAGAATAACATATGTAACGTTATAACCCTCTTAAGTAGGTCAAATTCAATGAAAATCACCAAAATGCCACTTATTGCATCAATCAATATTACCTCGGGCATGCCAACAACCAATATTGACTCTCTACACTAGGACAACTAATATGACCCCTTTTCGAACAAAATAAAAAATATAATATGTTTTCAAAAATCTAAAATCAAACGACATCAAACCGAAATAAAATCGATTTATTGAATTGTTATATTATTTTGTTATGGATCAATTTTTATCCAAATTATGAACACTCTTAACCACAAGTTATATTGAGGATAAGACCACCAATAAAAAATAATGTATACTTGAAAAAGAATTGTGTAAAAAAGAGGGGGGGGGGGTCTATAAAAATTCAACAAAAGGAGAAGAACAATACCCATATTTGAAAAATAAAGAGAAAAATAGGATAAATAGAACTAACCTTGTAGCTGAACATAAACTAAGCGGCAAGAGCAAGAGAGAAGCCGAAGAGATGAATAACGAGGGAAGAGTAGGTAGATTTTGTAAGAATGGGACAATACTGAGAATGAAAGAATAACACATGTAAATGTTACAACCCTCTTAAGTAGGTCAAAGTCAATGTAAATCACCAAAATTCCCCTTACCGCATCAATCAATATTACCTCAGTAATGCCAATGACCAATACTGACTCTTTACACTAGGATAACTAATACGACCCCTTTTCAAAGAGGTCTCCTTAAGACTCTATTAAGTGAAATCATTTAATATGGATAGATACAAGTTATAACAATCCCCATAAAAGGAAAACAAGAAGGCTTTCCTTAAGATAATTTACAAATACAATAATAAGGAAAGCAATCAACGACATACTACTGTTGAACTCTTTCCCAGATCTTTTATTTCTTTGAAAAGATACAAGAAAGAAACTAACAATCTATTGATACTGGTAAACCTAAATGATTCTTTCTATGTATCATTTCTAAATATAATGAAATTCATAGGTATATTGAAAGAAGTCTATTAAATTGCAATTATTTTTTAATCATACTTCAATCGTTAATATAAATGAAATAAGAATCACCGCTAAAAAGTATTATACTGTTGATCGTGAAATATTGATTGTTGTTGAACCATGAATGACATTCCTTTTACTTTGAATATAAAAAGGTATAAGGAGGAACTTTCACATATATCCACTTAAAAATAGCCTAATTACTCGTCATATCTATAGTTTAATAATTACAATTCGTAGCTACATGTTATAGGGAAGAGAGAGACGAGTGAGACTAGAAGAGAGGCGAGAGGCGATATAGAGGGAAAAGAGTGGGAGAAAAGTGAATTGTATATCTATATAGGTTAGATAATTGTATATTATACATATGTATTTGTATATATGGCAAGCGAGATTGGTAGAGGGAGGAGAGAGGTGAGCGAGATTGGGAAAATGAGGAGAGAAGCAAGCAAGATTAGGAGAGGAAGAAGAAAGGTGAGAGAGAGAGGTCATAAAGTGGGAGAGAGGTGAATATTATATGTATATCATTTAGATAATTGTATATTATACATATGTATTTGTATATATGGAAATCGAGTCTGGGAAAAGGAGGAGAGAGGTGAGTGAGAGAGCCATAGAGGTGAATCGTATATGTATATCGATTAGATAATTGTATATTATATATATTTATTTGTATATTATGGCGAATTATACCTAACAAACATGACTAATTATACAAACTCGAAGTCAGACCATGTAATTACTGTACAATGTTAGTGACGAGTGGTAATTATAGCAAACTATAGCTATGATGAATAATTAAGTAGTATAAGTTTGCTTAACTACATAATTTTCCCTATAAGAAACAAGGAAGATTTTGAGGAGTGAAATATGTTTGATAATTTCTGGATGTTATTACAGATTAAATGATGTATATGTATTTCAGTTTATATTGCTTAAAACTTATTTATTTTTAGATTTTCTTTCACTTCTTTATATTATATTTTCTTTAATGGAAATCTTCCCATACATGGACAAGTTAGAGAGGAAGTATGAATTAAATATAATTCCATAGTTTTGATCAAAGGTATGTATTTGTGTTTTAAAAGTTACTTTGTATATATAAGTAAAATAGAGAAAATTTCAGAAATATCAAAGATAATAGATATAATAAGGCTCGATAGCTAGAGTTTCGGTAATTGCGCCCTTATAGCTATAGTTTTGTTTGCTATGGAGGTTGTGGTTTATATATTTCGCTTGCAAATATACAAACCGGGTAAGTTTATGTAAATGGAGGCTGCAATACATATATTTCGTTTGCCCATTTGTTTATATCTCTTGTGAATTTACAAACATGGTAAATATATACAAATTTTGTATTTATACATCTAAATTTTTTTGTATGTTTAATTTGCCAATATACAAACAGGATAATTAATTATGAATTTATTCATAAACCTATACAAATATCAAGGGTATGTATATACAAATTATGGATTTATACAATTAGAAAACTAATTAAAAATGATGGGCGTTGTTACCTTTATATTTTTATCTCATTTTATCTTTATTTATTATTTAATACTCCTATTTTATCTTTTATGCTACCTTTTCATAATAGTTCTACGTCGTACCCTACTTTTCTTGTAGGTTTATCACTAAAACTATGGATGTGTGACATTATGTAAACAAGCCTTAATGTTGTATCATTGTCCATGATCATTGTCTTCATCATGAGAATGAATTGAGTTTGTTGACAATGCCGAACCGTCAGTCATAACTTTGTTTTTCTCCTTGAATTTAGTTCTTGGGATCTCCAGTCTACTAGATGGAGTTACCGCCATGATGACTTGTCCTAAGCCGTAAATCCATTCCCTTAGATTATCTTTAAACTTTCTCTCTAGTTAGGCCTTTTTATAAGTGGATCCGGCACATTATCCTTTGACTTTACATAGTCAAATCTGATAATTTCACTAGAGAGTAGTTTTATAACGGTATCATGTTTATGTCTTGTATGACGAGACTTTCCGTTATACATCATGCTACATGTCCTATCTATTGCATATTGACTATCAAAGTGTATGCATACTAATGCCAATGGATTGGGCCAGAAAAGAATATCTATCAAGAAATTCTGGAGTCTTCCACTTATTCACCGACCTTAAAGATCATTATAGAGCTAGCGATACATGTCTTTTTTAAAATATTTCCAAGAGACTGCTTCTCTACCAAGAGTAAGTGTATATCCACTCATAGATTTTACTTCATTTGTCCTGTGATCAAATATGCATCACTATATCCTTTCAATACTGTTGGATATTGTTAAATGCAAGGCATAGTTTAAAGTATTTTTGTAAATACTCCAAAACTATATTTATTGCCATCTAATGAGTTTGATTGGGATCACTTGTCAACCGACTCAGTTTATTAATAGCAAATAATATACCTGATAGCGCACACTTCATGATATACATCACACTTTCAATACTCTAGCACAATCCAATTGTGAGTCACTTTCGCTTTCACTCTTTTGAAATGCAAAAATCACATTTATTAGAGACTTGACAATATTGACATCCAAATATTTGAACTAGTCAAGTACCTTTTAAATGAAATAAGACCGTGAAAATGCTAAACATTATGGAGTTTTAAGGATTCTTATACCTAAGATCGCATCAGCAACTCCCAAAATTTTCATTTCAAACTTGATGTCTAGCATATGTTTAGTAGAATTTATGTCATTATTGTCTTTATTGATGATCAACATATCACCAATATAAAAACAAATAATGACCTTGTGATTTTAATGTGAACACATTTATCAGTTCCATCATTCTTAAATCCATTTGCCAACATGGTTTGGTCAAATTTCTTATGTCATTGTTTGGGTGCTTGTTTTAGTCCATAATGTGACTTAACAAGTTCACACACTTTCTTTTATTTATCAGGAACCATAAAACCCTTGGGTTGTTTCATATAAATTTCTTCTTCCAATTTTCCGTTTAAAAGAAATGTTTCACATTCATTTGATGAATTTGGAGGTCATATATCACAACTAATAGTATTAGCATCCGAATGGATATAATTCTAGTTACTGATGAGTATATATATCAACAAGATCAAAACCTTATTTATTTTTTTCTAAAGTCTTTGACACAAAGTCATGTTGTATATTTGTCAACAGTTTTATCAACTTTCATTTTCCTTTTGAGGATTCACTTTGAGCCGAAAAATTTATTTCTCGGAGGAAGATCAACCAACTTCCAATAGGTTTGCTCAAGGTTGAACCAATCTCACTATTGATATCACTTGTCCAAAAGGATGAGTCTACATAAGACACAAGAAATGTTACAAAATCATATTCGAAGGAAGTATATGTCCCATGAAATTTACTACGTCTATGAATCTCTTTGTTAAGCACATTCTCCTTTTGTTCTTTCCAAGATCGTTTAGACCTTTCACTAGACTAATCAAGTCTAATTTTACAGTCCACATTTTTAGGTTCTATTTCAATTCTTTTAGAAATAGGAACTTGGACTTTGGCTAGACACCCCCACACTTTGAAATATTACAATGTTGGATTTCCTTCCTTTTTATTTGTCATATGGAATAGATTGTATCCTGAACAAACAAAATTGATTTCTTTATGAAAAGGAAGAACTTTTTTTTGTTCCCTTTTGCAGTAAGGATAGTTCCTCCACACAAGTTTTGTGGTAAACCCGAACTTCTACAAATGCATCCATCATTTCTTTCAACATTCGATTTTTCTTTAGATTGTGGTGAATAGGGCAGTAGGTTGATGGATAAATCCACTTTCCAAACATATTTCTGCACAAGGAGATTCATACTCTCCATTCTTATCACTTCTTATCTTTTTCCAACTAATTTTCAACTTCGATATTATATTGTATAGACATTTCTATTGCTTCATCTTTACCATTAAGCAAATAGACAAATTTTTTTAATGCAATTGTTAATGAAAGCAACGAGATACTTTTTCCCACGACGAGATTGTATTGACTTTATATCACAAATGTTAGTGTAAATCAATTTTAAGGGATTAAAATTTCTTTCAATAGATTTATAAGAATGCTTATCATACTTAGATTCCGCACAAACTTGATATTTTTATTTATTGCACTCAAAGTTAGACAAAACTTCTAAGTTGATCAGTTTTCCTTACAATGTATTTTTTAATTGAAATGCCCCAAGTGCTCATGTGACTCTGACTCAAGCAAGTTAGAACAAATAAAAGATTGAGTTTGAAAAGCTCTTCGCGAGGTAGATTTTTCTCAAATATTTTGTTCCAACTTCTTACAATTTTGTGTTATACAAACATTGTTTAGAGTCATCACCTTGTCAAATATCATTTTCAGAAGGACATTTCCATAACTTTCAATTTGCGTGTTATAGAACTACCCATGAACAAAGTTTCATTGGGTCCAATAAAGGCAATATAGTCCAAATATTTCTTTTACAAAACATAAAAGTGAATTGTATATGTATATAGGTTAGATAACTGTATATTATACATATGTATTTGTATATATGGCAAGCGATATTAGTAGAGGGAGGAGAGAGGTGAGAGAGATTGGGAGAATGGGGAGAGAAGCAAGCAAGATTGGGAGAGGGAGTAGAGAAGCGAGAGAGAGAAGGCATAAAGTGGGAAAGAGGTGAATTGTATACGTATATCATTTAGATAATTGTATATTATACATATGTATTTGTATATATGGAAAGCGAGATTGAGAAAAAGGAGGAGAGAGGCGAGCGAGAGAGGGCAGAAAGGTGAATTGTATATGTATATCGGTTAGATAATTGTATATTATACATATGTATTTGTATATTCTGGCAAATTATACTTAACAAACATGGCTAATTATACAAACTCGAAGTCAGACTACGTAATTAATGTGCAATGTTAGTGACGAATGATAATTATAACAAACTATAGCTATGATGAAAATCAAATAGTACAAGTTTGTTTAACCACGTAATTTTCCCTATTAAAAACAAGGAAGATTTTGAGGAGTGAAATATGTTTGATAATTTCTTGATGTTATTAAATATTAAATGATGTATATGTATTTCAGTTTATATTGCTTAAAATTTATTTACTTTTAGTTTTTCTTTCACTTCTTTATATTATATTTTCTTTAACGAAAATCTTCCCATACATGGACAAGGTAGAGAGAAAATTTGAATTCAATATAATTCAATAGTTTTGATCAAAGCTATATATTTGTATTTTAAAAGTTACTGTGTGTATATATAAGTAAAATAGAGAAAATTTCAGAAATATCAAAGATAATAGATATAATATGGCTCGATAGCTATAGATTCGGTAATTGCGCCCTCATAGCTATAGTTTTGTTTGCTATGGTGGTTGTGGTTTGTATAATTCGCTTGCAAATATGCAAACAGGGTAAGTTTATGTAAATGGAGGTTGCAATACGTATATTTCGCTTGCCCATTTATTTATATCTCTTGTGAATATACAAACATGGTAACTATATACAAATTATGTATTTATACATCTAAACTTTTTTTGTATGTTTACTTTGCCAATATACAAAAAGGATAATTAATTGTGAATTTATTCATAATCGTATACAAATATCTAGGGTAAGTATATACAAATTCTAGACTTATACAATCAGGGAGCGAATTATACGAATTCTGAATTTATACAATTAGAAAACCAATAGTAAGATTTTGCAAAACTTTCAGCACGTCACTAAATATTTAATTCTACACCATAACCCAAAAGGTTCCTTAAGGATGCATTCACTTACTTAAAGTTAATCATCAATTGGAATTTTTGACCAAACTAATCAATTATTTAGACTAATTCACCAAAATAATATGTTTTTACAAAACTAGTATAAACGTATGCATAAGTACCCCCTCAACCTATGTCTGAAATCTCATAGACACACTTATGCTATACAAAGGTCCTATTACCCCCTGAACTTATTTTATAGATAATATTTTACCCCTTTTCAGCCTACGTGACACTAGTTTGGAAAAAAATGTCAACACACGCTGGGCCCACAAGATAGTGCCACGTAGGACGAAAAGGGGTAGAAAATTATTTATAAAATACGTTCAGGGGGGTAATAGGACCTTAGTATAGTATAAGTGTATCACTGGGATTTAGGACATAGGTTGAGGGTGTATTTATGCATTATCCCTATTTGTGAGTAACGTTTTAGGGTATTTTTATTTTAAAAATTCAACTGATAAAAACTGACGGAGATGACGACGTTAATGAATAAATGTACTCCTGAGTAACGTTTTACACCTAAAACATTACTCACGAGTACGTTTTTGGAGTAAGACGATACTCTTAATAAAAATCATTGGGGTAAGAAATAATTGTTTTTTATTAAGAGTATCTTTTTACCCCTAAAACGTACTCTTGAGTAACTTTTTAGGCGTAAAACGTTACTCATGAGTACGTTTATTCATTTAACGTTGTCATCCCCGTCAGTTTTGTCCGTAGAAATTTTAAAATAAAAATACCCTAAAATGTTACTCAGAAATACATTTATACTAGTTTTGTAAAAAAAATTATTTTAGTGAACTAGTTTAAATAATGACTTACTTTGGTCAAATCCCATTAATTGGGACTTGAGACCATGATGATAATGTTTTGGAGAAGACTTACTAGTATTGTCTTGATTTTACAATTAGTAACAATAATGTCTCAATTATTGAGAAAAAAATAGGATTAATGCATTAGCACCCCCAACTATGTCCGAAATCCCAGAGACACACTTATATACTCTATACTAAGGTTCTATTAGGGAAAATAAATTTGTGGATTGCCAAATCCATTCAAGATTCAGGCGACCAATACTTTCTGAGTTAAGACCAAGATCATTATTTGAAAGGTCCCAAATCCTTCTTAAGGGAACATTCAATGATTTGGCCCAAATTACATCTTCAAAACTTTGCATTAGGTTGTAAGAGAACAAAGGATCTCATATGTTGGAGCAAAGTCCGCACTTATCATATTCAATGGAGAAAATACACAAGTATCCCCTAGACTATGACCGGAATCCCAGAGACACACCTTAACTATTTTAAGGTCCTATTACCCTCCTGAACTTATTTTTTTTTTAATTTAGTGCACCTTTTTGGCTTACGTGACATCAAAATATCTCTCACGCGCCTCAATTGCCTGTAGTAGTCAGAGAGTGTGCCATGTAAGACAAAAGATGTATAAAATTACAAAAGAAATAAATTCAGGGGTAATAGGACCTTAGTTTAGTTAAGACGTGTCTATGAGATTTTGGTCATAGTTTAGGAGGATATTTGGGCATTTTCCCTATTCAATAAGATATGGTGACTTTGAGAAATTTACACCACTCTACAAATTGGAGAAGCTTAGGACATTGCTACCGATATGTATTGATATCTATTATTTCTAGAGTTGCAAAATGTGGTAGCGGTGGTTCAAGAATGGAAGATTTTGGTGAAGTACACAACTTGTATGGATCTCTATCAATTCTTGAGTTGCCAAATGTGGTTGATAGAAGGGAAGCTCGGAAGGAAAAAATGACGGGAAAGGAACATGTTGATAATTTATCTTTAGGGTGGAGTGGAAGTAGTCATGCCGAAAATTCACAAACTGAAAGAGACATAATTGATGAGCTCCAACCAAATACAAACATAAAAGAAGTCAAAATCACCAGATATAGCCAGTGAAATTGGTGAACGGTCGAAAGGTGTGGTGTTTACCCTGTCTCTGAGAGTTAGTGATCGCACATGATGGTAGTGATGAAGAGATAGAACATTGGGAGTTGCCTTGATCTATTCAAAGACTTACCATACGCAATCTAAAAACATTAAGCAGTCAAGTTCTCAAAAGCCTCACCTCTCTTGAATATCTATATATGGCTGATTTAACTCAAATTCAGTCAATGCTGGAACAAGGGCATCTACCTTCATCTCTTTATGAGCTACATTTATCTAGCCATCATGAGCTCAAATCAGTTCCTGAATCAGCACTGTCCTCCTACCTCTCAGAGCTGATCATCGAGGATTGCCCGAATTTCCAATCCCTTCCAGTAAAAGGGATGCTTTTTTCCCTCTCAGAATATATGTTTTCGATGCCCATTGCTCAAACGGTTAAACCACTACTAGAATTTGACAAGGGTGAACATAGAGATCGATTGGCAATCCCTTTAATGATTAAAAGAAATGTAGGTTTTTATTTTTCCTCATAAGCTTTCTATTTTGTTTACTTCCCTTTTTAAAAATCTTGTTCAGCAACATGAAGTGTCTATGGCCACATTGAAGCCAAGAAATCATCTTCAGTTTGAGGGTGAAAACTTTTATTGTCAGAATTAGAAGTCATAGTCTTGCAGCTAATTATTGTGTGTTATATAACAATTAGATCTTGGATGGGGGGGGGGTATAGGATTATTTTATCATTGCTTATTGGTTTATGCTCTTACCACGTTTTAATTTCACGTCTCAATTGCAAAAGACATCAGGGTGAGCTGTTCAAGATGTTTCAGAAGCGTAAGAATAAGCAGGCATCAAATCAATCGGTGAGTCAGTGGCTTGATGAACTTCAAGATGTTGTGGAAGGCGCTGAAAACTTGATGGAACAAGTTGTTGTGTTTAAGAACATTTTCATAACTAGAAAATTAAAACTAGTAGAGAAATTAGAATCAGAAACAGATTAGAAAAAATATATGAAATATTTTTCTTAAAGAAGAAATGTTGTCAATATGTGTTAAAAGAATTTTACTGATTCCAACAAACTTTGCAGAAACACTAAATAACCAAAGTTTAATGAACCAGTGAAGAATAGAAGAACAAAAATTAATTTACAAATCTAAAATTTGTAACACATACCAGAATTTGGAAAAAATAGAAAGATGATCAAGCCCACTGAATGTACAGTGTCCCCTTAAGGAAATTATTCCCTCTAGTATTCTAGGTTTGACTTGGAATATGTCATCACAGGGTAGAATGATCTCAATCACCAGTTATTGATACCCAAAACACCGGTGTCAGTGAGACACTCAACGACAGTAAAGTACACTTAGAATACTAGATTTAGAAGTAGTAGAAAAAGTCCAGAAATTCTATTATTCTATATATTTAAATGAGAGAAAATCCCTCAATTTATAGAACATAGGGTAGTGCAAAAAAGTTCTTATTGTGCCTTACTGGAAAGTTCACAAACCTTTTGAAAAGTCATAATATTTTAGAAAGGTCGTCACCTTTCATAAAAGTCACAACTTTTCATAAAAGTCATAACTCTTCATAAAAGTCGCAACTTTTCATGAAAGTCATAACTTTTCATAAAGTCGCAACCTTTCATAAAAGTCAACACTCTTTATTTTCCATTCATACATTTAAAACCCAACAATTCCCCGCATGAATGGAGAATGACTCCAAGACAAAGAAGCGAACAAGTATGTGTACTTTACAAGCAAGAATTAATTGCATCTGGATAATTAGGTTTTTCCTTGTACTTTCCGTAGTGAACATATGTCAAATATACTCGGTCAATCGGTAGATGTGATATCTTTGAACCGTCGAGCTTTGATGTATACGTAGACAATCATATGTCAAACAATTAACCCTTTACTATTTATGATTCTTACGGTTGTGTTCGTTTTAGATATGAACACCTCCCGGTTTCATAAGTGTCTAGAGAGATGAGCTTTTGACAATCATCCTCTTTGAAGCGACTTACATTTCACATTCACATAGGCGATTTCTAATCACGTTATCACGTAGATACACTATTTGATCAACTCTGCCAAACTTAGCAAATCATTAAAACCATTAAGCTTTATTAACTCATTAACAAGCCTTAATGTTGTATCCTTGTCCCTGAGCATTGTCTTCATCATGAGAATGAATTGAGTTTGTAGACAATGCCCAACCGTCAGTCACAACTTTATTTTTCTCCTTGAATTTAGCTCTTGGGATCTCCAGTCTGCTAGATAGAGTTACCGCCATGATGACTTGTCCTAAGCCGTAAATCCATTCCCTTAGACGATCTTTAAACTTTCTCTCTAGTTAGGCCTTTTTATAAGTGGATCTGACATATTATTATTTGACTTTACATAGTCAATTCTGATAATTCCACTATAGAGTAGTTTTCTAACAGTATCATGTTTATGTCGTATATAACGAGACTTTTCGTTATACATCATGCTCCATGCCCTATCTATTGCGTCTTTACTATCAAAGTGTATGCATACTAATGCCAATGGTCTTTCCAAAAAAGAAATATCTATCAAGAAATTCTGGAGTCTTTTAACTTATTCACCGACCTTATCTTGAGCATCTAGCTCAAAGATCATTATAGAGCTAGTGATACATGTCTCTTTTGAAATATTTCCAAGAGTCTGTTTCTCTACCAAGAGTAAGTCTATATCCACACGTGGATTTTACTTCATTTGTCCGGTGATCAAATTTGCATCACTATATCCTTTCAATACTGTTGGATATTGTTATAATACAAGACATAGTTTAAAGTATTTTTTTAAATACTCCAAAACTATATTTATTGCCATCTAATGAGTTTGATTGGGATCACTTGTGAACCGATTCAGTTTATTAATAACAAATTATATACCTGATAGCGCACACTTCATGATATACATCACACTTCCCAATACTCTAGCACAATCCAATTGTGAGTCACTTTCGCTTTCACTCTTTTGAAATGCAAAACTCACATTTTATTGAAGACTTGACAATATTGACATCCAAATATTTGAACTATTCAAGTACTTTTTCAATGAAATAAGACCGTGAAAATGCTAAACATTATGGAGTTCTAAGGATTCTTATACTTAAGATCGCATCAGCAACTCCCAAAATTTTCATTTCAAACTTACTTTCTAGCATATGTTTAGTATAATTTATGTCATTAGTGTCTCTATTGATGATCAATATCACCAATATAAAAACAAACAATGACCTTGTGATTTTGATGTGAACACATTTATCAATTTCATCATTCTTAAATCCATTTGCCAATATGATTTGGTCAAATTTCTTATGTCATTGTTTGAGTGCTTATTTTAGACCATAATGTGACTTAACAAGGGCGCACACTTTCTTTTATTTATCAGGAACCACAAAACCCTCGGGTTGTTTCATGTAAATTTCTTCCTCCAATTTTCCGTTTAAAAGAAATGTTTCACATTCATTTGATGAATTTGGAGGTCATTTATCACAACTAATAATATTAGCATCCGAATGGATATAATTCTAGTTACTGATGAGTATGCCGTATATTTGTCAACAGTTCTATCGACTTTCATTTTCCTTTTGAGGATTCACTTTGAACCCAAAATTTTATTTCCTAGAGGAAGATATTGATATCATTTGTCCAAAAGGATGAGTCTGCATAAGGCACAAGAAATGTTACAAAATCATATTCAAAGGAAGTATATGTCCCTTTACATTTACTACACCTCTGAATCTCTTTATTAAGTACATTCTCCTTTTGTTATTTCCAATATCGTTTAGACCTTTCACTAGACTACTCAATTCTAATTTTACTGTCTACAATTTTAGGTTCTATTTCAATAGTAACTTGGACTTTGACTAGACACCCCCACAGTTTGAAATATTTCAAGTTGGATTTTCTTCCTTTCCATTTCTCATATGAAATAGATTGTGTCCTGAACAAACAAAAAATGCTTTCTTTATGAAAAGACAAAACTTTTTTTTGTTCCCTTTTTGCAGTAAGGATAGTTCCTCTACACAAGTTTTGTGGTAAACCCGAACTTCTACAAATGCATCCATCATTTCTTTCAACATTCAATTTTGTCTTTAGATTGAGGTGAATATGACAGTAGTTTGATGGATAAATCCATTTTTCAAACATATTTCTACACAAGGAGATTCATACTCTCCATTCTTATCACTTTTTATCTTTTTTCCAAGTGATTTTCAACTTCGATATTATATTTTCTAGACATTTCTATTGCTTCATCTTTACCATTAAGCAAATAGATAATTTTTTAATGCAATTGTCAATGAAAGTAGAGATGCTTTTTCCCACCACAAGATGGTATTGACTTCATAACACAAATGTCAGTGTAAATCAATTTTAAGGGATTAAATTTTTTTTCAACAGATTTATAAGAATGTTCAGCATACTTAGATTCCACACGAACTTGACATTTTTATTTATTGCACTCAAAGTTAGACAAAACTTCTAAGTTGATCAGTTTTCCTTAGAAGGTATTTTTTAATTGAAATACCCAAGTGCTCATGTGACTCTGACTCAAGCAAGTTAGAACAAATAAAAATATTGAGTTTGAAAAGATCTTCGCGAGGTAGCTTCTTTTATCAAATATTTTGTTCCAACTTCTTACAATTTTGTGTGATACAAACATTGTTTAGAGTCATCACCTTGTCAAATATCATTTTCAGAAGGACCTTTTCCGTAACTTTCAATTTGCGTGTCATATAACTACCCATGAAAAAAGTTTGATTGGGTTCAATAAAAGCAATATAGTCCAAATATTTCTTTTACAAAAACATAACAAATGACTATTAACCAATATTCATGTCTATGCAAATACTTCTATAATAATAGACATATCTTTTCATGAAAAATCACAACATTTAAGTGACACTTTTTCATAAAAGAACACAACTATTTTGAACAAGTATATATATCATTTGATAGTTTCATACTAGTCACACCATATACTAGTAATAAAGAAACTCAACAACTATAATACCAAATATACTCCAAGAATTTTGTGGGTCTAACAAAATACAAAAGTACCATTGAATTTCATATCTTTTGCTCCAAAGTTAAATTAGACACCAAATCTAATCATAAGCAAAGAACCCCCACATTTTAAATATGATCTCAAAAATGTTTTTCAAGTATTTGAAAATAGTTTTTTCACATATTTTTCCCGACTCTCAAAATTTCTTTGGTAGTATGAAACCTCTTTTAAAAATATTATTCTACGAAAGAATTATAGAGTTTCAATTCTCTTTGACAATCTTTACATAGTGTCAAAGTTCATTCCATAGAGGCACAAACACACCAACTCTAAGTCGCTGGTCTTTCTCGTCTATAACAAATATACATACCACTTAGTATTTAGAATACTAACAAAAAAGACAAAATTTTGTATATTGTTTTCTATTTAACAATGAAGTTTATAGAACATAAAAAGTACAAAACTGACTTATCATGTGAAGTTTTCATATTCTTCAAAGCAATTGAAAATTCTAATTTATTCAGAGTAGAAAACTGTAAAAGTTTTTTAGTCTACAACAATCAGATACAATAAAATTGACAGTGAATACAAAACTACAAAAGTTTTTTTTTAATTCCAAATAGAATAAACCATATTCTTAGATTATCACATAGAAATATTTGTTTATTTCAAATAGTCTTCCAACTATAACATTTTGACATACTATTTTATCAAACAAAAATATGCATGTCTCACTCTGCAAACTAGTGAATTTTAAAGGCAACACTATTTGCCAAGGAAAATTCATTCAAAAATCATACGATTTGCAGAACTTTTTCCAAAGGCATACATGATAAATATCAAAATTGTTAACCCTTCGAAACTGTTTTCCTCCTTAAATGAATAATAAGAAGGTTACATCTTTAATTGGAATACCAAAATAAAACTTTTTTTTGTTACATTCTCCTTCAACCTTACTAAACAACGTAACTTTTCATAAAAGTCGTAAATTTTCATAAAAGTCGCAACTTTTCATAAAAATCGCAACCTTTCATAAAAGTCGCAACTTTTCATTTTCCATTCACACCTTTAAAACCCAACACAAGTCAATTATGAAGCTTTACGGCTTAAGGTGGAAGGTAAGCATCAAAATCTTGCATAAATTAACCAAGCAATTATCAAGAAGAAATTTTTCTTTGCTTGTCGATTAGCTTGATTTGATTGTTGATCAATTGTTGTGGTCTTGTATTTGTTGTTCTTAAACTTCAATCAACTAAAATCATGAATTGATAGAAACAAAGATGAATTTAAAGATAGTAAAATGAATAGATGTATCATGATGTATTAAGACTATGCTAGAGGTTAAGGTATTAACAAGTCTATCTTCATATATTTTTGCACTCCTAATTTTCATGTGCATTTCAGGACCTTATAGTGTAACTTTTCTGCTTTTATTAACTTTTAATATCTGTAATTTCAAATTAATCCGCCCATTTGACACTCCTAGTCTAGACTATCTATTTTTCTTGACTAAGTTTTTTCCTAGTTAGGTTTTACTGAGACACGTTATCTATGGACATCCAATGTAGAGTGTTATAAATCCAATGAATAGTGAATTGTCCATTTGATTTATTCATGAATTAATTGAATTCATGTGTGTGTAATTTCAAGGTGATATGAATTATACCAACAAACAATGTTTTTAAAAACATTTTTGGGGCGAGTCTCGGGGAGGGGCGTACCAAAAATACTTTGGGGCGTAAATTAAAGACGCAGATCCATAAGACGTAAGTCATAAAATTTGAGGTGTAAGCCCCAAGCATAAAAACACAAGTCCTGGGCGTAAAAACATAAGCTCAGGCATTTTTAATATTTTTAAAAAACTTTTTTTTTGCTTAAAATCATATTTTTATTGTTGGTGAAATGATAGTTCTCAAATAATAATTATAACACTTTTTCTCTTCATTATTGATTATTAATACTTATTTCAATATAATCACAAATCATTGAAAGGTTTACTTTAGCTTATTGTTTTAGTAATAAAACAATAAAATTGAATATGCATGAGACTATGCCTCGTAGATCCATGGGACTTACGCCTCGTGTCTCGGGGTTTACGCTTCGCCGTGTACTGTATAAAACGTTTTGCCTCACGCCCTCATCTTTTAAAACATTGCTAACAAGAGTATGCGTGAGTCATTTGTATAACAACAGGGCACACATGAGCCACTTCAATAACGAGGGGTATATCAGTTCTAAATGACAAAGTTGAGGGGTAAATCAAACTATTTTCCTTTAATTAATTAGTGTAAATTAATTTTAAGAAGTGTTAGAGAAAACATTGTGAAAATAATTAATAAAAAAATAATTAATGATGTGGTCTTGGCATGTAGGGGTGTGCATCAGTTGGTTCAGTTCTATTTTTAAGTATTACCAGTTTAGTTTATTAATTTTCAGCTTTTAAATATGCTAAATAATTAACCAAACCAATAAGATATTTTTCTTTAGTTTTCGATTTAGTAGTTTTGGTCCTTAAAATTTTGCTTATAAAATAAATATATGACTTTTGTAATAAATTTAACGCGACAAAACAATAGTGTAACTTTACAAATACTCATAAACTAGAAACAATATTAATAAACATGAAAAGAACTAAACATGTGTAACACAAAGAGAAATTAAGAGAAATATGACTCTTACTTTGGATTTTGACTAGTTGTATAAAGTGAAGCTGTGAATTCAAAAGGTCAAAGTGAAGTGTGAATCGAAGGCTAAATGACAAAGACATAACTAGTAAGATGTTGAGATTAATATTTATATTTATGCACAGGTAAACATAATAAATTACTCTAGTCTTAATGAGATATCTGTTAACACAATAATCCAATATTAAAAACCAATACCAAATCGATAACCCGACATATTTTTTTAATAAAACCATTAAATAACAGTTAACCCCATCTGGGCACACAATAGGCGCGCCGCCCCAGGCCCTTTGGTGCAGATGGAGTGCGCCGCTCCTGCCTTCCCCAGGTGACACCTAACGAAATTTTCTCTCGTTTTCTGACCTTAAATAGTTCTAATTCAATTTATTTTCTCAAATTCACTTAGATTTCATGTACCCACATCATATACACAAGTATCTAACCTAATGCATTCGATCAAGAAACAACACTTTCTACCTCAAGAAATTCTTAAACTTCAACTCATGTTCAAGAATGAAAGTAATTCAAGAACAACATTTAAGAACATTCAAAATCCAATCTGTTTAGGAACAAATTGCGTTGAATCAAACATGCTTGGCACGTGGGTGAACGAACCCAACGTTGATATATACTCACATACCCTGTAGAAGAAATCCTTTGGCGAAAACACCAACGTTTTTGGTTGATCTTGATGAATTTTGCCTTATTTCCTTCTTCCTTTCTCCTTAGCCCTAGCGTGAAAATCCCAAATTCTAAAACTGACTAAGTTCAGTCTTGACCCGTATTAAACTCCTAAAAATGGATTAAAATAATAGGGTGATGAAATGACTAAAATACCTTTAAAAATCTTGGATTTGGACATTTCCTTAAGTCTAGCAGCCAAACTTCCAAGGGACATAACTCACTTAGCCAAATTTTAAATTGCACAAATTGACAGAGTTGGAAAGATAATTCCAAGGGCTTTTCAACCATATCTGGAATGACACATAACTCATCCTGACCTAGAAGTTATGGTTGTTAGAAGTTAACCAAAACTCACTTTTTAACTTACTTAAAATTTCCAGGTTTCCTTATACTTTCCAAAATAAGTATTTCCATATTTTGAACTCCTTTCTAGTTCTTTTTAGCTGCGAGATGTTACAGAGAACCACTACTACAACTAAAACCAAGCAACTAGAGTAATAACTAAGACATTTAAGTTACGGAAGCAAATTAAATACACCAAGTAAGAAGTTTCCATAAACTTCAACAAGAATTCTAAAGAACTAACTAACCAAATGCAAAAGTAAAAAACCTAGAACCTGAAAGTCAATATACCAAAACTACTAAACGATAACCAATTCTAAAACAAGAAGGCATGCAAATCCAATCTGATGAACTCAACAACTAGCTAAAGCGAATATCTAAATTTGAAAATGATGGACACAGACTAAAGAGAATGACATGGCATCCCGGAAGATGCTAGCTCACCCTTGAATTCGAAAGCAACGATTACAGATCTTCTAAGCAAGGCCTGTTAATAACCTTTGGAAAATTCCATGTACTCAACAAAAATAAGAGCAAGTGCAATATCTTTACACAAACACCGTGTGTTGGGTATGTAGCAAGAATTAATGAGAAATGAAGAGAGGAACTTGAAAAGTTGGGAACTTAAAGAGTTGAGAAATTGAAAAGTCCTTTTATACTTTAGTGAAAAGACATTTTCCCTCATCGGTGGTGGAAAGAAAAATAGGAGAGTTTAAATATAGAAACACTCATATTAATTGTTATAAGGGTTGGAAAGAGGGACCCTCCTCGCGCCGCCGTCGTCGTCGCTCGCTCGTCTCGACTTCGACTTTCGCTTTGAATTTGGAAAATGATCGACTGAGAGATTTTTTTTTGGACAAAGTTTGTTTAATTATTTAGTTAATTATTTATTTAATTAAATTTAATTAAATGACCAAAACATTTTCAATTAATTAGTTGATAACATAAATGTTTTCAATTATTTAGCTAAGATTAACCAAAACGTTTCAACTTTTTAGTTGATTAACCCGACACGACTCAGATCCGCGCGATCCATTTTATTTAAATTTTTCCTGTTTTTATTTAAAATTTCCACAGTTTGAAAATGACTGTTCTCAAAGGTTGCAACTTCCAGAAATAACCAGGGCCGGTTTATAGATTGCAAACTTCATTAATGGTTGTGTGGATTCTGAAAGGTTGAACCTGTTCCTCTTTCCTATAAATACCATTCATTCTTTATAAGTTTTTCTTACGAATTTTTTCTGATTTCTTCTTCTTCTTCAGCACAAAATTTGTTCGTGTATTTTACTGTTGTTGAGTGGTTCGCTGACACTAGAGTTTTGGGAATCAATACACTGGTGATTAATTCTATTATGGGAGGACATATTCCAAATCAAACCTCAGATACTAAAGGGGAATAATTTCTTTAAGGGGGACAATGTGCATTCAGCGGGCTTGATATTTTTCTGTTTTTATTTTCTAGATTCTGGTAAGTTTACAGATTTTAAGTTTTTTTGAACGACTCAGATCCACGCGATCCATTTTATTTAAATTTTTCCTGTTTTTATTTAAAATTTCCACAGTTTGAAAATGACTGTTCTCAAAGGTTGCAACTTTCAGAAATAACCTGGACCGGTTTATAGGTTGCAAACTTCATTAATGGTTGTGTGGATTCTGAAAGGTTGAACCTGTTCCTCTTTCCTATAAATACCATTCATTCTTTATAATTTTTTCTTACGAATTTTTCTGATTTCTTCTTCTTCTTCAGCACAAAATTTGTTTGTGTATTTTACTGTTGTTGAGTGGTTCGCTGACACTAGAGTTTTGGGAATCAATACACTGGTGATTAATTCTATTCTGGGAGGACATATTCCAAATCAAACCTCGGATACTAAAGGGGAATAATTTCTTTAAGGGGACACTGTGCATTCAGTGGGCTTGATATTTTTCTGTTCTTATTTTCTAGATTCTGGTAAGTTTACAGATTTTAAGTTTTTTTGAATTAATTATGTTCATCTCTCTTAATGGTTCATTAAAACATTGGTAACTTTGTGTTTCTGCAAAGTTTTTTGGAATCAACAATTCTGTTTTAAAATCATAGATTGGTAACAATCTCAAGGAAATTATACAAAACCTTCATGGTTTTATACCCCTTTTAAGTCTGCAATTTTAAGTTAATGCTTACAGACAGTATCGATTTTTGCTGATTTTAAGTCTGCCATGGTTTTATATGGCAGAATGGGTTATTAATACATTTTTGCTGAATGAAAATACATGTATCTGATGAAAAAAACATTTTACCATTTTCTTATGTATTGGATGTTTGTTACATCATTTTGCTTTGTTGAGGGCGTTTCTCTACTGATAGTTAGCTTATGCCAATATCAGAAATTTGCTTGTCCCCTCGAGGATATTTTCCTGCTGCCAGTTTTTTTCTCTTATTTTTTTGAACCCCTTTTCTCAATGCTTGTTATTTCTCGAATAATCTATGCTATGTGGAGATTAGAAAGTATAATTAGGTGGTCATGGAAATTTCAAATCACTTTTATATTTTATGTTGATGCAATTACCTTGAAACTATTGCTTTTTTGGTGGATTCAGGTTTGAGTCTGGCACCACTGGTGGTGAATATGGATCCAAATGTAAATGCCAGTGTAGAAGCCTGCCTTACTGTCTTTGTGGGTTGCTACTGTTCTGTCAAGCCAACTCCACCTTCGGTATATCTTCCGGACTCCAAATTGCAGTTTCCCTTTTTTTTTATATCACCTAAAATATTTGATTGTTGTACTCCAGAAAACAATGTCTAATGAACATGCAATGAGGTTTCCCTTGGTTGGAAGTGCAATGCTGTTGTCGCTGTTCTTGCTTTTTAAATTCCTGTCAAAAGACCTGGTTAATGCTGTGTTATTTGTAAGTTTTGATGATGTGACAAACTCAGGGTTCTCAACATGAGTTGTGATGATGTGATAAACTCAGGGACCTTATAAAGGTACCAGGTTCCCAACATGAACAGGCCGTTGACTGCCAGCTGGAGAAAGTATAAAAGGTTGGTGCATAGTTCCCAACTGAGTCAGAAACGTCAGGACTTTCCAACCAATGGCATGGGTTTAAGGAAAGTGACTTATCTATACAATGTCATCTTTCCTTATACTTCTCTTTAGTTTTCGCAACTTGAAAAAGAACATTCAAGAACTCTTGCAAGGGCTAAAGAAAATAAAAAGGAAGAATCATTCTACAACAAGCGAAACTCAGGCGCACATTGTGTAGTTGTTTTAGAATACTTTCTTCAGATCTTACATTGTAAACTGATCCTAATCTATAAAGGAATCAGTGTGGTTGATCTAAAATTCTAAATCATTATTAGGTTAGTGATTTAGTGGGTATTCCGAGAGATTGCTTAGAAAAGTCTAAGTTGTCTAGGGTGATAACTTAGTGGGTAGAGTAATATCTACTTAGGTTCATTAAGCAGTAGTGCTATTTCTTGATAGTGAGATTAAAAACTTTTTCTCACGTTGTTGTAATCGCGTTTCACTTTTGCTTGTGAAGATTAGTGAAACTGTTTTGGAAATCCTGTGAGACAGGTCGTGGTTTTACTCCCTTGAGCAAGGAGGTTTCCACGTAAAATTCATCTATTCTTTTACTGCATTTATAGTATGCTATATTTACAAATTGTATGTCAAGGGACCTGGTCTATTGACTGATAATGGACGCACATATTCTAACAAGTGGTATCAGAGAAGGCACTTTCTATCTGGTTAACACCAAGAAAGTGACATCTGTTCTAGGATGGCTGCTCCACTTAATCTAGAAGAAGGTCAGTCTTCAACTAGACCACCCGTTTCAATGGACACTTCTATAGTTGGTGGAAAGTCAGAATGCATGATTTTCTTATGGCTGAAGACAGTGAGCTATGGGACATTGTCTTAGATGGACCATTTATTCCAATGATTGAAGAGAAAGATGGAGAAAAAACTAGGCTTGTTCCAAAGCCTAGACAAAAATATGATGAAACTGATAGGAAGAAGATCGATATAAGTTACAAGGCAAAGACACTTCTTGTCTGTGGGATAGGGCCAGATGAGTTCAATCGTGTCTCAGCCTGTGAGTCTGCAAAAGAGATCTGGGATTGCTTAAAGACAGCTCATGAGGGAACTGAACAAGTAAAAGAGTCAAAGATTGATATGCTCACTTCTTTGTATGAAAATTTCAAAATGAAAAAAGGTGAAACCATTCATGAGATGTTCACTAAATTGTCATCCATCACAAATGAGTTGAGAAGCCTTGGAGAACCTATCAGTATGAGCAAGCAAGTTAGGAAAGTGCTTCGAATCCTTCCCAAGTCTTGGGAAAGTAAGGTTGATGCTATTACTGAAGAAAAAGATCTAAAAGTGTTAACAATGGATGCTCTCATTGGAAATCTGAAGACTCATGAGATGAATCGAAATCATGATCAGTCAAAGAAGGAAGTCAAAAAGGATAAGTCCTTGATGCTGAAATACAAATCTGAAGAGGACTCCAGTGATGATGATATGGCTTATCTCATCAATAGATTTCAAAAAATTGTGAGAAAGAACAAAGGTTTTAAAAGGGGAGCAAATGGTCCTCGAACTGCCACTCAAAATGATACATGTTACAAGTATGGAAAAGCTGGGCACTTTATAAGAGAGTGTCCATTACTCAAGGCTGAAAATAAAGAATATCAAAAATCAAGAGGTGATAAAGAGAAGAGAAGGGACCTGGTACTCAACAAGAATGATCGGAAAGCTGCTACTGATTATGTGGTCAAAAAGGCTCTTGCTGCATGGGGAGACTCTTCAAGTGACTCAGAAGATCCTGATGAACCAAATGATGTGTCAATGGTGGTGGTTCATGAAGAGGAAACCATATTCAATGAGATGTTTGCTTTCATGGCCCATTCAGAAAATGAAGAAGAGGAGAACAAGGTAACTCTTCTTGATATGAAACATGATTTGAATACTTATTCTCTTAAAAAATTGAGAACATTAGCAAGTGTTATGATTGATTCAGTAATTGAGTTAACCTCTGAAAGAGACATTATGAATGTTGAGCTTGACAGTTTAACTGAAAACAAAGAGAAATGGAAGAGAAAATGTTGAAAATGGAAGATAAAATGGATTCTCTGGAATCTGACAAGACTGAACTTAAAAAACAGTTGTATCAGATAAATGAAGAAGCTGAAAAGCAAAATGGAAGGTCAAATGGTTTACAAGTTGAAATTGAAGAAAAACTTAAAACCTCTGAGGAAAATCTTGGGTTGGCTTTGGAGAAGAGCAACAACTTAGAAAAGGATATTGTCAAACTTAAGGAAGAACTTGAAAAATCTCTTAAGTGGACAAAATCTTCTAAGTTGCTGTCTAGTGTAACAAATCAGAGCAATTTCAATAAGAAGGGTCTAGGAAGTTTGAATATTACTCCTCCCTTTAATCCTCACAGCAAGTATGTTTTTGTGTCTGACAATTTGCTTTGTCTTCACTGTGGTAAAAATGGGCATTTAAAAGAAGAATGTACTGGATGGAGAAAGTCTCATGAAAGACTCTCTAAGTATACAGAGAAGCAAAGAGTATCAAAAGAGAGACCTGGTCCCCCAAAACAATTTTCAACTAAAAGGTTTTCAAAGAAAGGATCTGATTCTGCTCCAAAATCTTTTGTCAAAAAGATTCAAAAACTACCCCATTGGACTAGAAACAATCTGATCACTCCCTTGTCTGCCTTCTGGGAACTCAAATTGAAATGGGTTCCCAAGCCTAACAAGTGATTCTTGTTGCAGGTGAGTGAGAGGAGCAGCAGTCAATGTTGGTATATGGACAGCGGATGCTCTAAACATATGACTGGTGATATAGAAAATTTCCTCTCACTCAAGACACTTCAAGGAGGAGGTGTCTCTTTTGGTGATGGAAAGAAGGGGTATATTTTGGGAGTTGGTAAAGTGGGTAAATCTCTTGGAGAATCAATTGATAATGTGTATCATGTTGATGGATTGAAGTACAGTCTTTTGAGTGTATCTCAAATTTGTGACAAGGGAAATGAAGTGAAGTTTACTTCTGAGAAGTGCACTGTGGTTAATCTAACCACAAAGAAAGTGATTCTTACTGCCTTTAGAAGTAAAAACATGTATGTGGCTAACTTAGAAACGTCTCATGGAGATGATCTAACATGTCTTAGTGCTCAAAATGAAAATGCTGATCTTTGGCATCGAAGACTAGGGCATGTGTGCTCATCTTTATTGAATAAACTGATTTCTAAGGACCTGGTCCTAGGTTTGCCAAAGTTAAAGTTTTGTGAAAACAAAATATGTGAAGCGTGTGTCAAAGGAAAACAAATCAGATCATCCTTCAAGTCAAAGAAGCAAGTAACATCATCAAGAGTACTGGAGCTGTTACACATGTATTTATGTGGACCTTTAAAGGTTCAAAGTAGAAATGGTAAGAAATACATTCTGGTGATAGTTGATGATTACTCTAGATACACATGGACAAGATTCCTAAGATCAAAAGCAGAAACACCTGAAGAATTGGTAGTGTTCTTCAAAATGATTCAAACAAAATTGAATCAAGTGATTGTTGGAATTAGATCTGATCATGGAACTGAGTTTGAAACTCAAAACTTGATCAATTCTGCATGGAGAATGGTATTAGTTATAATTTTTCTGCTCCAAGAACTCCTCAACAAAATGGACTAGTGGAAAGAAAAAATAGAACCTTGGTGAACATTGCTAGGACCATGATTATTGAGTCAAATCTTCCTCAAAGTTTCTGGGTTGAAGCTGTCAACACAGCATGTCATGTTACTAACAGGTGTCTAATAAGGTCTTTTTTGAATAAGACTCCCTATGAGTTGCTCAACAACAGAAAACCTATGTTGAGTTATCTTGGGGCTTTTGGTTGCAAATGTTTTGTGCTGAACAATGGAAAAGATGATCTGGGAAAATTTGATCTTAGAAGTGATGAAGGAGTGTTCGTTGGTTACTCTTCATCAAGTAAAGCATATAGAATTTTCAACAAAAGAACTCAATGTATTGAAGAAAGTATTCATGTTGTGTTTGATGAAGATGGAAGTTTGAAAATTGATCCATCAAATGATGAAGATGAGTTGATTAAGCTGTTTAATTCAAAGAAAATTGAAAGAAGTGAAGCTGGTTCAAAT
The DNA here is from genome assembly GCA_022817965.1 of Solanum lycopersicoides. Classification (NCBI taxonomy): domain Eukaryota; kingdom Viridiplantae; phylum Streptophyta; class Magnoliopsida; order Solanales; family Solanaceae; genus Solanum; species Solanum lycopersicoides. Next base: position 66,192,043 of record CM040628.1, on the reverse strand, counting down.
GATCAGTTGAGGAATGACAATGATAATGATAACCATAGTCTATCCGAAAAGACTGATGAAGTTGAAAAGTGTGATGAGGGACCTGGTACTACTCTGAACTCCAGTCAGAATACCTCAAACTCTCCAGAAAATGATGAGCTCCTTGAAGAAGAAGAACATGCTGATCAGCTGAACCAGTCGACTTTGAGACCAGAATGGAAACATAGTTCATCACATCCTCTTGATAATCTGATTTCTCCATTGAATTCTGGAATTCACAATAGATCAAAAATAAGAAATCTAGTTGCATTCTCAACATTCATATCATCTATTGAGCCTAAGAATGTGAAAGAATCATTAGGTGATGCAGATTGGATTAATTCAATGCAAGAAGAACTTCATCAGTTTGAAAGAAGTAAGGTGTGGTACCTGGTTCCTCGACCTGTTGGCAGAACAGTGATAGGAACCAGATGGGTTTTCACAAACAAGCTTGATGAAAATGGTGTAATTACTAGAAACAAATCCAGATTAGTTGTTCAAGGATACAATCAGGAAGAAGGAATAGATTATGATGAAACTTTTGCACCTGTTGCAAGGATGGAAGCCATCAGAATTCTAATAGCTTTTGCAACATTCATGGGTTTCAAGCTGTATCAAATGGATATCAAAAGTGCATTTCTATATGGATACCTGAAAGAGGAGGTGTTTGTTAAACAACCTCCTGGGTTTGAAGATGCTGAGTTACCATATCATATGTTCAGATTGAATAAGGATCTGTATTGTTTGAAACAATCCCCTAGAGCTTGGTATGAAAATCTGTCAAAGTTTCTGTTGAAAAATGGGTTCAAAAGAGGAAAAATAGACAATACCTTGTTCTTATTAAAAAGAGAACAGGAACTGCTTATTATTCAGGTGTATGTGGATGACATAATTTTTGGAGCTACATCAGAACATCTGTGTGAAGAATTTTCATCATTAATGGGAAAGGAATTTGAGATGAGCATGATGGGTGAATTGAGATTTTTTCTGTGACTACAAATCAAGCAATCATCAAATGGAATCTCAATCAGTCAGGAGAAGTACATTAAGGAGATGTTGAAGAAATTCAATATGTTTGATTCAAAACCTATTGATACTCCTATGGGAACAAACTCCAAGCTTATAGCAGATGAATCTGATTCTCTTGTGAATCAAACCATGTATAGGGGAATCATTGGGTCATTGTTGTATCTGACTGCTAGCAGACCTGACATTGTATACAGTGTTGGAATGTGTGCTAGATTCCAAGCATGTCCTCGTGATTCACATTTGAAGGCTGCAAAACATATTCTAAGATACTTGAAGAAGACAGGGGACCTGGTCCTCTTCTATCCAGAAGGTGACACTTTTGATCTTGTTGGTTTTGTAGATGCTGATTTTGCTGGTTATCAAGTTGACAGGAAGAGTACTTCTGGAATGGCTCATTTCCTTGGATTTTCACTCATTTCTTGGGGAACTAAGAAACAAAATTATGTAGCTCTCTCAACAGCTGAAGCAGAATATGTAGCAGCTGCTGCATGTTGTTCATAATTGTTATGGATCAAGCAACATTTAGAGGATTTTGGTATAATCATCAAAGTTATTCCTCTTATGTGTGACAATACTAGTGCAGTTAGTATGGGAAAGAATCTAGTTCAACACAAGAGAACTAAGCACATTGATGTTAGGCATCATTTTTTGAGAGACAATGTTGAAAAAGGGAATATTCTGCTTACATATTGTCCAACAGAGGAACAAATTGCAGATATCTTCACCAAGGCTCTCAGTAAAGATCAATTTGAAAGAAATAGGTTGAAGTTGGGCATGATGTCCTCTAACTGATTTCCAGAAATTCAATAGTTGAATTCCTTTGATGGCTAAACTTGCAGTGCCGGTATCCTTTGTGTCAATAATATATTATCTGGATTAGATCATTTTGGTACCTATTGTAGGTATACATTAAGGAAGGACTAGCTAAGCAAAGACATGGCTAGAACAGTTGAGGAATGATGATAAAGCTGTGTTATGGGGCCTGGTCCCAGTCAAGGTTAGCATTTTTTACATTAATTTTAAACTGGAAAAAATATGACTGTTGATAAAGCCATGTGTCAGTCATCGGTCATTCTGACCGTTAGTCCCATCGCTTATTCTTCAAGCGACGCGTCAAATCAAGGGACCTGGAACCGTCTCAAATCTTTTAAAAACTCTCCTTCTTTCCGTTTAATTCTTAAATCTGTCTTCCAACATTCCTCTACTAAAAGAAAGGAAAAGAAGAGAAAAGTTGAAATATGGTTTTATCCCCTTTTCTTTGTCTTCGAAAAGCTGCTTTTCTTCTCTTCTTCTGGTCAAGATGTCTGATCCTTCATCCGCCTCTAAGCAAATGCTTATTGCTCTTAGTGATATTTAACCTATTGCCTTCTATTCTCCTTTAGCAGTAGGGTCTAGGTCTAATGTTCCTTCACGTTCTCCCTAAGATATTCCTGAAAATTCGTTTCACTCCATAGATCTGAACAGCCCTAGTGTCCCTACTGGACCTGGTCCTTATCATGAAATACTACCAGATGCTTTGTTTGAAGGAGATTTGGCAAGAAACAGATCTTCTGAGTCAAACATTCTTGCTGCAAATGAAGAGCTGGTAATTGAAAGTCTTGCAATGATGAGAGAAGAAGTCAGGGTAGAACAAAATGAACCTTTTTTAGGAGAAGATATCAGAGAGACTCAACCTATTTTTGATAAAACTCCAGATTTTGGGAGGTATCCAACTTCTAACTCCTCTGACTCTGAAAGTGATGATGAATCTATCCAATGGAAGGTTGAAAGGAGGGATGTTAGTGTATCAAGAAAGGGAAAAGAAAAGGTAGTAGAAGAGATGCCTAGAAGGAGACCTACTACTAGATCTGATGCTAAGAAGTTGCTGGCTGATGCTTTGAAGGCTAGTGCAAGGTCTACAGCACTAATCAGGAGTGCCAAAACATTCAAAGTGTTAAACTTCAAAATGCCTGAATCTGGAGTCATAGAGGTGTCTGCTGAAGAGACAGAAAAGAAGCACGGGAAGAAAAAGTCAAGAAAAACAAAGTCAAGAGATTCCAAAAAGGTGGAGAAAATAAAATCCACGAGGGAGAGTTCTAAAGGAAAAAGGAAAAGATCACAGGGATCTGGTACCCAAAGAAAAGTTGAAGAGGAGGTCAACAAACAAGAAACTGTTGACAACTTGAGAAAGCAGTCTGTGCTGGCTGGGAGAGTTTTTGACATGGGAATAATCAACCTTCCTGGAATGGACTCTCTTCATGATATGGTGGAGATTCAGTCATGGATGCATCTCTTCAACAAAAAATCTCCTATTCTTCATGAAGAGGAAGTGCGTGAATTTTACTACAACATTTAATTTAAGGAAAATGGGAGTGTCCATACCAGAGTGAATGATATTGCAGTGCATCTGGATGAGTTTCTGTTGGGAAAAATTCTTAAGGTACCTCGAGAGGGTACCAGGTCTGTGATTGGGAAAACTTGTTCAACTGAGTTTGTGTCATTGGTCTCAAAGCTTCCCACAACAAAGCGTGCAGGGTTTTTTAAGAAGGTGATGAAAAGTGAGTATCAGTTGGTGTTTGAGTTTGTAAACAAAACTCTGCTTCCTCTGTCACGACCCGGATTCTGGAATCCGGATCGCAACAGGCGTCGTTGACCTCTCAGAGGTCGCAGACAAGCCTCATCATCTTGCATTCATCTAGTTAAATTTTACGGAAAATTTAAAACTTTTTATATGTATGAAGTATACATAGACTTCATATAATTATTAACTAGATACATAATATACTAAGCTCAACATAAGAGAACAACCATCTAACATAAAGAATCAATTCAAAACTGAAGATGAATATATCATAAATAGTTTGCCAAACACGGCCTTATTACAAAGCTTCACCATGAAGGTACGAAAGAAACTCTAGGGACAACATCAACTAGCTATGTCTAAAACTAAGGCTAGACTAAATCTGTAGCATCCTCGAAATCATGAGGACCTACCAATTGGTTTGGAGAAACGCTGAAGTCCAAACCGCTGCAAGTGTCGTCAATCTGTCCTCAGACCTGCACCTTTAAAAATAGTAAATAGTAGGGGGTTAGTACACCACTTGTACTAAGTATGGGTGTATGCACACATACACATAAAGCTATGCATGATCAAAGAAAGTTCTTCCTAAGCAACATGCCATTCTGGAAAGTCTAGTCATTAGACTTTCCTAATTCGTTAGTTGTGAATTGTGGTATGAATATGATGTATTTTAATGCATTCACAACACACAATTCATTTTCTATATGATACAAGACATAGTATCATCAACATAATTTAGACAACTTGAGCGAAGATTTGAGATTTTGATCCTCTAGGCCGAGAGCTCCTCTTTGTT
>CM040628.1:66155794-66187615 GCA_022817965.1 Solanum lycopersicoides | reverse complement strand
ACACTTAGATTATTTCCAAGTCTTTTTCTTCTTCTTGTTGTGTAGTTCTATAAACTCCTTTAGTCCTACGTTTTACTTACAGTGCAATGATTCATTGTAGTCCATACCCACAACGAATCAAGTAAGTAATTCAAGAGATTAAGAAATTTGACATTAACTACAATTTGGGGCATGAATTATATTTATAAGCTCAATAGTTATCTGACTATACTCATTCTTTAGTAGATATGTCATAGATTGCTTAAAGTAGATGAGCATTGATAGGCGATTCAGTCTTGCCCACAAAGAGGGGCTCTCACGACACCACATCATGAATCATGTAAAGATCACTTTATAAATTAGATATTGTTTGTAGCCTCTTCTGAACTGACATTTGGGCATGAATTCCAATTTTGTTTGAATACCAATTCCTTTCTACACTTATGGCTACCACACTATATAAGCCGACTTATTTACGTTTGGGAAGTGAGAGATCTTGAGGATTAAGAGCCATTATAATTTATGGGACACCATTATTGTCATGATATTTTCATAACTCTATAAAGAAGTCATTAACTACTTACCAATTTTAAAACCGAAAGCACTTCTAAAGGCGATAACATCTTTTGGTCAAACTTTATATACAAGTCCATCATAACGACAGCAACGTTGAATAGTGGAGCTTTAATACAATTTGCATACATGGAGGATTCATTATTGGGTAATACCCTTTATAACTTATTGATAAGAGCTTATAAGTGGAACGACAGCGATTTGAGCTACATCCTTAAACAACGGTTATTCATGATACATCTAAGTATTGCCATTACATTTCATAAGCGAGTTTCTCTCTAATTGATTAATGCCATTTCGGATTTCCATTAACTATTTGTACTAATAGCTTATTCTTAATATGTAATTATATACATTCATCCTACAATCATCGCAGAGACACCGGATATGTTAGTTGAGAGTGGTAGTGTTGAAGTGATGAATAAGCGATTTAGGACCAATCACAAGAATTAGGTGGCATATCTGATACATGATGGATGCAACCAATTTTATCAAACGCGTTGGCACTTCCTTTTGACACAAGTTCGCATCATAGTTAGGTCCCGTCTTGCGATATGACCGGGTTCATTTTCTGGTTACTGTCGCTGAATTAATTCACCTTTCCATTCATATCGGGTACGCTGATGTAAACACAAGCTGATACCTACGGATTGAAGTTTATAAGGACTCTCATCGGGATCAATCAGAGATGCACAATGACCAAGAACTGACTCTAAATGTCATTAATAGCTTCTCTGCATCTGAGATTTCACTCCCGTATCTTTTCGTATTAGTTTTGGACACAATACACATCGGTACATCGGTTCAATTTCATTATCTTTCATTACTTTGAGGACTCCAAGCCTTATATTACCGGAGTATCATACGATAATGTAGCATTCCACTCGAATTATCCGGTGTGATTTCCCCACACCGCCAAAAGAAGGTAAGAGTCCACCGCGCGCTAACAGGTGAAGAAGGCATGCAAAAATCCTTGCTAGCGTAATATACGGGAATGGAATCCCCTGCTAGCAATCCCTATAGGCACAGTATACAGTGCTTCACGCTAGGAGCATTATAAGAATGTATCCCTCCCATACCGGCTCATGCGATTCACGAGGGACAGTCGTCATCTCTCTAATGACGCAGTTACTGTGAGAACTGCTCCTGCCCCTTCCCCGATAGTGTGTGACAGTCATCAACCGGGGCTCATAGCTAAGCCTCTATCTGCGTAATCCAGTATAAGTTCCATTAATTTACTCATACATCATCGGACAGGCTGGCTTCTATTTGATATATGATGGATCACACATATGCATCATTATGGAGTAAATTTCGCGCTCTCAGCATTAGAGTATAAAGTTTTGCGCTCTCTACTCAACACAAACGCTGTAGACTAGGCACGGATGAGAAACGGTTAGGGAGATATTAACACTAGATGATGACTAGAGATGAGGTTGGACTCATACTAATTCGGTAGTTCTCTATTGAGTGGTGTCGCTGAAGTGGTAGGGATTTTTTCTCAGAGACTGTGAATAAGGAGTAAGACCATTTCAAGTTAATACCCATGATCGTATGAGTTTTAAATTGTATGGGAATTTATTTACTGAGCACTCCGATTATTGAGCTTAATAACGGCGTTCACACCCTGTAGCTGAGAGAGTACAGACCGCTGAGCAGGGTTTCTGAGAGATTGTTTATAGGGATTTCCATTCCACCGCGACCTGGAGGATTTTACCTTGTGAACTCATCCTCATTAAAACATGAGAGCTAATTTATGATCACGATGACAACATTTCGCCGGGTCAGTGGGTATCCTCATATATAATCTGCCAATACTTTAACTGTGGTCAAAAGCTATTTGCGCCATACTAGAGCGCGTCAGTAATTGTAGCAGCCAGGGGTATCTACATCAGGAGGATCGTTTCATTCAAGTCCCCTCATTATATTGAGCCAGCCCGGAGAGCATACATAACGACTTACCTAGTTCTGTTGGCATTATTATTTGGGTTTCACTCGCCACATTGGTGGTCAACACAGTAAAGAACGCAGTCTAACCCCTCTTTTTCCGGTGTGGGAAGACACGGATTTCATAGACTGTGAGGCTCTACACAGCGATCGGAAATCTGCTGCATGCTCGGTTGAAATGAGTGCTGTGATAAGATATTACCGCCTCAACATATAAGTATTATATTGATAAAGATTAATTACTAAATGAACGATCCAGCAGGTGTTTCTTTGGTGTAGGCAAGATTGACAATCATAGAGGGTGAACACATTCAGATTTTCACCAAATCGCTAATTGATAATCTCAATGTCATTCCTTGGGTACACTATTGAGAGAGCACATATCACAATGAATGACACCTCCGATTACCCTCGTCTACAACTTTCACTCACCATACGATATCTGAACTTCTGCGGGAATTTATTCTCACTACGTTACATCAATATTGATAATTGCGAGAGGCTGAGTATATGTAGTTGTGATATGTTGGTATTCTTATGCGGAACCATTACGTATAACCCACATATAAGGGACGCACTGGGTAGACCCTAGCTAATCTCGTCTCTATGTTTTTGGCTAAAGAGAGGTCCCCTTCGGGTTTAGGTTGCTCACTATCACACTAATAGGGAAGCTTTGATGGTCAGACCTCTACGCTGATTGAAAGGGGGTGTCTTCTAAATGCTATGAATCTAACACGAACGTCTTGTATTCACATAGGTGAATACTAGCTGTATGGGAAAATCTTCTTAACGATCACCTAATTATAAACAGGAAAGGTTAATGAAGATACAATTGGGGCCTATCAATTGTATTTTTGAAGGAAAATATGAGCTTTTTCACACATGGTATATCAGGTTAATCTTTGAATTACGGATCTTTCATTAACTATCTACCATTTAAAGTGTTTTGTTTTTCCGTTATAAGAGGTTAATTTAAGGTCAACACACTCGGGGTGAATTTCCATAGTTACAACATGAGGTTACATCAAGATTAAAATATCAAAAGATGTTGGATCCATAGACTCAATTCTCACATAAAAAATATCCTCATTAGATGTTTTATTCAGTAAAATGTAAAGAGCTCCACATGAGTAATTTGCTTATGTATTAACTTGAAAACTATTGTTGATAATACTTAATTGACAAACATGTGAATAAGTTTAAATGCTATCTTGATCCTTGTAGAATATAAAAACTAAAATGTAAGTGGGCATACATACTAATGAGAAGTAGGTACCGTTTATTTAACTTTATATTTATTTACCACCACAAAAATGCATCTTATGAGACAGTCGAATAATAAGGATTGATCTCAAATATACGTTATCCAGAATTGATCAACTACAATAGTACTCTTAATGAGCGCATAAACCAATTTCTCATAAAATACTAATTTTGTTGGGGAATTATTATTATTCTATTAGTCACTGAGGAAATAGTCTCATCGCTCAAAAAAGGTAAGCACAAATGCCAACTAAATAGTGGAGATTTGTCTCATCTCATATAGCGCCCATTGATTTTATCCTCTCCACTGAAAGAACTACTCTATGCACACATATGATATATGAAGCTACCAATACTTTAGAATTTGCATACACTCGAAAGATAGATGCCACTCAAGTTATAAGTCTACCACGATTTCATTATTGACTTAATCTGAGCAATATTGAGATTCCCATCTACATCACGCCTCCAAAAAGATCTTTCTTGGAGGCTCAAGGTTTATTTAAAAGATTGCATATTTTCATGAATTATCTTCTCTCATTGACTTGAAAGTGATCTACTACGAGGCAATTTCGGTACTGGTTGGGGTATCGGGGAGAGGGACAATCGGCAAAGTCATATTAGCATCTTGAAAAATGAAAACATATAACTGAAAACACAGTCTAGGAACTAATAAGTTAAGTGATAATATAATATAATGATACTTCTACAAACAACAATGGAATATAAAGAGATAAAATTGATCTATGAAAACAATAGATCATAATGGTGATACTTCAATAATAGAGATAGGGTGAAATGACTAAACGTCTTGATCATACATGGTGGAAGGGATACTATAGATCACTAATAAACAAGAATACTCTGGTTACGCATTGAACAGATTGTTCTAAAAAGATTAATTGTTTTCTGAACGTATAGGAATGTTACTGAATAGGTATTTTATTCGAGTAAGAATACACCGAGAGAGAAAAATGAATGGTGTTTGTATGAAATAAGCTACCACAATAAATGACTAACCATGTGGATGCTCAACTGATGATATAACCAAATTCCCCACAAAACTTAATCCGAGTGGAAATATTAAATATAAGGTCTAATGACTTAGACTTATCGCGAGAATGGCCCCATGAGAGCTCATAGAAGCAGAATGAACTTTGTCTTGTATTATGGTGGATTGCATACGCTTCAACTAGGGAGTCTTCAGCACCTTGCCTTGATTAAAGTAGAGGCATATGTGACGATACACATGTCGTTATTTAGTCAAGAAGCCCAACTTGACTAGGTTGGGTCTCGATCCACCTACATAGAACAACATGGTCTAGACATGATAAGTCCTTGTAACTCCTCAACACAAATTATTATTCTATGTTTAGCCTCACTCTATTGTAACTATTTTCTTGAAGGAAGGTCAAGGACAAGAGTGTTCATTAGAAGAAGAGGGGAATTTGAGCACTTGAGACAGCAGACACGTGTTCGTCAAAATTTCACTGCGTGATATCGCACTCGCTTCTTAAACCAATCTGGTAGTCCCTCATGATTTCGGAGGGGGATGCGTTATTAGCTTATCCTTTTGTAAATGTTACTTAGTTTCCTCAGAGCCTATGTCCAGCTCTCCTTAGTTAGAGCTCTAACTTAGGTGATGACCTGCCAGGTAGTATATATTTCGCACATTCTATAGGTGAGAGTTATGTAGTTCTTCTCTCCATGTGTTACTCATAATACATGGTTTAAAATAGTGTTCTAAAGAAAGGTTGTTTTTTGATAGCAATTAGTAGTACCAGGCTTGATTTGAGGGGTTGGTAGTTTCCTTAGAAGCTTCACTTAATATACGATAAATAGAGGAACGATCTCCATTAACGATCCAGGTTCGGGAACATTTAGGTCGACAATAGGGCCCTTATATGTGATTTGGTATTGTATGATTTGGCTTATGTCTGGTGTGCATGGAGATTTTTATCAGGTCCATTCTCATAATGTATATTTGATTTATGATATTGTAACGTTTAAGTGATGAGCATATTGAGTTTTTAATACGGTCTAATATCAGATTTCAATATTAACGTCCAGTAAGATTAACCTGAACAAGGTATTTAGACTCTTCATTTTATCACATGAATCGCAAGTAGACGTTTTCCAGTGTGTCCTGTTAACAAGTTGGCCTTATACTCTATGGATTTCATCATGTGTCTGTTAGTGAGTTCAAGAACGCGTCGGGCGGTGTTCTGCGACTTCTGCAGAGGGTTTCAACGGGACGCCCGTAGCGATCTCTCCGCCGGATTGACCACCCGGATCCTGAACGCGCAGGACAAGATAGGAACCCATACGGAGCATTGTGAGCACACAAGAGGCTGACGCCAAAGGCCAGGTAGGAAGCAAGCCAGAGGTTTTTATCTAGAACCGCAAAATCAATGCCACTGTGCAGCGCGCAGACCAGCGCAAAGCTACGCATCATAACTGACTTCTCATACCATATATTACTCGTTGGGCTATTGATGAATATAGAGGCTTACCACACCCCGCATTGCGGCAGCACACTCAAGATCCTGTTGGGGCCATTTTGGGTTGGTGGTCGTGGTTATTTCATTTGTCGGAAGTTTTGACAGCATGTCTAAAAAGTTGATCCAACTAAGCATGGGTGGTTTTTGGTAACTATAAAAACAGTGGCCTAGTTGGATTAATCAAAGTTATTTACTCTTTTTAATGAATTCTTCTAAACCTACTTTCTCTTCGCATCACAAAAACCCTAACACCCGAACTAAGTGGATCAACCTCCACAAAAATCCCAAACTGTTCGTTAGGTTTTACTTCCTATTTATCCAGAAGATACCATCAAACTCCATTATGAGTGGAACCCTCAGTTCAAGCTATTGGGTGGATTATATCCATGGAGGGTATTCATTCATCATAAAATTCTCATGGCATGGGTTCTACTCGGTACAATAAATAAGGTATGAGTTCGATTACCTCACTCTGCGATATTAATTCTCCGGATCATTGAGTTATATCCATACATCTAAGTAGTCACATTATTTTCTCCATAGGATTTTATACAATGCTCTTGTAAATATGATTCAAGTTAAATTTTTCACAAGACCTAAATCTTCCAAAAATTTTCAATCAGCCATGGGTTTCTTTCTCCACATTATTGATTATAAAAAGAGCACGATGTTTATATGGGGACACTTCTTACACTTCTTCACATGGATAACGATATTGGATAAAGATTTTTGTTAGGTAGGATTGCCACATTCCATTGCACTGGAATCACACCATAATACGGAGGACGTGCCACTTTTCTCTAGGATAGGTGATTTTATTGCCCCAATGTCAAGAAAACTCTCAACAGACCAGCATGCAAGATTTTCTCGCTATATACACGTTAATGGGTTCAATCAGGGCTATTGATGTGATTCGAGACACTCGTTCTCTTCTCTTCAATCCTATATTTCTTCGGCGAGGTAAACCTAGATTCAGCAGCGTTGATTTTCACTTGTTCCGGTCTGTATTTCGCTGTTGAGATACTCTCTCTCGTACCGTTCTGTATATTTTGAGTTGTTTGTCATATCTATAGATCTTCTTGGAGGAATCATCGCTTCTAGAGAACTTTGTCGGTGTATTAATTTTTCTATATGCTTAATGTATTTATATATTCCGTTATTGATGGTGAATGTGATTTGATGGATGGCTGTTATCCATATTGTTTTCGCGCACTCATATAGTTGTTCTGATGTGCTATATGACACTAGTGAATTAACGCTACTATAATTATCCTATCTTCTCTACATTGCCTAATGTTTCAGCTTCATTGACTTCCATCAGGTACTTGCAATGGCATAATTTTGGAGAGTAATATTGAAGAAACAACGATTTGGCATATTTGTATGCAATGGGTTCAAGTTAGCACTCTCTACTAATTATCTTGAATGATAAATGTCGTGATTCACTTTTGTGGCAAACCTATTAGCCTTCAAATGAGCAGGACACTATAGGTGCATGATCGCATGCAAACATGATTTGGCTTAGTGGATACAAATGGATTTGTATAGGAGTATTTTTGAGCCTTATTCTCTAAACTCTCCTTCTGTCTTAAAGTGTGCTTATAGAATTGGCCTTTAGTTCTATCGACCCGATTTTTTGTTACTATTTCTACTCTCGTTATGTGCTTCATTGAGAGTGCAGTATAGTCTTAAAATCTCCTCCTTACTCTGTTGTGCAACGCTTCGCTCTTTTCCAATCGGTATAATTTTTCGGATTACACTGACTATCTATCTGAGTTGTCTATAGAGGATGAGGAGCCACTTTAATGTTAAGAAATTGATTATCGTTGAGATATAGTGCCTGAATATGTGTATCACTCAAACTGGTGAAGTATCTACAATGAACCTACGTTCTACCAGGAAGTTTTGCTTGTTTAATGAGTCTTCACAGATATATTAGGTTAAGGTTCTCTTTCTCTGGATAGTGGAATTTCACTTCCCTGAAAACATTGTGTTCACTCTCCCTTTGGCTATTATCTTACCCCCAAACCGAAATAATTTTTTTCTTTAAAAGGTATACGGTGTATCTTGTTGTCTCTTCACTCTTATGATTTTGATTGTTGGTGTGGACATAACTCAGTACTTTTTTGCTAGTATTAAGCTATGAGGTCTCCTTTCTACTCATTATGATCCTGGCCAGCATACATCATGGATTGTTTTGGATTCTTCTAAGAGATTTAAGAAAGAGTTCCTTTATTGATCTTCAGAGCTAAAATGTTAATCGTTACAAGACCTATTGATGCCCTCACCTTAGTTATTATGTGGCTGGTGGTTGAGTGTACTTTATCTAGGAGATATGAGTGACTTGGAAGCACATTGTTCACCATAGTTTAGGACGTGCATATCTGAACGTGAGACTTTGTGGATTTGCACGTCAATGATAGGATTGTGCCATTAATAGTTGATAATGGCAGGAGTGTTGATCACAATGAACGACAGCCATGGCACACCTTTTCTACGGATATGCATACTCTTTATCAGTGGGGATGAACTTTATGAAATGGTATCAATCACATTGTTAGGATACATGAAGAGACTATAACTTCAGGGACTATAAAGGTAGCACGTAAAATAGTATCTAGTAGGAGCCATAATTAAGGTTTTACATATCGTCTAATGATAGAAGCAATTAATGCATTGTGGTGGCTTATTAGACTGGGGCGAGTGAATGATGGAATTGGATAATGCGGCATTTAACGCTACATCATATTTAGCCTATAGAGATGAGAGACTAGTGAATAGGTTATAGAGCACCTATGTATGTGCAAGGGTCAGGTGGAGAGCCATATCGATATTATAAAGGGAGACATTAGGCACAACATAGTATTTACTAGACTTGTCTTTGATCACGGTTCACTTAGTTTTCTCCTATCGCGCTTTTCTTGTTGATTTGGTCCTAATAGGCGATAAGCTGGGATGGAGAGAATAATGAAGATATATGCAATGATAATTTATATAATACGGAACAAGTGAATGCTTGAGATAGCATGAATATTATTAATAAAAGAGTATTATTTGAGAGAAGCTCAGTTCCAGTGGTGTGTCCTTTAAGAAGTGTCTTGGACGGCTGGATGCAGCTATGATTGTGACACTACGCAAGATACATATTGTACTGTAATGCGAGCACTACACAATATGGGTTACTCGAGAATGACTCCGGATCTAGTTCAACTGTCAGACAAATGGGCCGTTCTTATATGTAAACGGAGTGTCGATTTCCACTTAATGAGTTAAACTTCCTCAGATATCTTAAAGTATATGATATGTTTGTAGTTTTAACTATGATCCTAGTCGCTTTGAACCTTGGTTTCGTCAGGAGGATGACCCCTTAGGGTTGATGAACTCTCATCTATACACCTGACTGGCAGCTAAGCCATATTTAATAAGGGCGTTAAACCTCTAGCTTCTTATAGACTCATATTCATTATAAAGTATTATGCTAACTAAAATGGATTTTTCATTATAAAAGGAATTGTCTTAGCCACGGGGAGGCTGAAATGTCCTTCTGTTAGAGATGTAAGGTCCGGGGGTCCACTCTTATTTTACACCTTTTTACATAAGGGGAGGTTAAAGCCTTAGGGTCTCACAATTGTCCTCACGAGGAAGTGGAATAAGAACACTGACATGAGCACACAACAAGGGCCTTAGAGTGTATATATAACCCAATGACGGCCCCCAAAGCTCATTACATAAAAACTTAATTCAATTGCCTAACATAGGATTTCTAGAAGTGTTATATCACCTAAGAGTGGCTAGTTAAGAGGTGATACATAAGACTTCTCCACTTTGGCTATAATAAGGAACAACCAAAGGGTCTTCATATGATAGCTAATGTAGGTCCTCTACAAAACGGCCACTTAAATTTCATTTTTAGCACACCATGGTTTAGTGTCGGTTTAAGGCTATAGTATTCCCCAAAGTAAATGGACAATGGAAGTAAAATGGTACTAGGACCCTAATTAGGAATAACCTAAGGGAAGTTTCTTAAGTGGGAGCAAGGGTTGTAGGCCAGGCTCAAAGATGAGATTTCATCCACACCTTTATTGTAGCATTTATTCTCGTGCGGAGAAACACATGTAGAACGGACATCTAATAGTCAAGGCGCAGATTTTTCAGACGCTGTAGTTTCTTCTTTTCTAAATTTGGAATCCCTATGTACTTACTTAATGATTATGTTTATGTTCCTTATACGGAGAAGCCTCTTTCAAGGGTGGTAAGATATTTATGCTTCCATATTTCGTTCTGTTTTGCTGGTTGAAGCATAATGCATGTGTAAGGAGAGTGTCACTAATGAGCATGGTCAATATGAATTTCGTGCGTTTCACCACTCTCATATTTGGTCCATAGCTCAAAAAATGGGAGTGTCTCTAATTGAATCTAAAGGACTTGAAAAGTGTTGCTTGACACTGAATGAGTGTCGTAACAAAAATGCTTTGGGGCGTAAATAAAAGACGTAGATCCATAAGAAGTTAGTCCTAAAATTTGAGGTGTAAGCTCCAAGCATTAAAAACACAAGTCCTGGGCGTAAAAACATAAGCTCGGGTATTTTATTTTTTAAAAAAAAACTTTTTTTTTGCTTGAAATCATATTTTTATTATTGGTGAAAGGATATTTCTCAAATAATAATTATAATACTTTTTCTCTTCATTATTGATTATTAATATTTATTGGCAAATGAAAAATCTATCGTTTTAACACTCAGAAAAAAAACCTAGAAAAGAGGAAGAGTCACTAAGACAAGAGAGCTATAGTAAGAAGCAAGAAGGATAGGTGCAAAAAAAGGGCGAGGCAAGTGGCCCAAGGTCCCCTTTCCTTACAGTCAAGTGGCGCTCCATCTCTAGGAAGATTGTGTCCAGGATTTAGTAATCTAAGCCTTGCTTCTTCTGGTCGGCTCGTATTAGCCTGTGCTTTATTGAAGGTAGTCATTCCCCCGTCCTTGCTTTATAGCTCCAACCTAGTCAAGGGGCTTTGATGCCCTTTGTATAGGTTGGGTGTGCTGGATATGGGATCCTCGTAGTAGGCTGGACCCAAGATCTGACCGTCGCACCCTCACCTCAGAGATTGGCTGAGCGTAGATAATCTTAAAGTGTTCTTTCATCCGCGTTATCCCTTATGGCAGATTCGAAAAGTATCCCATCTTTAATCTTTAATCTCATAAAAGAACCCGACTAGAGGGACTGAGAAATTAATTGAGTACAAAACTTATCTTCAAGCTTTACCTTATTCTGATCGTTCAGAGGGCGATCGCGGGGTCACTGAATGAAGTCCTCCATTTCTTTCGAGGTGCTGCCCCCTCGAGAACCAGTAGCTTCGGTTGTTGAATCTCGTGCAAGTTAGGTTGTGGTTGTATTGGCTGCAAGCATCGAATTAGCACTCGATTTTGTTGGCACCATGCAATGAACCAATCCAATTGTTTACTTATTCAATGAGACTGAGTTAATTTGGAGCTCACCCAACCTATTTTCATTTAACGATCTCAAGTGATGAATCAGAATCTTGATAAAGTCTTTCATTTGTCTACCATTATAGACAAGTCTGGCTCGAAGTATTTGTCAAAATACATATGAAATAGTGTTTTTATTTTACGAAATGGACCCAAATAGGCAGAAAGCGAAGTCCGGCAAAAGGAGGATTATTTAGAGCAGGTTCAATGGATAACGGGGATGGAATACGGTTGGATGGTTAGGACACCCTATCTTTAGAGATAAGGAAGGGCGTGAACCGAGTCTGTAAAAGGCTTATCGGATGGGTAAGAAAGACTTCGGTCTATCCAATTCAAGTTCAAGACCGGTTAAGAGAGCTACGTCCAGCAGGGTTGGCTCATCATCCCGAATCGAAAATGAAAGGAATTGGTAGTGAAAGACCAGATCCTTCCTCCCCACATGGCTAGAAGTAGATAAACAGGAATTAATTCTAACTCCCACATGATGAAAAAAAGTAAAAGGTCCCGAGACGAAAATGATCCAATTTGACCCTATTCTCAAACCTGGTGGCTCGGTTGATTGGCACCCATGTAGGCTCCTCTTGCATACAAATTCTGGGGGTCCCAAGTCCTGCATCCACCAAGAACATTTCTTGCCTGAAGCGTTGTTGACCCGAGACTGGAATTTGTCTTTCCTAGGGATGAGAAACTTTGTCTCAAAAGGGATGGAGCTTTCGTTGTGCCAGGATCGATAGCTGTAAAAGTGGTGGCCTGGTTGTCCCCACATCCCCCTTATCATGCGTGTCTGTGGGATCAGTTTGTGCTAGCGTTTTGGCGCTCGCCTTATGGTTCTCAGTCCTCTTTCGCCGAGATGCCTTTTAAAAAGATTTTTTCCCTCATCGGAACAAGACTCACTATACTAGACTTAGCCAATTCGTGCGGATGGGGATTCCCCAATAGATTCTACAGATTCGGATTTGGATGCCCCTGCGCATAAACATATGGATAGGGATGCCGATTCATTCTCGACCAAACCTATCCCCTAACCCTTGGAGTCTCCGTCCTCTTCTTCTCCTTCTGGAGCCTCCCTCATCGGCCATGCATCGGACGAGACCAATTCTCAATATAATTACTTTTGCTTATTGTATTAGTAATAAACCAATAAAATTGAATATGCATGAGACTATGCCTCGTAGAACCATGAGACTTACGCCCCGTGTCTCGGGGCTTACGCCTCGTCGTGTATGGTATAAAACGCCTCTTCTCACACCCCACCTTTTAAAACATTGCTAACAAGAGTATACATGAGTCATTTGTATAACAACAGGGCACACATGAGCCACTTCAATAACGAGGGGTATATCAGTTCTAAATGACAAAGTTGAGGGGTACATAAAACCCTTTTCATTTAATTAATTAGTGTAAATTCATTTTAAGAAGCGTCAAGAAAAAATGGTAAAAATAATTAATAAAAAAATAATTAATGATGTGATCTAGGCATGTAGGGGTGTGCATCGTTGGTTCAGTTCGATTTTAAGTATTATCGATTTAGTTTATTAATTTTTGGCATTTAAATAGCTAAATCAATAACCAAACCAATAAAATATTTTTTTAGTTTTCGATTTAGTAGTTTTGGTCCTTAAAAATTTGGTTTTCGGTTCAAACAATAAGAAAATACTTATCAAATAACTATATGACTTTTCTAATAAATTTGACGCAACAAAGCAATAGCGTAACTTTACAAATGCTCATAAACTAGAAACAATAATAATAAACATGAAAAGAACTAAACATGTGTAACACAAAGAGAAATTAAGAGGAATATGACTCTTACTTTGGATTTTGACTATTTGTATAATGTGAAGTTGTGAATTCAAAAGGTCAAAGTGAAGTGTGAATCGAAGGCTAAATGACAAAGACATAACTAGTAAGATATTGAGATTAATATTTATATTTATGTACAGGTAAACATAATAAATTACTCTAGTCTTGATGAGATATCTGTTAACACAATAATCCAATATTAAAAACCAATACCAAACTATAACCCAATATATTTTTTAATAAAACCATTAAAAAACAATTAACCCAATAACTCAAGAACAATAAACCAACAACACTTGTTTTCGATTCGGTTTATCGGTCGGTTCAACTTTGCACACCCTTACTGCCATGGCTATGTTGTGTTACTTACATGGCTATGATGTGGAAAATGATAGTGGTAATATAATCTAACTGTGGTTTTAAATTCACTTCGAAGTTGGAATAAGGAGTATTTAAACGCTTAAGTAGTTAAAGTATTAAATTAAGTTTTTATCACGATCCATACCTCTTGATTGACATCCATACTAACCCTTTGGTGGGAAACCGTCTCCTTATCTTTACTCTTTACTCAACTTAATTTTTAAGTCTTTAAACAAAGTTAAAAGCATTTGCGAAAGACTTCTTGAAAGGACTCTAAGAAGTTTCCAAACTAGGCTCTTAACTTTTCTTGAATTTGAACTTATGGATTCAAGGTTGTAATTCACGTTTCTGGATGATTTTCAATATGTTTAGAAGTAATTTAGAGTAGTTAGAATCATTAGGAAGTGTTAAACACTTTAGAAAGGCTTGAAAGGACTGAACTACGAAAACTGGGTGAAAAACGCCGATTCAGGCGCGTCCAGGGCGCGCTGTGCCCGCCCCAAAGTTTAGGCCCCATTTGGGCGCACAACAGGCGTACCGCCCCAGGCCCTCTTGTGCAGATGGAGTGCGACGCTCCTGCCTTCCCCAGGTCACGCCTAACGAACTTTTCTCTCGTTTTCTGACCTTAAATAGTTCTAATTCAATTTCTTTTCTCAAATTCACTTAGATTCCATTTACTCACATCATACACACAAGGATCTAACCCAATCTCAAGAAACAACACTTTCTACCTCAACAAATTCATAAACTTCAACTCATGTTCAAGAATGAAAGCAATTCAAGAACAACATTCAAGAACATTCAAAATCCAATCTTTTTAGGATAAAATCGCGTTGAATCAAACATGCTTGGCACGTGAGTTGAACGAACCCAACGTTGATATAGACTCACATACCCTGTAGAAGTAATCCTTTGGTGAAAACACCAACGTTCTTGGTTGATCTTGATGAATTTCCCTTATTTCCTTCTTCCTTTCTCCTTAGCCCTAGCGTGAAAATCCCAAATTCTAAAACTGACTAAGTTCAGTCTTGACTCGTATTAAACTCCTAAAAATGGATTAGAATAATAGGGTAATGAAAAGACTAAAATACCTTTAAAAATCTCGAATTTGGACATTTCCTTAAGTCTAACAGCCCATTCCAAAGGACATAACTCACTCAGACAAATTTGAAATTGCACAAATTGACAAAAGATAATTCCAAGGGTATTTCAACCATATCTGGAACTACATATAACTCATCCTGACCTAGATGTTATGGTTGTTGGAAGTTGACCAAAATTCACTTTTTAACTTACTTAAAATTTCCAGGTTTCCTTATACTTCCAAAATAAGTATTTCCATATTTTAAACTCCTTTCTTGTTCTTTTTAGCTGCGAGATGTTACAGAGAACCACTACTACAACTAAAACCAAGCAACTAGAGTAATAACTAAGACATTTAAGTTACGGAAGCAAATTAAATAAACCAAGTAAGAAGTTTCCATCAACTTCAACAAGGATTCTAAAGAACTAACTAACCAAATGCGAAAGTAAGCAACCTAGAACCTGAAAATCAATATACCAAAACTACTAAACGATAACCAATTCTAAAACAAGAAGGGATGCAAATCCAATCCGTGAACTCAACAACTAGCTAAAGCGAATGTCTAATTCAAAAATGGTGGACATAGACTAAAGAGAATTACATGGCAGCCCGGAAGATGCTAGCTCACCCTTGAATTAGAAAGCAACGATTACAGATCTTCTAAGCAAGGCCTGTCAATAACCTCCGGAAGATTCGATGTACTCAACAAAAATAAGAGCAAGTGCAGTATCAGTACACCACCACCGTGTATTGGGTATGTAGCAAGAATTAAATATGGGAAATGGAGAGAGCAACCTGAAAAGTTGGGAACTTAAAGAGTTGAGAATTTGAAAAGTCCTCTTATACTTTAGTGAAAAGATATTCGTCCCTCATCGGTGTGAAAGAAAAATAGGAGAGTTTAAATATAGAAACACTCATATTAATTGTTAAAAGGGTTATAAAGAGTGACCCTCCTCGCGCCGCGTCGTCGTCATCGCTCGCTCGGCTAAAAGATTATTTTTTGGACAAAGTTTGTTTAATTATTTATTTAATTATTTATTTAATTAAATTGAATTAAATGACCAAAACATTTTCAATTAATTAGTTGATAACATAAATGTTTTCAATTATTTAGCTGAGATTAACCAAAACGTTTTAACTTTTTAGTTGATTAACCCGACACGACTCAGATCCGCGCGACCCATTTTATTTAAATTTTTCCTGTTTTTATTTAAATTTTCCACAGTTTGAAAATGACTGTTCTCAAAGGTTGCAACTTTCAGGAACAACCAGGACCGGTTTATAGGTTGCAAACTTTCATTAATGGTTGTGTGGATTCTGAAAGGTTGAACCTGTACCTCTTTCCTATAAATACCATTCATTCTTTATAAATTTTTCTTACGAATTTTTCTGATTTCTTCTTCTTCTTCAGCACAAAATTTGTTCGTGTATTTTACTGTTGTTGAGTGGTTTGATGACACTAGAGTTTTTGGTATCAATACACTGGTGATTGATTCTATCATGGGAGGACATATTCCAAATCAAACCTCGGATACTAAAGGGGAATAATTTCTTTAAGGGGACACTGTGCATTCAGTGGGCTTGATCTTTTTCTGTTCTTATTTTCTAGATTCTGGTAAGTTCACAGATTTTAAGTTTTTGTGATTTAATTATGTTCATCTCTCTTAATGGTTCATTAAAACTTTGGTAACTTTGTGTTTCTGCAAAATTTTGTTGGAATCAACAATTCTGTTTTAAAATCATAGATTGGTAACAATCTTAAGGAAATTATACAAAAACCTTCATGGTTTTATACCCCTTTTAAGTCTGCAATTTTAAGTAATTGCTTACAGACTGTATCGATTTTTGCTGATTTTAAGTCTGCCATGGTTTTATATGGCAGAATGGGTTCTTAATACATTTTTGCTGAATGAAAATACATGTATCTGATGAAAAAAACATTTTACCATTTTCTTATGTATTGGATGTTTGTTACATCATTTTGCTTTGTTGAGGGCGTTTCTCTACTGATAGTTAGCTTATGCCAATATCAGAAATTTGCATGTCCCCTCGAGGATATTTTCCTGCTGCCAGTTGCAATTACCTTGAAACTCATAATACTAATTGCTTTTTTGTAATACATAATTTCCTGCTGCCATGGTTTTATATGGCAGAATGGGTTCTTAATACATAATTGCTTTTTTGGTGGATTCAGGTTTGAGTCTGGCACCACTGGTGGTGAATATGGATCCAAATGTAAATGCCAGTGTAACAACCTGCCTTACTGTCTTTGTGGGTTGCCTACTCCACCTTCGGTGTATCTTCCGGACTCCAAATTGCAGTTTCCCTTTTTTTTTTGTATCACCTAAAATATTTGATTGCTGTACTCCAGAAAACAATGTCTAATGAACATGCAATGAGGTTTCCCTTGGTTGGAAGTGCAATGCTCTTGTCATTGTTCTTGCTTTTTAAATTCCTGTCAAAAGACCTGGTTAATGCTGTTTTGACGTGCTACTTCTTCGTACTTGGCATTGCTGCACTTCCGTATGGATCATTCTGCTATGCTTAATATATTCTATTTCAAGTTACTTAACAGTAGTTTTTCTGTGCATGTGCTTTATGTCATCTCTTTCTTTGTGGCTTTACAGGGCAACTTCCCATATTTCCGCTGTAGGGACCACTTTCTTGTATCTTCTGAAAATGCCAATTGAACCTGTTAGAAGAATCCTTGGTCTTATTTAGTTATTTATTTTCCTCCTTTTCAGTTTGGGAGTTTGAGTTCATGCCAACACTTCTTATTCCATATTAACAAAATCTTCTGTGGGCTCCCCCATATTGAGTTACCAATGAGTGCATGATAAGCTGCCAACCCTGCTAGTAGTAATGGGTTGATGGCTAATCTGGCTCCTCTCTCATAATCAATTTCATTTAATAACTAAAAAATCTTATCATTTGTTCTAAGAAAATGTGGTTTAGTACTACTCACTAGTCCGGTGTCTGAGTTTCTGATATGAAGGTGTTCTGCTATTTTGCATCATTAATAAGCAATTGGATATTCGCTTATCATATAATTTGTGAGCTTCATGCTTCAATTACAGTTTGTATGGCTTGATGTGTTAGTATATCATTTGTCCTGACAATAGAGTCTTAAATTTCTTCATTTTCAGAGGCCAAATTCACATGGACTTCCTGTTCGATATGTTTAATTTAGATGGATGTTATATGATTTAGGTAGAGTATATTGTATACTTCATCCAAATTATGTGATGCACCTTTATGTAATTTAGATCCGTGATGGCACTCCGATGCCTTCCTTTATTTTATTTTCTTATTTATTGATAACGGGAAAATCTCATTTTGGTTGACCTACATTTATGAATTTGTTAGAATATGGGCCCACCCCTCTACCGTGCTCCCACTAAAACACCAGGATCCTTGTCATTGTTAGGGTTTTTACTTGTGACATGCGCCCTACCCACATCCCACATTGGGTCCTTACATTAAGCCAACGTTACTTGTTATTATCTATTTGTATGCTTCGAATTAATGGATATTTTTGCAAGAAACCGTTGCCATTAATTGTTGACTTGACATTTGTTTCTTTTCAGCCTGCTCTGCTATATATTGTTCCAGCTGTAATTGGATTCTTGGCGGTACATTGCATATTGAACGGGGATGTGAAGCCTGTATGTCTAATAGCTGACTTTGCTGTTTATGACTCTTGACTTCTATTATGCTGTTTACTCCCATTTTTAGGCTACATGCTGTATGGAGATTAGATTTCCTCGTCAGATGTTTGGGAAAAACACTTCTTCTAGAACTATGTTGCTCGGACTATCCAAAATTGTTGCTGCACCCGTGTTGGACTCTTCAAAATGCACTACTCTTATAGTATCAAACACGCCCCGAGATATTTTTGAAGAGTTTGAGCAACATAGATATGAGAAAATGCATCTAATGGCTTTGGTTGAAAACTATATAAAGTAGGAGAAAGGAAGGTTTCTTGCTGTTTTATCGAGTGAAGCATAAAATGATTAGAACTTTTTTCCTGCCTTTTGAATTGATAATCTTTGATAGAGTATGAACCAAATCTCCACTACCTTTTATATAAAGGAAAAAAGCCTTGGTTTTGAAAGCTGAAAAATGTATTCTTGATATTTTTGTTGAGCAGTTGTTGGAGTTTGACGAAGGAAAGAGAAAGAAAGCAAGAAGGTAGAATGAGTCTTTAAGTAGAAAAACTGACATTAAAGAGACAATGACCCTCCAATTAGGCCATGTATTACACAAGGCAGCAGAGATTATTGGTTAAGCAACAAAGTTTGTTGTATTAGATTTTTGAGACTGACCATCAATACTACTGGCCTTTTATGTTATACCTTAAAATTGATATTATTAAATGTCAATTTGTTCTCTTTCATTTCAAGTCAAAAATATAAGTAGAATTTATAGACTTTTGTAGGGTTGATACAAAAAACAGAGGGAAGTTAAACATTAGAGATTTTTCCTATGAAGATAATCACTTGAAAGTCTTAGACGAAAGTTAGAAGCCAAAGGGAGCTTTGAAACAATAATTTAGAAGCCAAAGGGAGCTTTGAAACAATAATTGAAGACTTATAGCACATAAAATTGAAGGACTTTAAGTCTAGTTTTCATAATTGTTGGAATCATGGTTGAATAAACAGTTCTACAAAATGAAGTTGATTGACTATGATAAATTCATAGTTTTGAGCCAATAGATTATGTGATAACTATGCTGACCACTAATTTAAAGTGCATCATTTGAATTTGTTCATTACATACATTTCCAAAATATTTATATCAATCTTATTGGGAAATTTTGAGGTATGAAAAAAATATAGGCACATATGCAAGATTTTAAATATGTCGAATTTAATTGTCCGTAATTGAATTCTAAAGAGTCGTTACTATCATCAGTAGTATTTTAGACTTAAAACGTATTTTCGAGTAACAAATTAATAAAGCATTACTGATAGTAACATTTAATTGTGTCTGTTTACATCCGTCAGACATTTGTCCTACATACCTTGATTGAAGTTTGAGGAAGGTTCGTGATTGCAATCTCTAGCATTCTTGTAAATATTATTTTTTGAAGTGTTGGACAAAAAAAGAGGAGTTTATCGTAACTTATGAAATCTAATTAAATTTGACTTTTGAAGAAAGTTAATAATCAAGGGTTCGGGTTATGGAATGAGGAAAGGACAAAAACACCCCTCCTCAAACTATGGAAAGAAGAGAAAACTAAAAGAATTTCAGAGCGAATGTGCGCAGTTTGGAGCCTAGATCGTGCAGCCATGGCAGTAACACTAACATTCCCGCGCAGTCACCTGACGGTCCGTGCAGACTACGTAGTGCTCACTAAAATGGACTTAACTTTTAGCACATGATTCGAATTGACGAACGATCAAATATGTTTGAAAGAAAACTCTGAGACCTGTGATTAGGTTGGTATTAGGCCACAAAACTCTTCGTACGCTAAGAGTTCCTTATGGACTTGCTTTACATCTAATACACTTTCCACACTTATAATTGGGCCTTAGCACCCATGAACAATTAGGAATTAATCACCGGGTATGAACCTATACACGTACGAAAAATGATATTTTGACAGTAAAAAGTGACTAAAGAAATGGACAGTTAAACAAACAAACTATATCTGAATTACAGTCATATCCCAATCTTATGTGTTTTTATAAGTACAAGAGAGTTTCAAACATCATTATCGAAAATATTATGACTAACTGGCCTTAACGAAATAATTGCACTAATAGAAAATGTTGGAAAATCTAACAAATACTTCATTAGGCATGAGGTATTAGTAGAACAACTGTTGCATTCCTTATGCTCTGGCACTATAACTAGTTTCTCCTGATTTATTGCATGCTCAAGTAAGAACTTCAAGAATTGATGGAGCTCTGTTGCGTCAGAGCTACGCATGCGACTACAGAATGGCATAACCTTGACATTCTTTAAATTTTGTAAGAAAACTTTGAATATGTTTTCTTCAAGGGAGAGGTACTTGTCTTCTGGTAAATCAGTGTCTTCGACCTCAGAAAAAGGATGGTACTACAAATACCGAACAAGGAAAAATCAGGTTAGGTGGTAAGCTTTAAGCTTACCAACTATAGTAATGAAATTGAAGTTTTTTAGGCTTTAGAGCATCAATTAACATTTGATATAAATATATTGTGAACTGAAAACATACCGGCTTATCAGGAAATATCATCAAATTTTCCAAATTATGAGTTGACCTTAAGAGGTTGTCTAGCATTGGGAAGGAAAGTTTTGAAATACGGGAACTCATTGTCAAGCATCTGCATTCCATCAACGGTAAGGAGACGTATTCCTCTTCCAACATCAAATTGGAAATCACCTGAACAAAAGAATGAGACAGATGATAAATATAAAAAGAGCTCTATCCACAATCAACATAAAAAGATTAGAGACATTTGAGACTGATAACTGACCTTGATAAACCGGGATGAGAGTATTAGCTCATTAGCACAACGAACTCTTAGCAACATATATTTCTCTATGTTTACATCCATTTCATTATATTCATCACAGTAGAGATTAGAAGTGGCATGGTTCATAGATGGCAAGTCCCCGAGCTTAATTTTTGTATGACTTAAAACCCCAGTAATCGTTAAATGTTCAACATATGGAGCAACAATTTCTAAGCAACATCTATCACCATCATATGAATACCACTCCACGTAAGGGAAATCATGTTGGGTCAATTGCAATCGCCTAAATTTTGGAGAAGTCATGTGCAAACGACTGAAACCACAAAAGTCATGCAGCTCCAAAGAATCCAATTGAGGACATTTGACATTTGTTTAATGTGTTCATCCAGGAGATACAAACTTTGCATCTTTAAACTCTTCAGAGATGTCCAATTTAGTATACAATCTTCTGATAGTAAGCAATTCTCGCAGTTCAGTGTTACAATCGATGAACTTCTGCAGAGAACTTGCGGCAAGCTATAGGGTTTGGGCTGACTCGAATTAAGATATCTGTAGCTTGTATTCAAGCATAAATCCTCCACTTTTTTACTCGTAGCAAATTCAAGCCACTTGTCAATTATGGGAAAATAAGACAGAACATCATTATCCTTTGTGAATACAATGTTTAGACTGAACTTTTTAATGCTAGAGAAGGTAAGGAGAGGTAGTACATTATCTGTTAAGAAAGTGAATTTGTGTACCGTCTCTGTCGAGCTATCTGAACGACCATACTCCTCTTCATAAACAATGTTGTCGATAGATGTCCATAAGTATTGTCAATCTTTAGAGAGAATACTTGTTCTGAACGCCACTTTTATGGGCAATCTAGATAGAATTTGAACAATAAGACCCTCAGGTAGTTTGCTGATCCTATCAATTTCTTCACATTCTATATCAATCTTTGTGTTTTTCTGAGATGAGTTTTCAATAAGAAGAATTTTGGAGTTTCCATTATCACGACAACTCCAGATAATTGGTCTTGATTGCTCATTACATAGGACTGTGAAAGGGAAAAAATTACAAAGACATCATAGATTAAGTTTACTTGTATATGAGGCAAGGTGGGTGGGATGGATTGAAAACTAATTGTTTTGCTATGCGGGGCGAGGTGGGACGGGTTGAAGTGTTAGCGGACTCATGCGAATTCCGTGCAATTGCTCCGTCCCACCCCAATTTTCATCCCTAATAACAAAGTTAAAATCTTAACGAAAATCAATTACTACAAATAGGGGTGCTCACATGTCGGTTATTGGTCAATATCAAAACCAAACTAACATAATTAGTTTTTAAATTCTCAAAATTAAATCGAACCAAAAGTAATATACATTTATCGATTTAGTTGTTATCGATTTAGGTTCTATTCGGTTCAGTTATTCGGTTATTAACCATGCACAAAATAAAATGAATTGTTCATTCAAAATGAAAAAAAAAGTGATAACAATTCATCAAAAACGAGAAATAGTTAGAACGACCGATGTTACTAAACTTTTGATGACTAAATTTACTATGAATAAAGCTTCGAAATTCACCATTTTGGCCTTGAAAGAAGATACAGCGACATTTTTAGTCATATACATGAAACTTGTTGGTGTTTATGCATTTTTAATACTAAATTTAAAATATAACCAATAACAAAAATGTTCTCATCTTGACATTTTTGCTTTCATAAAGAAATCAAAATTAAATTTTGATGAAAACATATATAAGATCTTTAAAAGTGTTTATAAAAGTAATATGTTATGTATATATAATAATAAAATATATGTATATACAAAATTTATCGGATCACTTAAGTTATTTCTTCGGTTATTTTGAACAGAACTAAAAAAACTATTGATTTTCAAAAAATCTAAAACCAAATGAAACTAAACCCCAATAAAATCGATTTATTGGATCATTTTGACATAATTTTTTTGGTCTCGATCTATTTTTGTCTGAATCGTGAACACCCCTAACCACAAGTATGCCGAGGATACGAAAAACAATAAAAAATAATTTATTCTTGAAAAGTGATTGCCTAAAAAGCAGGGGGGGAGGATTTAAAATAGAAGAAAATCTATAAAAATTCAAAAGAAGGAGAAGAACAATACCCACATTGGAAAAATAAAGAGAAAAATATGATAGAACTAACCTTATTACTGAACATAAACTAAGCGGCGAGAGCGAGAGAGAAACTGAAGAGATGAATAAAGAGGGAAGAGTAGGTAGGTTTTATAAGAATGGGACAACGCCGAGAATGCAAGAATAACATATGTAACGTTATAACCCTCTTAAGTAGGTCAAATTCAATGAAAATCACCAAAATTCCACTTATTGCATCAATCAATATTACCTCGGGCATGCCAACACCAATATTGACTCTCTACACTAGGACAACTAATATGACCCGTTTTCGAACAAAATAAAAAATATAATATGTTTTCAAAAATCTAAAATCAAACGAACATCAAACCCAAATAAAATCGATTTATTGAATTGTTATATTATTTTGTTATGGATCAATTTTTATCCAAATTATGAACACTCTTAACCACAAGTTATACTGAGGATAAGACCACCAATAAAAAATAATGTATAAATGAAATAAGAATCACCGCTAAAAAGTATTATACTGTTGATCGTGAAATATTGATTGTTGTTGAACCATGAATGACATTCCTTTTACTTTGAATATAAAAAGGTATAAGAAAGAGGAACTTTCACATATAGCCACTTAAAAATAGCCTAATTACTCTTCATAGCTATAGTTTAATAATTACAATTCGTAGCTACATGTTATAGGGAAGAGAGAGACGAGTGAGACTAGAAGAGAGGCGAGAGGCGAGAGAGAGGGAAAAGAGTGGGAGAAAAGTGAATTGTATATCTATATAGGTTAGATAATTGTATATTATACATATGTATTTGTATATATGGCAAGCGAGATTGGTAGAGCGGGGAGAGAGGTGAGCGAGATTGGGAAAATGAGGAGAGAAGCAAGCAAGATTGGGAGAGGAAGAAGAGAGGTCAGAGAGAGAGGTCATAAAGTGGGAGAGAGGTGAATATTATATGTATATCGTTTAGATAATTGCATATTATACATATGTATTTGTATATATGGAAAGCGAGTCTGGGAAAAAGAGGAGAGAGGTGAGTGAGAGAGCAGAGAGGTGAATTGTATATGTATATCGGTTAGATAATTGTATATTATACATATGTATCTGTATATTATGGCGAATTATACCTAACAAACATGACTAATTATACAAACTCGAAGTCAGACCATGTAATTAATGTACAATGTTAGTGACGAGTGGTAATTATAGCAAACTATAGCTATGATGAATAATTAAGTAGTATAAGTTTGCTTAACTACATAATTTTCCCTATAAGAAACAAGGAAGATTTTGAGGAGTGAAATATGTTTGATAATTTCTGGATGTTATTACAGATTAAATGATGTATATGTATTTCAGTTTATATTGCTTAAAACTTATTTAATTTTAGATTTTCTTTCACTTCTTTATATTATATTTTCTTTAATGGAAATCTTCCCATACATGGACAAGTTAGAGAGGAAGTATTAATTCAATATAATTCCATAGTTTTGATCAAAGGTATGTATTTGTGTTTTAAAAGTTACTTTGTATATATAAGTAAAATAGAGAAAATTTCAGAAATATCAAAGATAATAGATATAATAAGGCTCGATAGCTAGAGTTTCGGTAATTGCGCCCTTATAGCTGTAGTTTTGTTTGCTATGGAGGTTGTGGTTTATATATTTCGCTTGCAAATATACAAACCGGGTCAGTTTATGTAAATGGAGGTTGCAATACGTATATTTCGCTTGCCCATTTGTTTATATCTCTTGTGAATTTACAAACATGGTAAATATATACAAATTTTGTATTTATACATCTAAATTTTTTTGTATGTTTAATTTGCCAATATACAAACAGGATAATTAATTATGAATTTATTCATAAACCGTATACAAATATCAAGGGTATATATATACAAATTATGGATTTATACAATTAGAAAACTAATTAAAAATGATGGGTGTTGTAACCATTATATTTTTATCTCATTTTATCTTTATTTATTATTTAATACTCCTATTTTATCTTTTATCCTACCTTTTCATAATAGTTCTACGTCGTACCCTACTTTTCTTGTAGGTTTATCACTAAAACTATGGATGTGTGACATTATGTAAACAAGCCTTAATGTTGTATCATTGTCCCTGATCATTGTCTTCATCATGAGAATGAATTGAGTTTGTTGACAATGCCGAAACGTCAGTCATAACTTTGTTTTTCTCTTTGAATTTAGTTCTTGGGATCTACAGTCTACTAGATGGAGTTACCCCCATGATGACTTGTCCTAAGCTGTAAATCCATTCCCTTAGATTATCTTTAAACTTTCTCTCTAGTTAGGCCTTTTTATAAGTGGATCCGACACATTATCCTTTGACTTTACGTAGTCAAATCTGATAATTCCACTAGAGAGTAGTTTTATAACGGTATCATGTTTATGTCTTGTATGACGAGACTTTCCATTATACATCATGCTACATGTCCTATCTATTGCATATTGACTATCAAAGTGTATGCATACTAATGCCAATGGATTGGGCCAGAAAAGGATATCTATCAAGAAATTCTGGAGTCTCCACTTATTCACCAACCTTAAAGATCATTATAGAGCTAGCGATAAATGTCTCTTTTGAAATATTTCCAAGAGACTGCTTCTCTACCAAGAGTAAGTATATATCCACTCGTAGATTTTACTTCATTTGTCCTGTTATTAAATATGCATCACTATATCCTTTCAATACTGTTGGATATTGTTAAATGCAAGGCATAGTTTAAAGTATTTTTTTAAATACTCCAAAACTCTATTTATTGCCATCTAATGAGTTTGATTGGGATCACTTGTCAACCGACTCAGTTTATTAATAGCAAATGATATACCTGATAGCGCACAATTCATGATATACATCACACTTTCAATACTCTAGCACAATCCAATTGTGAGTCACTTTCGCTTTCACTCTTTTGAAATGCAAAACTCACATTTATTAGAGACTTGACAATATTGACATCCAAATATTTGAACTAGTCAAGTACCTTTTAAATGAAATAAGACCGTGAAAATGCTAAACATTATGGAGTTTTAAGGATTCTTATACCTAAGATCGCATCAGCAACTCCCAAAATTTTCATTTCAAACTTGATGTCTAGCATATGTTTAGTAGAATTTATGTCATTATTGTCTTTATTGATGATCAACATATCACCAATATAAAAACAAATAATGACCTTGTGATTTTAATGTGAACACATTTATCAGTTCCATCATTCTTAAATCCATTTGCCAACATGGTTTGGTCAAATTTCTTATGTCATTGTTTGGGTGCTTGTTTTAGTCCATAATGTGACTTAACAAGTTCACACACTTTCTTTTATTTATCAGGAACCATAAAACCCTTGGGTTGTTTCATATAAATTTCTTCTTCCAATTTTCCGTTTAAAAGAAATGTTTCACATTCATTTGATGAATTTGGAGGTCATATATTACAACTAATAGTATTAGCATCCGAATGGATATAATTCTAGTTACTGGTGAGTATATATATCAACAAGATCAAAACCTTATTTATTTTTTTCTAAAGTATTTGACACAAAGTCATGTTGTATATTTGTCAACAGTTTTATCAACTTTCATTTTCCTTTTGAGGATTCACTTTGAGCCGAAAAGTTTATTTCTCGGAGGAAGATCAACCAACTTCCAATAGGTTTGCTCAAGGTTGAACCAATCTCACTATTGATATCACTTGTCCAAAAGGATGAGTCTACATAAGACACACGAAATGTTACAAAATCATATTCTAAGGAAGTATATGTCCCTTGAAATTTACTACGCCTCTGAATCTCTTTATTAAGCACATTCTCCTTTTGTTCTTTCCAAGGTCGTTTAGACCTTTCACTAGACTAATCAAGTCTAATTTTACAGTCCACATTTTTAGGTTCTATTTCAATTCTTTTAGAAATAGGAACTTGGACTTTGGCTAGACACCCCCACACTTTGAAATATTACAATGTTGGATTTCGTTCTTTTTATTTCTCATATGGAATAGATTGTGTCCTGAACAAACAAAATTGATTTCTTTATGAAAAGGAAGAACTTTTTTTTGTTCTCTTTTGCAGTAAGGATAGTTCCTCCACACAAGTTTTGTGGTAAACCCGAACTTCTACAAATGCATCCATCATTTCTTTCAACATTCGATTTTCTTTAGATTGAGGTGAATAGGGCAGTAGGTTGATGGATAAATCCACTTTCCAAACATATTTCTGCACAAGGAGATTCATACTCTCCATTCTTATCACTTCTTATCTTTTTCCAACTGATTTTCAACTTCGATATTATATTGTATAGACATTTCTATTGCTTCATCTTTACCATTAAGCAAATAGACAAATTTTTTTAATGCAATTGTTAATGAAAGCAACGAGATACTTTTTCCCACCACGAGATTGTATTGACTTTATATCACAAATGTAGTGTAAATCAATTTTAAGGGATTAAAATTTCTTTCAATAGATTTATAAGAATGCTTATCATACTTAGATTCCGCACAAACTTGATATTTTTATTTATTGCACTCAAAGTTAGACAAAACTTCTAAGTTGATCAGTTTTCCTTACAATGTATTTTTAATGAAATGCCCCAAGTGCTCATGTGACTCTGACTCAAGCAAGTTAGAACAAATAAAAGATTGAGTTTGAAAAGCTCTTCGCGAGGTAGCTTTTTTCTCAAATATTTTGTTCCAACTTCTTACAATTTTGTGTTATACAAACATTGTTTAGAGTCATCACCTTGTCAAATATCATTTTCAGAAGGACATTTCCATAACTTTCAATTTGCGTGTTATAGAACTACCCATGAACAAAGTTTCATTGGGTCCAATAAAGGCAATATAGTCTAAATATTTCTTTTACAAAACATAAAAGTGAATTGTATATGTATATAGGTTAGATAATTGTATATTATACATATGTATTTGTATATATGGCAAGCGATTTAGTAGAGGGAGGAGAGAGGTGAGAGAGATTGGGAGAATGGGGAGAGAAGCAAGCAAGATTGGGAGAGGGAGAAGAGAGGCCAGAGAGAGAAGGCATAAAGTGGGAAAGAGGTGAATTGTATACGTATATCATTTAGATAATTGTATATTATACATATGTATTTGTATATATGGAAAGCGAGATTGAGAAAAAGGAGGAGAGAGGCGAGGGAGAGAGGGCAGAAAGGTGAATTGTATATGTATATCGGTTAGATAATTGTATATTATACATATGTATTTGTATATTCTGGCAAATAATACCTAACAAACATGGCTAATTATACAAACTCGAAGTCAGACTACGTAATTAATGTGCAATGTTAGTGACGAATGATAATTATAACAAACTATAGCTATGATGAAAATCAAATAGTACAAGTTTGTTTAACCACGTAATTTTCTCTATAAAAACAAGGAAGATTTTGAGGAGTGAAATATGTTTGATAATTTCTTGATGTTATTAAATATTAAATGATGTATATGTATTTCAGTTTATATTGCTTAAAATTTATTTACTTTTAGTTTTTCTTTCACTTCTTTATATTATATTTTCTTTAACGAAAATCTTCCCATACATGGACAAGGTAGAGAGAAAATTTGAATTCAATATAATTCAATAGTTTTGATCAAAGCTATATATTTGTATTTTAAAAGTTACTGTGTGTATATATAAGTAAAATAGAGAAAATTTCAGAAATATCAAAGATAATAGATATAATATGGCTCGATAGCTATAGATTCGGTAATTGCGCCCTCATAGCTATAGTTTTGTTTGCTATGGTGGTTGTGGTTTGTATAATTCGCTTGCAAATATGCAAACAGGGTAAGTTTATGTAAATGGAGGTTGCAATACGTATATTTCGCTTGCCCATTTATTTATATCTCTTGTGAATATACAAACATGGTAACTATATACAAATTATGTATTTATACATCTAAACTTTTTTTGTATGTTTACTTTGCCAATATACAAAAAGGATAATTAATTGTGAATTTATTCATAATCGTATACAAATATCTAGGGTAAGTATATACAAATTCTAGACTTATACAATCAGGGAGCGAATTATACGAATTCTGAATTTATACAATTAGAAAACCAATAGTAAGATTTTGCAAAACTTTCAGCACGTCACTAAATATTTAGTTCTACACCATAACCCAAAAGGTTCCTTAAGGATGCATTCAGCCTACGTGAACTTATTTTATGTCTGAAATCTCATAGACACACTTATACTATACTAAGGTCCTATTACCCCCTGAACTTATTTTATAAATAATATTTTACCCCTTTTCAGCCTACGTGACACTAGTTTGGAAAAAAATGTCAACACACGCTGGGCCCACAAGATAGTGCCACGTAGAATGAAAAGGGGTAGAAAATTATTTATAAAATAAGTTCAGGGGGGTAATAGGACCTTAGTATAGTATAAGTGTATCTGGATTTCGGACATAGCTTGAGGGTGTATTTATGCATTATCCCTATTTATGAGTAACGTTTTAGGGTATTTTTATTTTAAAAATTCAACTGATAAAAACTGACGGAGATGACGATGTTAATGAATAAATGTACTCCTGAGTAACGTTTTACACCTAAAACATTACTCACGAGTACGTTTTTGGAGTAAGACGATACTCTTAATAAAAATCATTGGGGTAACAAATAATTGTTTTTATTAAGAGTATCTTTTTACCCCTAAAACGTACTCTTGAGTAACTTTTTAGGCATAAAACGTTACTCATGAGTACGTTTATTCATTTAACGTTGTCATCCCCGTCAGTTTTGTCCGTGAATTTTAAAATAAAAATACCCTAAAATGTTACTCAGAAATACATTTATACTAGTTTTGTAAAAAAATTATTTTAGTGAACTAGTTTAAATAATGACTTAGTTTGGTAAATCCCATTAATTGGGACTTGAGACCATGATGATAATGTTTTGGAGAAGACTTACTAGTATTGTCTTGATTTTACAATTAGTAACAATAATGTCTCAATTATTGAGAAAAAAATAGGATTAATGCATTAGCACCCCTAACTATGTCCGAAATCCATAGACACACTTATATACTCTATACTAAGGTTCTATTAGGGAAAATGAATTTGTGGATTGCCAAATCCATTCAAGATTCAGGCAACCAATACTTTCTAAGTTCAGACCAAATCATTATTTGAAAGGTCCCAAATCCTTCTTAAGGGAACATTCAATGATTTGGCCCAAATTACATCTTCAAAACTTTGTATTAGGTTGGAAGAGAACAAAGGATCTCATATGTTGGAGCAAAGTCCGCACTTATCATATTCAATGGAGAAAATACACAAGTATCCCCTAGACTATGACCGGAATCCCAGAGACACACCTTAACTATTTTAAGATCCTATTACCCTCCTGAACTTTTTTTTTTTAATTTAGTGCACCTTTTTGGCTTACGTGACATCAAATATCTCTCACGCGCCTCAATTGCCTGTAGTATCAGAGAGTGTGCCATGTAAGACAAAATATGTATAAAATTACAAAAGAAATAAATTCAGGGGTAATAGGACCTTAGTTTAGTTAAGACGTGTCTATGAGATTTTGGTCATAGTTTAGAGGGATACTTGGGCATTTTCCCTATTCAATGAGATATGGTGACTTTGAGAAATTGACACCACTCTACAAATTGGAGCAGCTTATGACATTGCTACCGATATGTATTGATATCTATTATTCTAGAGTTGCAAAATGTGGTAGCGGTGGTTCAAGAATGGAAGATTTTGGTGAAGTACACAACTTGTATGGATCTCTATCAATTCTTGAGTTGCCAAATGTGGTTGATAGAAGGGAAGCTCGGAAGGAAAAAATGACGGGAAAGGAACATGTTGATAATTTATCTTAGGGTGGAGTGGAAGTAGTCATGCCGAAATTCACAAACTGAAAGAGACATAATTGATGATCTCCAACCAAATACAAACATAAAAGAAGTCAATCACCAGATATAGCCAGTGAAATTGGTGAACGGTCGAAAGGTGTGGTGTTTACCCTGTCTCTGAAGTTAGTGATCGCACATGATGGTAGTGATGAAGAGATAGAACATTGGGAGTTGCCTTGATCTATTCAAGACTTACATACGCAATCTAAAAACATTAAGCAGTCAAGTTCTCAAAAGCCTCACCTCTCTTGAATATCTATATATGGCTGATTTAACTCAAAATTCAGTCAATGTGGAACAAGGGCATCTACCTTC
>CM040628.1:66133130-66154794 GCA_022817965.1 Solanum lycopersicoides | reverse complement strand
GAGAGCAGAGAGGTGAATTGTATATGTATATCGGTTAGATAATTGTATATTATACATATGTATTGTATATTATGGCGAATTATACCTAACAAACATGACTAATTATACAAACTCGAAGTCAGACCATGTAATTAATGTACAATGTTAGTGACGAGTGGTAATTATAGCAAACTATAGCTATGATGAATAATTAAGTAGTATAAGTTTGCTTAACTACATAATTTTCCCTATAAGAAACAAGGAAGATTTTGAGGAGTGAAATATGTTTGATAATTTCTGGATGTTATTACAGATTAAATGATGTATATGTATTTCAGTTTATATTGCTTAAAACTTATTTATTTTTAGATTTTTTTCACTTCTTTATATTATATTTTCTTTAATGGAAATCTTCCCATACATGGACAAGTTAGAGAGGAAGTATTAATTCAATATAATTCCATAGTTTTGATCAAAGGTATGTATTTGTGTTTTAAAAGTTACTTTGTATATATAAGTAAAATAGAGAAAATTTCAGAAATATCAAAGATAATAGATATAATAAGGCTCGATAGCTAGAGTTTCGGTAATTGCGCCCTTATAGCTGTAGTTTTGTTTGCTATGGAGGTTGTGGTTTATATATTTCGCTTGCAAATATACAAACCGGGTAGTTTATGTAAATGGAGGTTGCAATACGTATATTTCGTTGCCCATTTGTTTATATCTCTTGTGAATTTACAAACATGGTAAATATATACAAATTTTGTATTTATACATCTAAATTTTTTTGTATGTTTAATTTGCCAATATACAAACAGGATAATTAATTATGAATTTATTCATAAACCGTATACAAATATCAAGGGTATATATACAAATTATGGATTTATACAATTAGAAAACTAATTAAAAATGATGGGTGTTGTACCATTATATTTTTATCTCATTTTATCTTTATTTATTATTTAATACTCCTATTTTATCTTTTATCCTACCTTTTCATAATAGTTCTACGTCGTACCCTACTTTTCTTGTAGGTTTATCACTAAAACTATGGATGTGTGACATTATGTAAACAAGCCTTAATGTTGTATCATTGTCCCTGATCATTGTCTTCATCATGAGAATGAATTGAGTTTGTTGACAATGCCGAAACCGTCAGTCATAACTTTGTTTTTCTCTTGAATTTAGTTCTTGGGATCTCAGTCTACTAGATGGAGTTACCCCCATGATGACTTGTCCTAAGCTGTAAATCCATTCCCTTAGATTATCTTTAAACTTTCTCTCTAGTTAGGCCTTTTTATAAGTGGATCCGACACATTATCCTTTGACTTTACATAGTCAAATCTGATAATTCACTAGAGAGTAGTTTTATAACGGTATCATGTTTATGTCTTGTATGACGAGACTTTCCATTATACATCATGCTACATGTCCTATCTATTGCATATTGACTATCAAAGTGTATGCATACTAATGCCAATGGATTGGGCCAGAAAAGAATATCTATCAAGAAATTCTGGAGTCTTCCACTTATTCACCGACCTTAAAGATCATTATAGAGCTAGCGATAATGTCTCTTTTGAAATATTTCCAAGAGACTGCTTCTCTACCAAGAGTAAGTGTATATCCACTCGTAGATTTTACTTCATTTGTCCTGTGATCAAATATGCATCACTATATCCTTTCAATACTGTTGGATATTGTTAAATGCAAGGCATAGTTTAAAGTATTTTTTAAATACTCCAAAACTATATTTATTGCCATCTAATGAGTTTGATTGGGATCACTTGTCAACCGACTCAGTTTATTAATAGCAAATGATATACCTGATAGCGCACAATTCATGATATACATCACACTTTCAATACTCTAGCACAATCCAATTGTGAGTCACTTTCGCTTTCACTCTTTTGAAATGCAAAACTCACATTTATTAGAGACTTGACAATATTGACATCCAAATATTTGAACTAGTCAAGTACCTTTTAAATGAAATAAGACCGTGAAAATGCTAAACATTATGGAGTTTTAAGGATTCTTATACCTAAGATCGCATCAGCAACTCCCAAAATTTTCATTTCAAACTTGATGTCTAGCATATGTTTAGTAGAATTTATGTCATTATTGTCTTTATTGATGATCAACATATCACCAATATAAAAACAAATAATGACCTTGTGATTTTAATGTGAACACATTTATCAGTTCCATCATTCTTAAATCCATTTGCCAACATGGTTTGGTCAAATTTCTTATGTCATTGTTTGGGTGCTTGTTTTAGTCCATAATGTGACTTAACAAGTTCACACACTTTCTTTTATTTATCAGGAACCATAAAACCCTTGGGTTGTTTCATATAAATTTCTTCTTCCAATTTTCCGTTTAAAAGAAATGTTTCACATTCATTTGATGAATTTGGAGGTCATATATTACAACTAATAGTATTAGCATCCGAATGGATATAATTCTAGTTACTGATGAGTATATATATCAACAAGATCAAAACCTTATTTATTTTTTTCTAAAGTATTTGACACAAAGTCATGTTGTATATTTGTCAACAGTTTTATCAACTTTCATTTTCCTTTTGAGGATTCACTTTGAGCCGAAAAGTTTATTTCTCGGAGGAAGATCAACCAACTTCCAATAGGTTTGCTCAAGGTTGAACCAATCTCACTATTGATATCACTTGTCCAAAAGGATGAGTCTACATAAGACACACGAAATGTTACAAAATCATATTCTAAGGAAGTATATGTCCCTTGAAATTTACTACGCCTCTGAATCTCTTTATTAAGCACATTCTCCTTTTGTTCTTTCCAAGGTCGTTTAGACCTTTCACTAGACTAATCAAGTCTAATTTTACAGTCCACATTTTTAGGTTCTATTTCAATTCTTTTAGAAATAGGAACTTGGACTTTGGCTAGACACCCCCACACTTTGAAATATTACAATGTTGGATTTCGTTCTTTTTTATTTCTCATATGGAATAGATTGTGTCCTGAACAAACAAAATTGATTTCTTTATGAAAAGGAAGAACTTTTTTTTGTTCTCTTTTGCAGTAAGGATAGTTCCTCCACACAAGTTTTGTGGTAAACCCGAACTTCTACAAATGCATCCATCATTTCTTTCAACATTCGATCTTTCTTTAGATTGAGGTGAATAGGGCAGTAGGTTGATGGATAAATCCACTTTCCAAACATATTTCTGCACAAGGAGATTCATACTCTCCATTCTTATCACTTCTTATCTTTTTCCAACTGATTTTCAACTTCGATATTATATTGTATAGACATTTCTATTGCTTCATCTTTACCATTAAGCAAATAGACAAATTTTTTTAATGCAATTGTTAATGAAAGCAACGAGATACTTTTTCCCACCACGAGATTGTATTGACTTTATATCACAAATGTTAGTGTAAATCAATTTTAAGGGATTAAAATTTCTTTCAATAGATTTATAAGAATGCTTATCATACTTAGATTCCGCACAAACTTGATATTTTTATTTATTGCACTCAAAGTTAGACAAAACTTCTAAGTTGATCAGTTTTCCTTACAATGTATTTCTTAAATGAAATGCCCCAAGTGCTCATGTGACTCTGACTCAAGCAAGTTAGAACAAATAAAAGATTGAGTTTGAAAAGCTCTTCGCGAGGTAGCTTTTTTCTCAAATATTTTGTTCCAACTTCTTACAATTTTGTGTTATACAAACATTGTTTAGAGTCATCACCTTGTCAAATATCATTTTCAGAAGGACATTTCCATAACTTTCAATTTGCGTGTTATAGAACTACCCATGAACAAAGTTTCATTGGGTCCAATAAAGGCAATATAGTCTAAATATTTCTTTTACAAAACATAAAAGTGAATTGTATATGTATATAGGTTAGATAATTGTATATTATACATATGTATTTGTATATATGGCAAGCGATTTTAGTAGAGGGAGGAGAGAGGTGAGAGAGATTGGGAGAATGGGGAGAGAAGCAAGCAAGATTGGGAGAGGGAGAAGAGAGGCCAGAGAGAGAAGGCATAAAGTGGGAAAGAGGTGAATTGTATACGTATATCATTTAGATAATTGTATATTATACATATGTATTTGTATATATGGAAAGCGAGATTGAGAAAAAGGAGGAGAGAGGCGAGCGAGAGAGGGCAGAAAGGTGAATTGTATATGTATATCGGTTAGATAATTGTATATTATACATATGTATTTGTATATTCTGGCAAATAATACCTAACAAACATGGCTAATTATACAAACTCGAAGTCAGACTACGTAATTAATGTGCAATGTTAGTGACGAATGATAATTATAACAAACTATAGCTATGATGAAAATCAAATAGAACAAGTTTGTTTAACCACGTAATTTTCTCTATAAGAAACAAGGAAGATTTTGAGGAGTGAAATATGTTTGATAATTTCTTGATGTTATTAAATATTAAATGATGTATATGTATTTCAGTTTATATTGCTTAAAATTTATTTACTTTTAGTTTTTCTTTCACTTCTTTATATTATATTTTCTTTAACGGAAATCTTCCCATACATGGACAAGGTAGAGAGAAAGTTTGAATTCAATATAATTCAATAGTTTTGATCAAAGCTATATATTTGTATTTTAAAAGTTACTGTGTGTATATATAAGTAAAATAGAGAAAATTTCAGAAATATCAAAGATAATAGATATAATATGGCTCGATAGCTATAGATTCGGTAATTGCGCCCTCATAGCTATAGTTTTGTTTGCTATGGTGGTTGTGGTTTGTATAATTCGCTTGCAAATATGCAAACAGGGTAAGTTTATGTAAATGGAGGTTGCAATACGTATATTTCGCTTGCCCATTTATTTATATCTCTTGTGAATATACAAACATGGTAACTATATACAAATTATGTATTTATACATCTAAACTTTTTTTGTATGTTTACTTTGCCAATATACAAAAAGGATAATTAATTGTGAATTTATTCATAATCGTATACAAATATCTAGGGTAAGTATATACAAATTCTAGACTTATACAATCAGGGAGCGAATTATACGAATTCTGAATTTATACAATTAGAAAACCAATAGTAAGATTTTGCAAAACTTTCAGCACGTCACTAAATATTTAGTTCTACACCATAACCCAAAAGGTTCCTTAAGGATGCATTCAGCCTACGTGAACTTATTTTATGTCTGAAATCTCATAGACACACTTATACTATACTAAGGTCCTATTACCCCCTGAACTTATTTTATAAATAATATTTTACCCCTTTTCAGCCTACGTGACACTAGTTTGGAAAAAAATGTCAACACACGCTGGGCCCACAAGATAGTGCCACGTAGAATGAAAAGGGGTAGAAAATTATTTATAAAATAAGTTCAGGGGGGTAATAGGACCTTAGTATAGTATAAGTGTATCTCTGAGATTTCGGACATAGCTTGAGGGTGTATTTATGCATTATCCCTATTTATGAGTAACGTTTTAGGGTATTTTTATTTTAAAAATTCAACTGATAAAAACTGACGGAGCTGACGATGTTAATGAATAAATGTACTCCTGAGTAACGTTTTACACCTAAAACATTACTCACGAGTACGTTTTTGGAGTAAGACGATACTCTTAATAAAAATCATTGGGGTAACAAATAATTGTTTTTATTAAGAGTATCTTTTTACCCCTAAAACGTACTCTTGAGTAACTTTTTAGGCATAAAACGTTACTCATGAGTACGTTTATTCATTTAACGTTGTCATCCCCGTCAGTTTTGTCCGTTGAATTTTTAAAATAAAAATACCCTAAAATGTTACTCAGAAATACATTTATACTAGTTTTGTAAAAAAATTATTTTAGTGAACTAGTTTAAATAATGACTTAGTTTGGTTAAATCCCATTAATTGGGACTTGAGACCATGATGATAATGTTTTGGAGAAGACTTACTAGTATTGTCTTGATTTTACAATTAGTAACAATAATGTCTCAATTATTGAGAAAAAAATAGGATTAATGCATTAGCACCCCTAACTATGTCCGAAATCCCATAGACACACTTATATACTCTATACTAAGGTTCTATTAGGGAAAATGAATTTGTGGATTGCCAAATCCATTCAAGATTCAGGCAACCAATACTTTCTAAGTTCAGACCAAAATCATTATTTGAAAGGTCCCAAATCCTTCTTAAGGGAACATTCAATGATTTGGCCCAAATTACATCTTCAAAACTTTGTATTAGGTTGGAAGAGAACAAAGGATCTCATATGTTGGAGCAAAGTCCGCACTTATCATATTCAATGGAGAAAATACACAAGTATCCCCTAGACTATGACCGGAATCCCAGAGACACACCTTAACTATTTTAAGATCATATTACCCTCCTGAACTCTTTTTTTTTTTAATTTAGTGCACCTTTTTGGCTTACGTGACATCAAAATATCTCTCACGCGCCTCAATTGCCTGTAGTAATCAGAGAGTGTGCCATGTAAGACAAAATATGTATAAAATTACAAAAGAAATAAATTCAGGGGTAATAGGACCTTAGTTTAGTTAAGACGTGTCTATGAGATTTTGGTCATAGTTTAGGAGGATACTTGGGCATTTTCCCTATTCAATGAGATATGGTGACTTTGAGAAATTGACACCACTCTACAAATTGGAGCAGCTTATGACATTGCTACCGATATGTATTGATATCTATTAATTCTAGAGTTGCAAAATGTGGTAGCGGTGGTTCAAGAATGGAAGATTTTGGTGAAGTACACAACTTGTATGGATCTCTATCAATTCTTGAGTTGCCAAATGTGGTTGATAGAAGGGAAGCTCGGAAGGAAAAAATGACGGGAAAGGAACATGTTGATAATTTATCTTTAGGGTGGAGTGGAAGTAGTCATGCCGAAAATTCACAAACTGAAAGAGACATAATTGATGATCTCCAACCAAATACAAACATAAAAGAAGTCAAAATCACCAGATATAGCCAGTGAAATTGGTGAACGGTCGAAAGGTGTGGTGTTTACCCTGTCTCTGAGAGTTAGTGATCGCACATGATGGTAGTGATGAAGAGATAGAACATTGGGAGTTGCCTTGATCTATTCAAAGACTTACCATACGCAATCTAAAAACATTAAGCAGTCAAGTTCTCAAAAGCCTCACCTCTCTTGAATATCTATATATGGCTGATTTAACTCAAATTCAGTCAATGCTGGAACAAGGGCATCTACCTTCATCTCTTTATGAGCTACATTTATCTAGCCATCATGAGCTCCGATCAGTTCCTGAATCAGCACTGTCCTCCTCCCTCTCAGAGCTAATCATCGAGGATTGCCCGAATTTCCAATCCCTTCCGGTAAAAGGGATGCTCTCTTCCCTCTCAGAATATATGTTTCCGATGCCCATTGCTCAAACGGTTAAACCACTACTAGAATTTGACAAGGGTGAACATAGAGATCGATTGGCAATCCCTTTAATGATTAAAAGAAATGTAGGTTTTTCTTTTTCCTCATAAGCTTTCTATTTTGTTTACTTCCCTTTTTAAAAATCTTGTTCATCAACATGAAGTGTCTATGGCCACATTGAAGCCAAGAAATCATCTTTAGTTTGAGGGTGAAAACTTTTATTGT
This sequence comes from Solanum lycopersicoides, assembly GCA_022817965.1. NCBI lineage: Eukaryota > Viridiplantae > Streptophyta > Magnoliopsida > Solanales > Solanaceae > Solanum > Solanum lycopersicoides. The sequence goes on along the minus strand of CM040628.1, from coordinate 66,147,190 downwards.
CAGAATTAGAAGTCATAGTCTTGCAGCTAATTATTGTGTGTTATATAACAATTAGATCTTGGATGGGGGGTATAGGATTATTTTATCATTGCTTATTGGTTTATGCTCTTACCACGTTTTAATTTCACGTCTCAATTGCAAATGACATCAGGGTGAGCTGTTCAAGATGTTTCAGAAGCGTAAGAATAAGCAGGCATCAAATCAATCGGTGAGTCAGTGGCTTGATGAGCTTCAAGATGTTGTGGAAGGCGCTGAAAACTTGATGGAACAAGTTGTTGTGTTTAAGAACATTTTCATAACTAGAAAATTAAAACTAGTAGAGAAATTAGAATCAGAAACAGATTAGAAAAAATATATGAAATATTTTTCTTAAAGAAGAATTGTTGTCAATATGTGTTTAAAGAAATTTACTAATTCCAACAAACTTTGCAGAAACACTAAATAACCAAAGTTTAATGAACCAGTGAAGAATAGAAGAACAAAAATTAATTTACAAATCTAAAATTTGTAACACATACCAGAATTTGGAAAAAATAGAAAGATGATCAAGCCCACTGAATGTACAGTGTCCCCTTAAGGAAATTATTCCCCTCTAGTATTCTAGGTTTGACTTGGAATATGTCATCACAGGGTAGAATGATCTCAATCACCAGTTATTGATACCCAAAACACCGGTGTCAGTGAGACACTCAACGAGAGTAAAGTACACTTAGAATACTAGATTTAGAAGTAGTAGAAAAAGTACAGAAATCCTGTTATTCTATATATTTAAATGAGAGAAAATCCCTAAATTTATAGAACATAGGGTAGTGAAAAAAAGTTCTTATTGTGCCTTACTGGAAAGGTCACAAACCTTTTGAAAAGTCACAATCTTTTAGAAAGGTCGTCACCTTTCATAAAAGTCACAACTTTTCATAAAAGTCATAACTCTTCATAAAAGTCGCAACTTTTCATGAAAGTCATAACTTTTTATAAAGTCGCAACCTTTCATAAAAGTCACAACTCTTCATTTTCCATTCACACATTTAAAACCCAACAATCCCCCGCATGAATGGAGAATGACTCCAAGACAAAGAAGCGAATAAGTATGTGTACTTTACAAGCAAGAATTAATTGCATCTGGATAAGTAGGTTTTTTCTTGTACTTTCCGTAGTGAACATATGTCAAATATACTCGGTCAATCGGTAGATGTGATATATTTGAACCGTCGAGCTTTGATGTATACCTAGACAATCATATGTCAAACAATTAACCCTTTACCGTTTATGATTCTTACGGTTGTGTTCATTTTAGCCATGAACACCTCCCGGTTTCATAAGTGTCTAGAGAGATGAGCTTTTGACAATCATCCTCTTTGAAGCGACTTACATTTCACATTCACATAGGCGATTTCTAATCACGTTATCACGTAGATAAACTATTTGATCAACTCTGCCAAACTTAGCAAATCATTAAAACCATTAAGATTTATTAACTCATTTAACAAGCCTTAATGTTGTATCCTTGTCCTGAGCATTGTCTTCATCATGAGAATGAATTGAGTTTGTAGACAATGCCCAACCGCCAGTCACAACTTTATTTTTCTCCTTGAATTTAGCTCTTGGGATCTCCAGTCTGCTAGATAGAGTTAACGCCATGATGACTTGTCCTAAGCCGTAAATCCATTCCCTTAGACGATTTTTAAACTTTCTCTCTAGTTAGGCCTTTTTATAAGTGGATCTGACACATTATTATTTGACTTTACATAGTCAATTCTGATAATTCCACTAGAGAGTAGTTTTCTAACAGTATCATGTTTATGTCGTATATAACGAGACTTTTCGTTATACATCATGCTCCATGCCCTATCTATTGCGTCTTTACTTTTAAAGTGTATGCATACTAATGCCAATGGTCTTTCCAAAAAAGAATATCTATCAAGAAATTCTGGAGTCTTTCAACTTATTCACCGACCTTATCTTGAGCATCTAGCTCAAAGATCATTATAGAGCTAGTGATACATGTCTCTTTTGAAATATTTCCAAGAGTCTGTTTCTCTACCAAGAGTAAGTCTATATCCACATGTGGATTTTACTTCATTTGTCCGGTGGATTTTACTTCAATACTGTTGGATATTGTTATAATACAAGACATAGTTTAAAGTATTTTTTTAAATACTCCAAAACTATATTTATTGCCATCTAATGAGTTTGATTGGGATCACTTGTGAATCGATTCAGTTTATTAATAACAAATGATATACCTGATCGCGCACACTTCATGATATACATCACACTTCCCAATACTCTAGCACAATCCAATTGTGAGTCACTTTCGCTTTCACTCTTTTGAAATGCAAAATTCACATTTTATTGGAGACTTGACAATATTGACATCCAAATATTTGAACTAGTCAAGTACTTTTTCAATGAAATAAGACCGTGAAAATGCTAAACATTATGGATTTCTAAGGATTCTTATACTTAAGATCGCATCAGCAACTCCAAAAATTTTCATTTCAAACTTACTTTCTAGCATATGTTTAGTATAATTTATGTTATTAGTGTCTATATTGATGATCAATATCACCAATATGTCACTTTACATTTACTACACCTCTGAATCTCTTTATTAAGTAAATTCTCCTTTTGTTATTTCCAATGTCGTTTAGACCTTTCACTAGACTACTCAATTCTAATTTTACAGCGTACAGTTTTAGGTTCTATTTCAATCCTTTTAGGAATAGGAACTTGGACTTTGACTAGACACCCCCACACTTTGAAATATTTCAAGTTGGATTTTCTTTCTTTCCATTTCTCATATGAAATAGATTGTGTCCTGAACAAACAAAAATTGCTTTCTTTATGAAAAGACAAAACTTTTTTTGGTTCCCTTTTTGCAGTAAGGATAGTTCCTCTACACAAGTTTTGTGGTAAACCCGAACTTCTACAAATGCATCCATCATTTCTTTCAACATTCGATTTTTTCTTTAGATTGAGGTGAATATGACAGTAGTTTGATGGATAAATCCATTTTTCAAACATATTTTTGCACAAGGAGATTCATACTCTCCATTCTTATCACTTTTTATCTTTTTTCCAAGTGATTTTCAACTTCGATATTATATTGTCTACACATTTCTATTGCTTCATCTTTACCATTAAGCAAATAGATAATTTTTTAATGCAATTGTCAATGAAAGTAGAGATGCTTTTTTCCACCACAAGATGGAATTGACTTCATATCACAAATGTCAGTGTAAATAAATTTTAAGGGATTAAAATTTCTTTCAACAGATTTATAAGAATGTTCAGCATACTTAGATTCCACACTAACTTGACATTTTTATTTATTGCACTCAAAGTTAGACAAAACTTCTAAGTTGATCAGTTTTCCTTAGAAGGTATTTTTTAATTGAAATACCCCAAGTGCTCATGTGACTCTGACTCAAGCCAGTTAGAACAAATAAAAATATTAAGTTTGAAAAGATCTTCGCGAGGTAGCTTTTTTATCAGATATTTTGTTCCAACTTCTTACAATTTTGTGTGATACAAACATTGTTTAGAGTCATCACCTTGTCAAATATCATTTTCAGAAGGACCTTTTCCGTAACTTTCAATTTGCGTGTCATATAACTACCCATGAACAAAGTTTGATTGGGTTCAATAAAAGTAATATAGTCCAAATATTTCTTTTACAAAAACTTAACAAATGACTATTCACCAATATTCATGTCTATGCAAATACTTCTATAATAATAGACATATCTTTTCATGAAAAATCACAACATTTAAGTGACACTTTTTCATAAAAGAACACAACTATTTTGAACAAGTATATATATCATTTGATAGTTTCATACTAGTCACACCATATACTAGTAATAAAGAAACTCAACAACTACAATACCAAATATACTCCAAGAATTTTGTGGGTCTAAAATAATACAAAAGTATCATTGAATTTCATATCTTTTGCTCCAAAGTTAAATTAGACACCAAATATAATCATAAGCAAAGAACCTCCACATTTTAAATATGATCTCAAAAATGTTTTTCAAGTATTTGAAAATAGTTTTTTCACATACTTTTCCCGACTCTCAAAATTTCTTTGGTAGTATGAAACCTCTTTTAAAAATATTATTCTACGAAAGAATTATAGAGTTTCAATTCTCTTTGACAATCGTTACATAGTGTCAAAGTTCATTCCATAGAGGCACAAACACACCAACTCTAAGTCGCTGGTCTTTCTCGTCTATAACAAATAGACATACCACTTAGTATTTAGAATACTAACAAAAAAGACAAAATTTTGTACATTTTTTTCTATTTAACAATGAAGTTTATAGAACATAAAAAGTACAAAATTGACTTATCATGTGAAGTTTTCATATTCTTCAAAGCAATTGAAAATTCCAATTTATTGAGAGTAGAAAAATACAAAAGTTTTTTAGTCTACAACAATCAGATACAATAAAATTGACAGTGAATACAAAATTACAAAAGTTTTTTTTTAATTCCAAATAGAATAAACCATATTCTTAGATTATCACATAGAAATATTTTTTTATTTCAAATAGTCTTCCAACTATAACATTTTGACATACTATTTTATCAAACAAAAATATGCATGTCTCACTCTGCAAACTAGTGAATTTTAAAGGCAACACTATTTGCCAAGGAAAATTCATTCGAAAATCATACGATTTGCAGAACTTTTTCCAAAGGCATACATGATGAATATCAAAATTGTTAACCCTTCAAAACATTTTTCCTCCTTAAATGAATAATAAGAAGGTTACATCTTTAATTGGAATACCAAAATAAAACTTTTTTTTGTTACATTCTCCTTCAACCTTACTAAACAACGTAACTTTTCATAAAAGTCGCAAATTTTCATAAAAGTCGCAAATTTTCATAAAAATCGCAACCTTTCATAAAAGTCGCAACTTTTCATTTTCCATTCACACCTTTAAAACCCAACACAAGTCAATTATGAAGCTTTACGGCTTAAGGTGGAAGGTAAGCATCAAAATCTTGCATAAATTAACCAAGCAATTATCAAGAAGAAATTTTTCTTTGCTTGTCGATTAGCTTGATTTGATTGTTGATCAATTGTTGTGGTCTTGTATTTGTTGTTCTTAAACTTCAATCAACTAAAATCATGAATTGATAGAAACAAAGATGAATTTAAAGATAGTAAAATGAATAGATGTATCATGATGTATTAAGACTATGCTAGAGGTTAAGGTATTAACAAGTCTATCTTCATATATTTTTGCACTCCTAATTTTCATGTGCATTTCAGGACCTTATAGTGTAACTTTTCTGCTTTTATTAACTTTTAATATCTGTAATTTCAAATCAATCCGCCCATTTGACACTCCTAGTCTAGACTATCTATTTTCCTTGACTAAGTTTTTTCCTAGTTAGGTTTTACTGAGACACGTTATCTATGGACATCCAAGGTAGAGTGTTATAAATCCAATGAATAGTGAATTGTCCATTTGATTTATTCATGAATTAATTGAATTCATGTGTGTATAATTTCAAGGTGATATGAATTATACCAACAAACAATATTTTTAAAAACGTTTTTGGGGCGAGTCTCGGGGCGGGGCGTACCAAAAATACTTTGGGGCGAAAATTAAAGGCGTAGATCCATAAGACGTAAGTCCTTAAATTTGAGGTGTAAGCCCCAAGCATAAAAACACAAGTCCTGGGCGTAAAAACATAAGCTCAGGCGTTTTTAATATTTTTAAAAAACTTTTTTTTTGATTGAAATCATATTTTAATTATTGGTGAAATGATAGTTCTCAAATAATAATTATAACACTTTTTCTCTTCATTATTGATTATTAATACTTATTTCAATATAATCACAAATCATTGAAAGGTTTACTTTAGCTTATTGTTTTAGTAATAAAACAATAAAATTGAATATGCATGAGACTATGCCTCGTAGATCCATGGGACTTACGCCTCGTGTCTCGGGGCTTACGCTTCGCCGTGTACTGTATAAAATGTTTCGCCTCACGCCCTCATCTTTTAAAACATTGCTAACAAGAGTATACGTGAGTCATTTGTATAACAACAGGGCAAACATGAGCCACTTCAAAAACGAGGGGTATATCAGTTCTAAATGACAAAGTTGAGGGGTAAATCAAACTATTTTCCTTTAATTAATTAGTGTAAATTAATTTTAAGAAGTGTTAGAGAAATAATTGTGAAAATAATTAATAAAAAAATAATTAATGATGTGGTCTTGGCATGTAGGGGCGTGCATCGGTTGGTTCAGTTCGATTTTTAAGTATTACCAGTTTAGTTTATTAATTTTCAGCTTTTAAATATGCTAAATAATTAACCAAACCAATAAGATATTTTTCCTTAGTTTTCGATTTAGTAGTTTTGGTCCTTAAAAATTTGGTTTTCGGTTCAAACAATAAGAAAATACTTATAAAATAAATATATGACTTTTGTAATAATTTAACGCGACAAAACAATAGTGTAACTTTACAAATGCTCATAAACTAGAAACAATATTAATAAACATGAAAAGAACTAAACATGTGTAACACAAAGAGAAATTAAGAGAAATATGACTCTTACTTTGGATTTTGACTAGTTGTATAAAGTGAAGCTGTGAATTCAAAAGGTCAAAGTGAAATGTGAATCGAAGGCTAAATGACAAAGACATAACTAGTAAGATATTGAGATTAATATTTATATTTATGTACAGGTAAACATAATAAATTACTCTAGTCTTAATGAGATATCTTTTAACACAATAATCCAATATTAAAAACCAATATCAAACCAATAACCCGATATATTTTTTAATAAAACCATTAAATAACAGTTAACCCCATCTGGGCACACAATAGGCGCGCCGCCCCAGGCCCTTTGGTGCAGATGGAGTGCGCCGCTCCTGCCTTCCCCAGGTGACACCTAACGAAATTTTCTCTCATTTTCTGACCTTAAATAGTTCTAATTCAATTTATTTTCTCAAATTCACTTAGATTTCATGTACCCACATCATATACACAAGTATCTAACCTAATGCATTCGATCAAGAAACAACACTTTCTATCTCAAGAAATTCTTAAACTTCAACTCATGTTCAAGAATGAAAGTAATTCAAGAACAACATTTAAGAATATTCAAAATCCAATCTTTTTAGGAAAAAATTGCGTTGAATCAAACATGCTTGGCACGTGGGTGAACGAACCCAACGTTGATATACACTCACATACCCTGTAGAAGAAATCCTTTGGCGAAAACACCAACGTTCTTGGTTGATCTTGATGAATTTTGCCTTATTTCCTTCTTCCTTTCTCCTTAGCCCTAGCGTGAAAATCCCAAATTCTAAAACTGACTAAGTTCAGTCTTGACCCGTATTAAACTCCTAAAAATGTATTAAAATAATAGGGTGATGAAATGACTAAAATACCTTTAAAAATCTTGGATTTGGACATTTCCTTAAGTCTAACAGCCCATCTTCCAAAGGACATAACTCACTTAGCCAAATTTTAAATTGCACAAATTGACAGAGTTGGAAAGATAATTCCAAGGGCTTTTCAACCATATCTGGAACGCCACATAACTCATTCTGACCTAGAAGTTATGGTTGTTAGAAGTTAACCAAAACTCACTTTTTAACTTACTTAAAATTTCCAGGTTTCCTTATACTTTCCAAAATAAGTATTTCCATATTTTGAACTCCTTTCTAGTTCTTTTTAGCTGCGAGATGTTACAGAGAACCACTACTACAACTAAAACCAAGCAACTAGAGTAATAACTAAGACATTTAAGTTACGGAAGCAAATTAAATAAACCAAGTAAGAAGTTTCCATAAACTTCAACAAGAATTCTAAAGAACTAACTAACCAAATGTAAAAGTAAACAACCTAGAAACTGAAAGTCAATATACCAAAACTACTAAACGCTAACCAATTCTAAACCAAAAAGGCATGCAAATCCAATCTGATGAACTCAACAACTAGCTAAAGCGAATATCTAAATTTGAAAATGATGGACACAGACTAAAGAGAATTACATGGCATCCCGGAAGATGCTAGCTCACCCTTGAATTCGAAAGCAACGATTACAGATCTTCTAAGCAAGGCCTGTCAATAACCTTCGGAAAATTCCATGTACTCAACAAAAATAAGAGCAAGTGCAGTATCTTTACACAAACACCGTGTGTTGGGTATGTAGCAAGAATTAATGAGAAATGAAGAGAGGAACTCGAAAAGTTGGGAACTTAAAGAGTTGAGAAATTTAAAAGTCCTCTTATACTTTAGTGAAAAGACATTTTCCCTCATCGGTGGTGGAAAGAAAAATAGGAGAGTATAAATATAGAAACACTCATATTAATTGTTATAAGGGTTGGAAAGAGGGACCCTCCTCGCGCCGCCGTCGTCGTCGCTCGCTCGGCTCGACTTCGACTTTCGCTTTGAATTTGGAAAATGATCGACTGAGAGATTATTTTTTGGACAAAGTTTGTTTAATTATTTAGTTAATTATTTATTTAATTAAATTTAATTAAATGACCAAAACATTTTCAATTAATTAGTTGATAACATAAATGTTTTCAATTATTTAGCTAAGATTAACCAAAACGTTTCAACTTTTTAGTTGATTAACCCGACACGACTCAGATCCGCGCGATCCATTTTATTTAAATTTTTCCTGTTTTTATTTAAAATTTCCACAGTTTGAAAATGACTGTTCTCAAAGGTTGCAACTTTCAGAAATAACGAGGACCGGTTTATAGGTTGCAAACTTCATTAATGGTTGTGTGGATTCTGAAAGGTTGAACATGTTCCTCTTTCCTATAAATACCATTCATTCTTTATAATTTTTTCTTACGAATTTTTCTGATTTCTTCTTCTTCTTCAGCACAAAATTTGTTCGTGTATTTTACTGTTGTTGAGTGGTTCGCTGACACTAGAGTTTTGGGAATCAATACACTGGTGATTAATTCTATCATGGGAGGACATATTTCAAATCAAACCTCGGATACTAAAGGGGAATAATTTCTTTAAGGGGACACTGTGCATTCAGTGGGCTTGATATTTTTCTGTTCTTATTTTCTAGATTCTGGTAAGTTTACAAATTTTAAGTTTTTTTGAATTAATTATGTTCATCTCTCTTAATGGTTCATTAAAGCTTTGGTAACTTTGTGTTTCTGCAAAGTTTTGTTGGAATCAACAATTCTGTTTTAAAATCATAGATTGGTAACAATCTCAAGGAAATTATACAAAACCTTCATGGTTTTATACCCCTTTTAAGTTTGCAATTTTAAGTTATTGCTTACAGACAATATCGATTTTTGCTGATTTTAAGTTTGCCATGGTTTTATATGGCAGAATGGGTTCTTAATACATTTTTGCTGAATGAAAATACATGTATCTGATGAATTATTTTTTTTACCATTTTCTTATGTATTGGATGTTTGTTACATCATTTTGCTTTGTTGAGGGCGTTTCTCTACTGATAGTTAGCTTATGCCAATATCAGAAATTTGCATGTCCCCTCGAGGATATTTTCCTGCTGCCAGTTTTTTTCTCTTATTTTTTTGAACCCCTTTTCTCAATGCTTGTTATTTATCGAATAATCTATGCTATATGGAGATTAGAAAGTATAATTAGGTGGTCATGGAAATTTCAAATCACTTTTAAATTTTATGTTGATGCAATTACCATGAAACTCTTGCATTTTTGGTGGATTCAGGTTTGAGTCTGGCACCACTGGTGGTGAATATGGATCCAAATGTAAATGCCAGTGTAACAACCTGCCTTACTATCTTTGTGGGTTGCTACTGTTCTGTTAAGCCTACTCCACCTTCGGTATATCTTCCGGACTCCAAATTTCAGTTTCCCTTTTTTTTTATATCACCTAAAATATTTGATCGTTGTACTCCAGAAAACAATGTCTAATGAACATGCAATGAGGTTTCACTTGGTTGGAAGTGCAATGCTCTTGTCGTTGTTCTTGCCTTTTAAATTCCTGTCAAAAGACCTGGTTAATGCTGTGTTATTTGTAAGTTTTGATGATGTGACAAACTCAGGGTTCTCAACATGAGTTGTGATGATGTGACAAACTCAGGGACCTTATGAAGGTACCAGGTTCCCAACATGAACAGGCCGTTGACTGCCAGCTGGAGAAAGTACAAAAGGTTGGTGCACAGTTCCCAACTGGGTCAGAAACGTCAGAACCTTCCAACCAATGGCATGGGTTTAAGGAAAGTGACTTGTTTATACAATGTCATCTTTCCTTATACTTCTCTTTAGTTTTCGCAACTTGAAAAAGCACATTCAAGAACTCTTGCAAGGGCTAAAGAAAATAAAAAAGAAGAATCATTCTACAACAACCGAAACTCAGGCGCACATTATGTAGTTGTTTTAGAATACTTTCTTTAGATCTTACATTGTAAACTGATCCTAATCTATAAAGGAATCAGTGTGGTTGATGTAAAATTCTAAATCATTATTAGGTTAGTGATTTAGTGGTTAATCTGAGAGATTGCTTAGAAAAGTCTAAGTTGTCTAGGGTGATAACTTAGTGGGTAGAGTAATATCTACTTAGGCTCATTAAGCAGTAGTGTTATTGCTTGATAGTGAGATTAAAAACTTTTTCTCACGTTGTTGCAATCGGGTTTCACTTTTGCTTGTGAAGATTAGTGAAAATGTTTTGGAAATCCTGTGAGACAGGTCGTGGTTTTACTCCCTTGAGCAAGGAGGTTTCCACGTAAAACTCATCTGTTCTTTTACTGCATTTATAGTGTGCTATATTTACAAATTGTGTGTCAAGGGACCTGGTCCATTGACTGATAGTGGACGCACAGATTCTAACAAGTAGTATCAGAGAAGGCACTTTCTATCTGGTTAACACTAAGAAAGTGACATCTGTTCTAGGATGGCTGCTCCACTTAATCTAGAAGAAGGTCAGTCTTCAACTAGACCACCCGTTTCAATGGACACTTCTATAGTTGGTGGAAAGTCAGAATGCATGATTTTCTTATGGCTGAAGACAGTGAGCTATGGGACATTGTCTTAGATGGACCATTTATTCCAATGATTGAAGAGAAAGATGGAGAAAAAACTAGGCTTGTTCCAAAGCCTAGACAAAAATATGATGAAGCTGATAGGAAGAAGATCGATATAAGTTACAAGGCAAAGACACTTCTTGTCTGTGGGATAGGGCCAGATGAGTTCAATCGTGTCTCAGCCTGTGAGTCTGCAAAAGAGATCTGGGATTGCTTAAAGACAGCTCATGAGGGAACTGAACAAGTAAAAGAGTCAAAGATTGATATGCTCACTTCTTTGTATGAAAATTTCAAAATGAAAAAAGGTGAAACCATTCATGAGATGTTCACTAAATTGTCATCCATCACAAATGAGTTGAGAAGCCTTGTAGAACCTATCAGTATGAGCAAGCAAGTTAGGAAAGTGCTTCGAATCCTTCCCAAGTCTTGGGAAAGTAAGGTTGATGCTATTACTGAAGCAAAAGATCTGAAAGTGTTAACAATGGATGCTCTCATTGGAAATTTGAAGACTCATGAGATGAATCGAAATCATGATCAGTCAAAGAAGGAAGTAAAAAAGGATAAGTCCTTGATGCTGAAATACAAATCTGAAGAGGACTCCAGTGATGATGATATGGCTTATCTCATCAATAGATTTCAAAAAATTGTGAGAAAGAACAAAGGTTTTAAAAGGGGAGCAAATGGTCCTCGAACTGCCACTCAAAATGATACATGTTACAAGTGTGGAAAAGCTAGGCAATTTATAAGAGAGTGTCCATTACTCAAGGCTGAAAATAAAGAATATCAAAAATCAAGAGGTGATAAAGAGAAGAGAAGGGACCTGATACTCAACAAGAATGAGCGGAAAATTGCTGCTGATTATGTGGTCAAAAAGGCTCTTGCTACATGGGGAGACTCTTCAAGTGACTCAGAAGATCCTGATGAACCAAATGATGTGTCAATGGTGGTGGTTCATGAATAGGAAACCATATTCAATGAGATGTTTGCTTTCATGGCCCATTCAGAAAAGGAAGAAGAGGAGAACAAGGTAACTCTTCTTGATATGATTGATTCAGTAATTGAGTTAACCTCTGAAAGAGACATTATGAATGGTGAGCTTGACAGTTTAACTGAAAACAAAGATAAAATGGAAGATAAAATGTTGAAAATGGAAGATAAAATGGCTTCTCTGGAATCTGACAAGACTGAACTTAAAAAACAGTTGTATCAGATAAATGAAGAAGCTGAAAAGCAAAATGGAAGGTCAAATGGTTTACAAGTTGAAATTGAAGAAAAACTAAAAACCTCTGAGGAAAATCTTGGGTTGGCTTTGGAGAAGAGCAACAACTTAGAAAAGGATATTGTAAAACTTAAGGAAGAACTTGAAAAATCTCTTAAGTGGACAAAATCTTCTAAGTTGCTGTCTAGTGTAACAAATCAGAGCAATTTCAATAAGAAGGGTCTAGGAAGTTTGAATATTACTCCTCCCTTTAATCCTCACAGCAAGTATGTTGTTATGTCTGACAATTTGCTTTGTCTTCACTATGGTAAAAATGGGCATTTAAAAGAAGAATGTACTGGGTGGAGAAAGTCTCATGAAAGACTCTCTAAGTATACAGAGAAGCAAAGAGTATCAAAAGAGAGACCTGGTCCCCAAAAAATTTTCAACTAAAAGGTTTTCAAAGAAAGGATCTGATTCTGCTCCAAAATCTTTGTCAAAAAGATTCAAAAACTACCCCATTGGACTAGAAACAATCTGATCACTCCCTTGTCTGCCTTCTGGGAACTCAAATTGAAATGGGTTCCCAAGCCTAACAAGTGATTCTGTTGCAGGTGAGTGAGAGGAGCAGCAGTCAATGTTGGTATATGGACAGCGGATGCTCTAAACATATGACTGGTGATATCAAAAATTTCCTCTCACTCAAGACACTTCAAGGAGGAGGTGTCTCTTTTGGTGATGGAAAGAAGGGTATATTTTGGGAGTTGGTAAAGTGGGTAAATCTCTTGGAGAATCAATTGATAATGTGTATCATGTTGATGGATTGAAGTACAGTCTTTTGAGTGTATCTCAAATTTGTGACAAGGGAAATGAAGTGAAGTTTACTTCTGAGAAGTGCACTGTGGTTAATCTAACCACAAAGAAACTGATTCTTACTGCCTTTAGAAGTAAAAACATGTATGTGGCTAACTTAGAAACGTCTCATGGAGATGATCTGACATGTCTTAGTGCTCAAAATGAAAATGCTGATCTGTGGCATCGAAGACTAGGGCATGTGTGCTCATCTTTATTGAATAAACTGATTTCTAAGGACCTGGTCCTAGGTTTCCAAAGTTAAAGTTTTGTGAAAACAAAATATGTGAAGCGTGTGTCAAAGGAAAACAAATCAGATCATCCTTCAAGTCAAAGAAGCAAGTAATATCATCAAGAGTACTGGAGCTGTTACACATGGATTTATGTGGACCTTTGAAGGTTCAAAGTAGAAATGGTAATAAATACATTCTGGTGATAGTTGATGATTACTCTAGATACACATGGACAAGATTCCTAAGATCAAAAGCAGAAACACCTGAAGAATTGGTAGTGTTCTTCAAAATGATTCAAACAAAATTGAATCAAGTGATTGTTGGAATTAGATCTGATCATGGAACTGAGTTTGAAAACTCAAAACTTGATCAATTCTGCATGGAGAATGGTATTAGTCATAATTTTTCTGCTCCAAGAACTCCTCAACAAAATGGAGTAGTGGAAAGAAAAACAGAACCTTGGTGAACATTGCTAGGACCATGATTATTGAGTCAAATCTTCCTCAAAGTTTCTGGGCTGAAGCTGTCAACACAGCATGTCATGTTACTAACAGGTGTCTGATAAGGTCTTTATTGAATATAAGACTCCCTATGAGTTGCTCAACAACAGAAAACCTATGTTGAGTTATCTTAGGGCTTTTGGTTGCAAATGTTTTGTGCTGAACAATGGAAAAGATGATCTGGGAAAATTTGATCCTTAGAAGTGATGAAGGAGTGTTCGTTGGTTACTCTTCATCAAGTAAACATA
>CM040628.1:66108414-66132130 GCA_022817965.1 Solanum lycopersicoides | reverse complement strand
ACTTGTCCTTTATGTTAAGAAAGAAAGCATCACTTACTTGATGGTTGCTAGCTTCTGCAAGATTTTGATGCTGGCCCTCCTCCTTAAGCCTCAAAGCTTCATAATTGACTTGTTCCATTAAGTTTTCAGTTGTGTCCACAGCATCTAGAAGCTCATTAAGCCACTGGCTCACAAATTGATCTGATGCCTGCATATTCTCTGCATCACTTAGCACAGCTTGAAAACAAAGCAAAGTCGTTCTCAGCTTCTTCAAGAGACGAACATCTTTCATATGCTTCTGAAACATCACTAGAACATTCAAAGCTGAAGAGATAAATGCGCCACCAACTGCTAAGCCAAACTCCATTTCTGAAATCTGCAAACCAAAACAAGGAGACACAAAAATGATCTTTTTAAGAATTTTGACAAGATAAATTTTTCAATCTTCAATTACTAACAACTTTACTTTACCTTTTGAATGCTAAGAGTAATTTGCAAATAAGAATGATCACTGATTTCTCTCTGTCTCTGTTTTGCTAGTAAATTTGCAAAAAAGAAGTTGTGCCTTTCTCAATTGAGGGTAGTTGGGGTTTGTTGTAGAAAATGGGGACCATTTTGAGACCAAAGTCTTGTATCATTTAAACATCAATATAATACAAGACTCACTTGTGTTATTTTGACATTTTCAGCCAAATACGTGTGAGAATGATCAAATTTTTCACTTTTATTAGAGGAAAAAGAGGTACATATAAGTTATTTGTATAGAGATAAAAATAAATGTGAGCCACTTTATATCACAAAGTTAATAAGTATATCAGACTCTTTTCTCTTGAAAAATAGAATACTACATGTTTTAGTTATATTATATACTTTACTTAATATTATTTTTATATGTAATAAACCAAGGGGTTAACGAGCAAAATCAAAGTCAAATAAAGTCATCCATAATTTTTTAAGATACGAACATCATTCATATGCATCTGAAACATGTTGATCAATAAGAAAATTCAAAGCTCACGAGAGAATATTTTGTAAGTTCATCTGAAAAATGTTGATCAATTAGAATATTTTACTTAATATTAAAAATATGTTTACTTTACATTCTTGAAAAGTTCTTTTATTTTTTTAAAAAAAAAAATATTTTTGAAAATAAATTTTGAATTAATTACAACTTTTAATTAGATTCCATGTGGCTACACTCCTCAAGGACATTTGATTATTTTGTAAGTATTTAATTAGATTCTATGTGGTCACCTTTTAAATCAAAATAATCTCTTTTTATGATCACTCATCATGCGTGATCTTTTTCTATTGAATTTACTGCATAAATGCATCGAAAGATTTTAATAAGTTAATATTTGTATATTCTACAAGCAGAACCTCTTTGATACTTTTAGTTTGTCTATGATTTATCGAAAATTTAATATTACAAAATTTAAAACACACACATATTTTTAATTTCAAATCATAAATCTTAAAAATCTCTTTTAATTTCTTGAAATTGGTACTCAAATAAGCTAGACACTTAAATTGAATGAAGTTAATACATTAATTGGTGATCATGTGCTCTTTCTATATATATAGTATATTGATTGTTGGGTTAATTGTGATGTAGTGGAAAAGGACCTGAGGCCAACTCAACACAAGTTGTGCCAAAAGTAATTGATAAAATTTAATGGTCGCCAATTAACTTATCTATCCCTCTTAATTACACATCAAAACCTAACCTAAATTAAATTGAGATTTTTTTAAAAAAAAATTAATAAAATTTAAAGCTAATTTTTTTCGGATATGGTGTATTTTTTTTTTGTCACTAAAATAAAACTGGGGCATATGTAGTAAACTTTATAATAAATTTAGTAAAAATAAATTTGATTAGCAAAATAATAAATGATGAATCAAAGAAGTAAAAAATATGCATGAGAGAAGGATCAAATATATCACTACATAAATAGTTTGTTTTTTTAAAAAAAAAATATTTTAAAGTGATTTTTTTTTAAAATTTTCTTTAGAGGAAAATGATGTTATATGTAACAATAGAAATATATGTAAGCCACTCTTTTAAGGAGAGTTATATGAACTTTAAATCACAAAAGTTAAAAAGTACATCACACCCTTTTCTCTAAAACAAAACAATGCATGTGCTAGTTGTATTATATACTCCCTCCGTTTAAAAAAGAATGGTCTAGTTTGACTTGGAACAAAGCTTAAGAAAAGAAAAAAGACTTTTTAATCTTGTGGTTCTAAATTAAAGTTATGTCAATGTATCAAAATATCCTTTAATCTTGTGGTTTTAAACATGTCACGTGAAAAGTTAAAGTTAAAGTGTTGTCAAAAATGAAAAGGGGTCATTCCTTTTGAAACAAACTAAAAAGGAAATAGGAATATTCTTTTTGAAACGGAGGGAGTAATTTATTTGGGAGTTATAGCATTTTTCTTCTCCTATCAAAAGTAATATTTCTCAAACAACAAGAAGACAATGATAAATTGAAGCAAATTCATTACTTTCTCAATTCAATAATTGAAGCAAGAGAAGAAGAGTAATTTATTAGGGATGTAGAAAGGGGGGTCTAGGTGGAGGACTAAAAATAAAGAGCTTAAAATGATAGATTTCTACCCGGCTTATTATAGTGTTTGAAAGGACCTACAATATTAAAAATATATTTACTTTGCATTCTTGAAATATTGTTTTCTTTCGTGTAAAAAAAACAGAAAAAAGAAATTATTCCTGAAAATATTCTCACTAAATTTCAAATTTAACATAACAGGATTCCTTATTTAAAAGGTACTTTACATTCTGGTAAATCTTCTTTACATTCTCGTGCTCTAGTCGGGGGCTCCAATGCGGACTCTAGATACCGGGTGGGAGACCAAAAAAAAAGTGTGTACAAGGGGAAAATAAGTTAAAATAAATGGCTAATCCGACATACTTTGTTGGATAATTTGAGTTTTTTTTCCTTTTTTGATAGATTTCTCTTTCTAAGCCTGGAGGAATCTTCACTTAACATACTATTTATCCACTGTAAAACGAATATCATTGTAGCATCCTAGGCAAGAGAGATGTTGATTGCTGGTATATAAAGAAGTGACCTTGGACTTGTAGAGAATAGCAGAAGAAAAGTATAATTAGGAAAGCTTCTGCTAGCCCAAGATCGTTAACTAAGATCGAAAGATTCAACTAAGGAAGAGAAGCTAAGAGTTTTGGATAAAAAGAACTTTGTTATAGAAGAAGACTATTTGGTTTGGATTACATACAAATGACTATGGTCACTCCTATTTATACTAGTATAGGGATGCTTCTAGAAATTATTCTAGAAAGATCTACAAGAAAAATCTAGTGAACTTATCTTCTAGTACTTTCTCTAAAATATCTAGATATACCTTCAAGATAATTATTCTAAGTACTACACTAGATCATTTTAGAAACTATACTATAAAAATCTATGATATTCCAAAAATCAACTTTATCATTTTTCACTCTCCCCTTAAAGTGATTTTTGAAAACTACCCCACACTTGTTGTGGAAGAACTCAAACGAACTTTTGAGCCACGTCTGGGTGAAAATCTCGACAGTTTCTTCCGAACTCCTTTTACTTCATCAAATGATAAAGATTTTCCATTATCGAAGGAGTCATGTGAATTATCTCGTCGCTGAGTTCCTAGACTCCCCTTTTCTCTTAACTTCCCTGCAGTTGTACTATCTATAGAGACATCTATGATGGACAAGTTTGGAACTCCGATGCTCAAAATTTTGGAACACGCTTCTTCCGATACAACTCCATAATATTGAGAGATTTCATTAGTATTAGCCTTTTTCATCTGAGTCGGTGATGATATTGTCATTTATTTCTTGTGTCTCAACATCATAGTAAGATACACCATTTGATTTCCTTTCGAGTCTTTAATTACTTGTTTATCAGCTTTAGAAGTTTCGAAAGTTATATCATCTATCGTTTCGCCTGAAATTTGGCCTTCAAGGTTGGCTTCCCCATCTATTTGATCAACATTTTCTCCATTTGTTTCCAATATTTGATCTAAGCCAATGACTGACCTTGATATGATTGGTGATTGATCGGAGACTTCAACTTCCCATACATCTTTCTTAGTACTTTCTCCATAAAGGTCACCATCGACATACATAGCTCCAGATATTCCTTGTTCAGAAGCTATTTCCTTGATTTTTTGATAGAAGCTACCATATCACCGGTATGAACATCTTCAAGATTTTGTTGCTTCATATCGATGACATCATTGTCTTGCTTCTCCACGTAATCGACTACATTATGTTCTGAATCCTCGATCAAGTCTTCTTCAAGGTTGATGGAAACCATAGCATCTATTGCTCGAGCCTCAGCTACTAAACATTTTCGCAGTCTTCTTCTTCTTCAACAACTTTTTGAGCCATATTGCTCTCCTTAGCTCGACAATATATTTTTATATACCCTATTTCTCCACAAAGATAACATCTTAGAGGCTTCTTACCATAATAGTTAGAAGACTCTTCCTTCTCTCTAGGTAAGCGTGATCCACTTGAGGATCGAGAGTGTAGCATATCTCTTGTTTTTCCTTTAAAGTTCCTCTTGTTGGCTACAAGAGCATTTTCTTCTCCTTTGACAAATACACTAGCCAACTGCTTGGCTAGTAGTTCCTGTGTCGACAACAAATTTTCAAACTCCTCCAAGGATGGTTGTTGAGCCCAACCTTGAATTGACGTCACAAATGGAATATATTCATGTTTCAACCCACGAATGACTATTCCTCTCATTCGCGCTACAAAAATAGCCTCTTTCGGATTCAACAAAGATATCTCGAAACATAAGTTCTTAATCTTCAAAAAATACTCGGCGATAGAAAGGGTACCTTGATTGGTGTTAGCCAATTCATTCTTCAATATTTGCAGTCGAGCTTCATTCTTCTTGTTGAACAAGCGATCGAGGGTCCTCCATATTTCGTGCACTGATTTGCACCTTATAACTTGATCAAATAAACCGGAGGAGATCGTCCTCTTCAAATTGAACTCTGCCTTCGCATTAATCTGCTTCCACTTCTTGTATGCACTGCTATTTTTCGGTCCGTCAGCAAAAGGACTTGTGTCATTCCCATCAACAACATCCCACAAATCCTCTCCCAGAAGGTATGATTCCATACATGTCTTCCATATCTTGTAATTTGACTGATTCAACAACTCCATCCACAGTCCATTAATACGACCGCTAAAATCCATATATACAAACCAGTTGAATCTACCACCAACCCGATCTTGAAATAACACCCACAAGCCAATCCACGGCTATGGCTCTGATACCATGTAGAGAATAGCAGAAGAAAATATAATTAGAAAACCTTCTGCTAGCCCAAGATCGTTAACTAAGATCGAAAGATTCAACTAAGGAAGAGGAAGCTAAGAGTATTTTGGATAAAAAGAACTTTGTTATAGAAGAAGACTATTTGGTTTGGATTACATACAAATGACTATGGTCACTCCTATTTATACTAGTATAGGGATGCTTCTAGAAATTATTCTAGAAAGATCTACAAGAAAAATCTAGTGAACTTATCTTCTAGTACTTTCTCTAAAATATCTAGATATACCTTCAAGATAATTATTCTAAGTACTACACTAGATCATTTTAGAAACTATACTATAAAAATCTATGATATTCCAAAAATCAACTTTATCATTTTTCACTCTCCCCCTTAAAGTGATTTTTGAAAACTACCCCACACTTGTTGTGGAAGAACTCAAACGAACTTTTGAGCCACGTCTGGGTGAAAATCTCGACAGTTTCTTCCGAACTCCTTTTACTTCATCAAATGATAAAGATTTTCCATTATCGAAGGAGTCATGTGAATTATCTCGTCGCTGAGTTCCTAGGCTCCCTTTTCTCTTAACTTCCCTGCAGTTGTACTATCTATAGAGACATCTATGATGGACAAGTTTGGAACTCCGATGCTCAAAATTTTGGAACACGCTTCTTCCGATGCAACTCCATAATATTGAGAGATTTCATTAGTATTAGCCTTTTTCATCTGAGTCGGTGATGATATTGTCATTTATTTCTTGTGTCTCAACATCATAGTAAGATACACCATTTGATTTCCTTTCGAGCTCTTTAATTACTTGTTTATCAGCTTTAGAAGTTTCGAAAGTTATATCATCTATCGTTTCGCCTGAAATTTGGCCTTCAAGGTTGGCTTCCCCATCTATTTGATCAACATTTTCTCCATTTGTTTCCAATATTTGATCTAAGCCAATGACTGACCTTGATATGACTGGTGATTGATCGGAGACTTCAACTTCCCATACATCTTTCTTAGTACTTTCTCCATAAAGGTCACCATCGACATACATAGCTCCAGATATTCCTTGTTCAGAAGCTATTTCCTTGATTTTTTTGATAGAAGCTACCATATCACCGGTATGAACATCTTCAAGATTTTGTTGCTTCATATCGATGACATCATTGTCTTGCTTCTCCACGTAATCGACTACATTATGTTCTGAATCCTCGATCAAGTCTTCTTCAAGGTTGATGGAAACCATAGCATCTATTGCTCGAGCCTCAGCTACTAAACGATTTTCGCAGTCTTCTTCTTCTTCAACAACTTTTTGAGCCATATTGCTCTCCTTAGCTCGACAATATATTTTTATATACCCTATTTCTCCACAAAGATAACATCTTAGAGGCTTCTTACCATAATAGTTAGAAGACTCTTCCTTCTCTCTAGGTAAGCGTGATCCACTTGAGGATCGAGAGTGTAGCATATCTCTTGTTTTTCCTTTAAAGTTCCTCTTGTTGGCTACAAGAGCATTTTCTTCTCCTTTGACAAATACACTAGCCAACTGCTTGGCTAGTAGTTCCTGTGTCGACAACAAATTTTCAAACTCCTCCAAGGATGGTTGTTGAGCCCAACCTTGAATTGACGTCACAAATGGAATATATTCATGTTTCAACCCACGAATGACTATTCCTCTCATTCGCGCTACAAAAATAGCCTCTTTCGGATTCAACAAAGATATCTCGAAACATAAGTTCTTAATCTTCAAAAAATACTCGGCGATAGAAAGGGTACCTTGATTGGTGTTAGCCAATTCATTCTCCAATATTTGCAGTCGAGCTTCATTCTTCTTGTTGAACAAGCGATCGAGGGTCCTCCATATTTCGTGCACTGATTTGCACCTTATAACTTGATCAAATAAACCGGAGGAGATCGTCCTCTTCAAATTGAACTCTGCCTTCGCATTAATCTGCTTCCACTTCTTGTATGCACTGCTATTTTTCGGTCCGTCAGCAAAAGGACTTGTGTCATTCCCATCAACAACATCCCACAAATCCTCTCCCAGAAGGTATGATTCCATACATGTCTTCCATATCTTGTAATTTGACTGATTCAACAACTCCATCCACAGTCCATTAATACGACCGCTAAAATCCATATATACAAACCAGTTGAATCTACCACCAACCCGATCTTGAAATAACACCCACAAGCCAATCCACGGCTATGGCTCTGATACCATGTAGAGAATAGCAGAAGAAAATATAATTAGAAAACCTTCTGCTAGCCCAAGATCGTTAACTAAGATCGGAAGATTCAACTAAGGAAGAGGAAGCTAAGAGTATTTTGGATAAAAAGAACTTTGTTATAGAAGAAGACTATTTGGTTTGGGTTACATACAAATGACTATGGTCACTCCTATTTATACTAGTATAGGGATGCTTCTAGAAATTATTCTAGAAAGATCTACAAGAAAAATCTAGTGAACTTATCTTCTAGTACTTTCTCTAAAATATCTAGATATACCTTCAAGATAATTATTCTAAGTACTACACTAGATCATTTTAGAAACTATACTATAAAAATCTATGATATTCCAAAAATCAACTTTATCATTTTTCACTCTCCCCCTTAAAGTGATTTTTGAAAACTACCCCACACTTGTTGTGGAAGAACTCAAACGAACTTTTGAGCCACGTCTGGGTGAAAATCTCGACAGTTTCTTCCGAACTCCTTTTACTTCATCAAATGATAAAGATTTTCCATTATCGAAGGAGTCATGTGAATTATCTCGTCGCTGAGTTCCTAGACTCCTCTTTTCTCTTAACTTCCCTGCAGTTGTACTATCTATAGAGACATCTATGATGGACAAGTTTGGAACTCCGATGCTCAAAATTTTGGAACACGCTTCTTCCGATGCAACTCCATAATATTGAGAGATTTCATTAGTATTAGCCTTTTTCATCTGAGTCGGTGATGATATTGTCATTTATTTCTTGTGTCTCAACATCATAGTAAGATACACCATTTGATTTCCTTTCGAGTTCTTTAATTACTTGTTTATCAGCTTTAGAAGTTTCGAAAGTTATATCATCTATCGTTTCGCCTGAAATTTGGCCTTCAAGGTTGGCTTCCCCATCTATTTGATCAACATTTTCTCCATTTGTTTCCAATATTTGATCTAAGCCAATGACTGACCTTGATATGACTGGTGATTGATCGGAGACTTCAACTTCCCATACATCTTTCTTAGTACTTTCTCCATAAAGGTCACCATCGACATACATAGCTCCAGATATTCCTTGTTCAGAAGCTATTTCCTTGATTTTTTTGATAGAAGCTACCATATCACCGGTATGAACATCTTCAAGATTTTGTTGCTTCATATCGATGACATCATTGTCTTGCTTCTCCACGTAATCGACTACATTATGTTCTGAATCCTCGATCAAGTCTTCTTCAAGGTTGATGGAAACCATAGCATCTATTGCTCGAGCCTCAGCTACTAAACGATTTTCGCAGTCTTCTTCTTCTTCAACAACTTTTTGAGCCATATTGCTCTCCTTAGCTCGACAATATATTTTTATATACCCTATTTCTCCACAAAGATAACATCTTAGAGGCTTCTTACCATAATAGAACATAGGTTAATAGACAAGAAAAGAGGGTCTAAATAGTCAACTAAGATGAAGATTGAGATTTATCACAAACATTCTACTGACATATATTAAGCAATCAACTTTCTGGAGAAGTAACCAAAAAGATTTAACAAAGCAAAATTAAGAATTAAGAAACCAGCTAAGAGAAGTAACCAAAAATTAAAATATACTAAGGAAATAGAATAACTTACATCTATCTATTGAGGCACCACTCGTTTTGGTCATTAGCTACGGTTTGAGCAATAGACGCCCCACACTGCTCAACAAGAAAAAGGAAATGAATTAGCCAAAAAGCAAAGGGAAGTAAACAAAAATAAATCATCTCACCAACTGACGGATCCAATTTTAATTTCTAGCAACCACATATCCATATTATACTCAATACGTAATCTCTCAATCTGTTTCGTTTCCTCAAGTTGGGATCCAAACAGTTCAGGATCATCAAAAAGAGGAGAAACCAAAAACTTCAAACCTTTTTAAACCTGAAAGTCGGGTAGGTGTCTCCAAATTGAGTTAAGGACATCTTGAAAGCTTCTCAAGTTTAGGGAACTTGACACATACATGCCATTGCTTGCACTCCGGCATATCTTTAAATTCAATCTCCTTTTCAACATTACATATGTGTTATTTCACAATTTCTTGTTTATTATAGAAGCAAGGCATGTATGATAACTCAATCAGAAGACGCATAAAACAAAAGATAGAAGAAGATAAGCAGAAAAATAGAAATTTGGGCCAACATATGCCAGTTGTATGTTATATACAAAAATGACAGTCGGTTTCTCTGTTTCGCTGACGGATGACTGATGAAGATGCCAATGAAGAAAATCTATTTCACTGATTTATGAGAGTACAAACTAATTACTATTACTATGAAATAAGCATCTTGGTAATAATGCTGTTGCATCAAACTTTCATAATGACGAATAATATTCCAGACTATAACTTTTACAATGTTCCAGTGCAAATATAAAAAGAAGTAACCAAAACGATTAACGCGGAGAAAAACAATTAAGAAACAAGTAAAGAAAAGTAACCAAAAATCAAAAGATACTAAGAAAATATAATAACTTGCATCTATCGGAGCACCACTCATTACAAGTTCTCACAATCAACATTTATGAGCAAGTTTTGGCAATAGATGCTATACACTGCTCAACAAGATTTTAAAAGGAAAGAAATAAACAAAAAAACCAAAGTGTAGTCAACAAAAATAGAAGGCATAATACATATATTGGACTCTAAACTTGGCTTCAAATTTTAACTTTGACCTCCAACTTTCATAATGTACAAACATACACTTTAACTATTCAACTTTTAATTAAATAAACACACGAGTCCTACATGGCAAAATACACGTAGGACAAAAAATGACATGTAGGATGACATGTAGGACATGTGTGTCTATTTGTTCAACTTTATAAAAGTTTAAGTGTCTATTTGTGCACATCCAAAGTTGAAGGGCATAAATGTGATTTGAAGCCAAATTGAAGGGCACATTTATGTATTATGCCAAAATAGAAAGCTTTTGAGGGAAAAGAGTAACTTACATCTGTTGGAGAGCCATTCGTTTGATCATCATGGGAATTCCTGATCGATCTCTATGATGGGAATTTGCGCAATATTTGGCCAGTATTCACCCTTGTCAAATTCTGGTAGTGGTTTGAGCACTGGGCAGTCGTAAATATACATTTTAGAGAGGGAAGAAGGCATCCCTTTTACTGGAAGTAATTGGAGATTAGGGCAATCCTGGATGGTCAGCTCAGAGAGGGAGGAGGGAAGTGCTGATTCGGAAAATAATTGGAGATTAGGACAATGCTGGATGGTAAGCTCAGAGAGGGAGGAGGGCAGTGTTGATTTGGAAAATGATTGGAGATTAGGACAATGCTGGATTGTCAGCTGAGAGAGGGAGAAGGGTAGTGCTGATACGGAAAGTGATTGGAGATTAGGGAAATTCCTGATGTGTAGAATTCGAAGCAAAGTGAGGTACGAAAAGGAGGAAAACCAGCCTTATTCCAGCATTGACTGAATTTGATGTAAATTACCCTCAATACGTAGATATAGAAGAGAGGTGAGGCTTTTGAGAACTTGGCTGCTTAATGTTTTCAGATTACGTATGGTAAGCTGTCGAATAGAGCAAGGCAACTCCCAATGATCAATATCTTTGTCACTGCTATCATGTTCGATCACTAAATCTCCGAGACAGGGAAGTTTCTGTAAACGCCACTTCTTTCGGCCGTTGACTAGTTTCTTGCAATGAAGGATCTCAAGTTTTTCTAAATTGAAGGGCAATCCTCCTACCGGAAATGACTCTATTTCTGGACAATTTTCCAGAATTAGTTCCTTGAGAGATGGAAGGAGTTCCTGCATCTGTTCTGGCAGCCACTTCAACTTCGAACAGTCGTCAATATGCAAATACATTATCGCAGATGGAAATGCCACTGAAAGTTCTTCAAGATTTTCACTACTCCAAATAGAGAGAGTTTCAGTGGCAGTAGGAATTACAAACCTTGTAAGGTTGGGGCAACTAATTGCCCACAAAGTGCGTGCTCTTGGGAGTAACTCAGGTGATATAGAATCACATTCTTCCAATGTCAAATCCTCGAGAAACATGTTGCAATAACTCATCACCAACTGGCGACTCAAATTTCAGTTCCCGGCAGTGATATATCCATATTGTCTTCAAGGTACTTGGCAGTATGCTAAAAGGTAAGGATGTACGAGAGTTGCAATCACCAACCGATAAATCAACAATCTGCTTCATTCCCTCAAGTTGGGATGTAAAGAGTCCAGCATCATAAAAAAGAAGAGAATAAAAAACACCAAATATTTGTAAACTTGAAAGTTGGATAGGTGTCTCCAAATTGAGTAGAGGACATCTTGAAATACTTAATTCTGTAAGATAACAAAGATTTTCAGGCAACTTCCCCATCAACTTCGGACAATTTTCAATTGAAAGATTCTCAAGTTTAAGAAACTCTCCATTTCCTAGTACGTGCCATTGCTTCCACTCCTGCATCCCTTCAAATTCAAGATTCTCAAGAGAGTTAAAAGGCTTTTTGGAGGATGAACTACCATAAAATTCTTCCGTCACGTCTGTTATTCGATGCATCCCCCTAATCGAAAGGACTTTCAAAGAAGGAAGCTATCCTAGTGCTGGCAAGGAATCACAGTCCTTGCAGTTGCTAAGAGACAATTGTACTAGCTTAAGAAACAAAGGATTGGCTAGCCAATTTGGAAATATTGTTCCTCTATATCCGATGATTTTGAGTTGTTTTATATTTGTGTGAGGGTGTAGCTCATCAAGTATGTCTCTTTCAGTTTGTGAATTGTCCGTAACACTTCCGCTCCACTACAATGATAACTTCTCAACATGATTCTTCTCCCTCATATTTGCCTTCACTGCTTCCCTTCTATCAACCATATTTTGCAACTCTAAAACTGATAGAGATCCATACAAGTTCTGCACTTCACCCAAATCTTCCATTCTCAAACCTCTGCGACCACCTAGAAGTAACTTGGCTCCCGCTAGCACTTGGAGACTTTTCAACTTACTCAGATGTAGCGGCACCTTCAAGCGAGAAGTGTTGCTTATGTCAAGATGACGTAAGTTGATAAGCCTTTCCATCTGCAGCGGTAACTCCTCAAGACAATAACAAGATGACAAGAGAAGTGTCTCCAAGTTATATAATGCACAAATGGAATCTGGAAACCTTTTAATTGTTGTTCAAGAAAGGTCCAAAAATCTCAGGAGCTTTAATTTGATAAACAAGTCATTTGGCAACTAAACAATATCATAGCGTGACAATGATAATGCCCTTAAGGATGTTAGTCTTGGTAAAATGTTATGCAGCACCCTATTGCTTAGCCTATTTCGGTGACAGTTAGTGATTGGAAGCAATGTCCTCAACTGCTCCAATTTATAGAGGGGTTTCAACTTTTCAAAGTCGCCATAGCCCATTAAATAGGACATATGCCGACTTTGCTCCAACATATGAGATCCTTTGTTCTCTTCCAACCTAATACAAAGTTTTGAAGATGCAATTTGGGCCAAATCATTGACCAGGTCATACATTAAGAATCCATCTGGTTTCCCTTTAGACTTTGTGTTATGCGGAATTCGATATAATACGAGAAAATATAAATGCGAAAAACAAGACAACAGATTTACGTGGTTCACCAATAAATTGGCTACGTCCACGGGGAAGAGAGGGAGCAGTTTTATTATGAAGAGGCAAGAACAGAAAATTACTGAATAGGGTTTGCCATAGCGTCTATATATAGTGCTAAGCTACGCCCTAACAGGCTTGGGCCCAACATACAGAATTGACAGATAATTAATGGCCCAATACAACAACATTGTATACCGTCGGGCCGGGAGAGTCTCCTCCCCCCCGGACCCCCAGGACAGGGGGCGCCCGTCCTTTCTGTTGTAACGGGTCCTATTCAAGGCATTCAACAAATCTCCACCTTGACTTGATTTCTCCAAACAGATTCTTCAGACGCACTATGATAGTGCCAAGCCTTCCCCTCTTCCTCAGAATTGCCCCGCATGGCAATTAACAGCTTCTGATGTTGAGCAAGTCCAAACAGTGTTGAAACTTGCTCTGTGGAACCGGCTTTGTGAACATATCAGCAGGATTATCAGCAGTTCCTACTTTCTTCACCTTGATTCTCTTCTCACTTCTCAGAAAATGATACCTTACGTCAATATGCTTGGTTCTCTCATGATGGACTTGATCCTTGGCTAGACAAATTGCGCTCAAACTGTCACAATACACCGTAGCCTGATCATGATGCAGACCAAGATCACTAACCAGCCCTTTCATCCAAATCCCTTCTTTTGCAGCCTCTGTCAAGGCCATGTACTCCGCTTCCGTAGTAGACAAAGTCACTGTAGGTTACAAAGTTGCCTTCCAACTGACGACAGATCCTCCAAGGGTAAACACATAGCCAGTCATCGATCTTCTTGTGTCAACATCTCCAGCATAGTCAGAATCAGAGTAGCCATTAACCAAGCACTGAGTATCACCTCCATAAATGAGACCAACGTCAGATGTACCTCTAAGGTACCGGAAAATTCTCTTCACAGCCTGCCAATGTTCTCTCCCTGGTTGTCCCATGAATCTGCTCACTACACTGACTGCGTGTGCTAAATCTGGCCTTGTACAGACCATAGCATACATCAAACTTCCTACGGCACTGGCATAAGGGACTCGTGACATATACTCTTTCTCTTCTTCTGACTGTGGAGCGAACATGGCAGTGAGATGGATATTGACAGCACTGGGGGTATCAATAGGCTTAGATGAAGACATGCCAAACCTCGCCAAGACTTTCTGAATGTAGCTTTTCTGTGACAAGAAAAGTTTCCTTCTCTCTCTATCTCTAATGATCTCCATCCCTAGAATCTTCCGAGCGGCTCCCAGATCCTTCATCTCAAACTCAGCACTAAGTAAGCCCTTCAGCTTCTGAATGTCATACTTCTTCTTTGCAGCTATCAGCATATCATCTACATAGAGCACCAGATAGATGAATGAATCATCCTTGAGCCTATTGTAGTAGACACAACAATCATATGAGCTCCGAGTATAGCCCAACTTCACCATATAGCTGTCAAACCTTTTGTACCACTGCCTTGGAGACTGCTTAAGTCCATATAAGGACTTCTTCAACTTGCAGACGTGATTTTCCTTCCCTGGAACTTGGAAATCATCCGGCTGAGTCATGTATATCTCTTCCTCCAACTCTCCATGTAGAAACGCTGTCTTCACATCAAGTTGTTCAAGCTCCAGATTCTGATGTGTAACTATCGCTAGTAACACTCGGATGGAAGTATGTCTGACCACTGGTGAGAAGATCTCATTGTAGTCCACTCCCTCTCTTTGGTTGAAACCTCTGGCAACAACCCTGGCTTTATACTTAACTCCTTCTGCTGGTGATATCCCTTCCTTCTTCTTGAAAACCCATTTGCAGGTAATAATCTTTCTCCTCGAAGGCTGTATGACCAGATCCCATGTCTGATTCTTGTGTAGGGACTCCATCTCATCTCCCATAGCAGCAAACCATTTTTCAGAATTAGGACTTAAAATGGCTTCTTTGTAAGTAGACGGCTTAGATGTATCTACCTCTTCAGCAACCTGCAGTGCATAACCCACCATGTCCTCAAAACCATACCTCGTAGGTGGCCGAACTCCAACCCTCCTTGGCCGATCTTGAGCTATACTCCGATGGATATCTGATGGCATAGATTCTGGAATATCAGTTTCTGTCTGTGGCTCTTGATCCTCCTCTTCAGGTTCTTTCAAATCGCTCTCGTTCTGAATGACTTGAAACTCCACCTGTTTATCAAGACTCCCAGTTTCTGACGTAGTTGTAGACTTCACAATAGTTCTAAGCAGAGAACTTTCATCAAAGACAACGTTCCTACTCATAATAACCCTCTTTTCTGCTGGAGACCAGATTCCGAAACCTTTCACTCCATCTCCGTAACCCACAAATACTCCCTTTTTAGCTCTTGGTTCTAACTTACCTTCACTGACGTGATAGTAAGCCGTACAACCAAAAACTTTCAGATTTGAATAATCAGCAGCTTTTCCTGACCACATCTCCATAGGTGTCTTGCACTGTATGCCTGTGTGTGGTTCACGGTTAATCAAGTAGCAAGCTGTACTAACCGCTTCTGCCCAGAATCTTCTATCTAGCCCAGCATTAGAGAGCATGCACCTTGCTCTCTCTAGAAGTGTTTGATTCATCCGCTCAGCTACACCGTTCTGCTGTGGTGTATTTTTGACTGTACGATGTCGAGCAATCCCTTCATCCTTACAGAATTGATCAAATTCAGACCAGCAGAATTCCAGCCCATTATCAGTTCGCAACCTCTTGATCTTCTTCCCTGTTTGATTTTCCATCAAAATTTTCCACTCCTTGAACTTCTGGAAAGCTTCACTTTTATGCTTCATCATGTACACCCAAGTCATCCTTGAGTAGTCATCAATAATGGACACAAAAAATCTGCAGCCTCCCAAAGACTCAACACGGCATGGACCCCAGCAATCAGAATGGATATAATCAAGTGTGCCTTTTGTTCTGTGAATGGCCTTTGGAAACTTGTTGCGATGTAGTTTTCCAAAGACACAATGTTTACAAAACTCTAGGCTCTTAACCTTATGACCAGCAAGAAGATCCTCTTTTGACAGAATTTGCATTCCTCTTTCACCCATATGACCAAGTCTCATGTGCCATAACTTAGTCATATCCTTCTGGTGAACTTCTGACGATGCAGCATGGGCTGAACCTGTAACCGTGGAACCTTGTAGAAAATACAAAGTACCACGCATGACACCTTTCAGAATCAGATTTGAACCCTTCCAGACCCGCAAGACTCCATCTTTTCCCGACCAGCTGAATCCCTTGCTGTCCAAAAAACTGAGAGATATCAAATTTTTCGTCATCAATGGAACGTGCCTGACCTCGTTCAATGTACAGAAGCTACCGTCATGTGTTCTTATCTTGATCGAGCCTGTCCCAACCACCTTGCAGATAGAACTGTTGGCCATCGAGATGCTGCCTCCGTCTACCTGCTCATAAGTCATGAACCACTCTCTCCTAGGACAGATGTGATAGGATGCCCCAGAATCGAGAACCCACACATCTGAATGATGAGTGTGCTCATCCGCAACTAGGGCAATGTCTTCTTCAGAATTGGTGTCTTCTTCAGCAACAACAGCAGAAACTGATTGTTTTTCCGATTGCTTCTTCTTCTTCGGACAATCAAATTTCCAGTGTCCCTTCTCCTTGCAGTAATTACAAACATCATCCGGATTTGCACCCTTCGACATCGGCTTCTTTTTCTTTCCGTTATTTTTTTCCCCCTTTCCGCTACTGGTGAACAGACCGGAAGGCTGTATGTCCGTACTTGTGCCGTTAGCCTTATGCCGTAATTCCCTGCTATGAAGGGCCGATCTGACTTCTTCCAGCGACACAGTATCTTTCCCAACAATGAACGATTGAACAAAATTCTCAAACGACATTGGGAGAGATACTAACAGAATCAGGGCATCATCTTCATCCTCGATCTTCACATCGATATAACACAATTCTAATAACAAAGTATTCAATTGCTCTAAATGTTCCCTGAGTTGTGTACCTTCAGCCATTCGTAAACCGAATAGACGTTGTTTCAGAAGCAGCTTGTTGGTTAGAGATTTTGTCATGTACAAACTCTCCAGCTTCAACCACAGACCAGCAGCAGTCTCTTCATCCGAGACCTCCGTGATGACGTCATCCGCGAGACACAGCATGATCGTCGAGTGCGTCTTTTCCTCCAGAATCGCCATCTCAGGAGTAACGACGGCGTTCTTGTCTTTCGACAACGGCGCCCAAAAGCCTTCTTGTTTCAACAAAGCCTGCATCTTGATCTGCCATAAACTGAAACTGTTCCTCCTTGTGAATTTGTCGATTTTCACGTTCAAAGCAGACATCTCGAATTATCCAAA
This sequence comes from Solanum lycopersicoides, assembly GCA_022817965.1. Taxonomy (NCBI): domain Eukaryota; kingdom Viridiplantae; phylum Streptophyta; class Magnoliopsida; order Solanales; family Solanaceae; genus Solanum; species Solanum lycopersicoides. Next base: position 66,114,714 of record CM040628.1, on the reverse strand, counting down.
AAACACCGATTAACCGAGAGGCTCTGATACCAATTTGTTATGCGGAATTCGATATAATACGAGAAAATATAAATGCGAAAAACAAGACAACATATTTACGTGGTTCACCAATAAATTGGCTACGTCCACGGGGAAGAGAGGGAGCAGTTTTATTATGAAGAGGCAAGAACAGAAAATTACTGAATAGGGTTTGCCATAGCGTCTATATATAGTGCTAAGCTACGCCCTAACAGGCTTGGGCCCAACATACAGAATTGACAGATAATTAAGGGCCCAATACAACAACATTGTATACCGTCGGGCCGGGGGCGTCTCCACCCCCCCGGACCCCCAGGTCAGGAGGCACCCGTCCTTTCTATTGTAACGGGTCCTATTCAAGGTATTCAACACTTTGGGACCCTTTCGACCAATGATCAACTCGAGAAAGTATTGGTTACCGGAATGCAACTTGGGTAAAATACCATTAGCTATCCACAGGTGAATAACTTGGTCTTTACAAAATTGATAATCTTTGGGATATATTGCACAAAAAGCAAAACATCGCTTCAAATCTAGAGGAAGATCATTGTAGCTCAACATCAACGCTGGTAATATACCATTAAAACAACTTGGAAGCTCCCATATTTCTCTTAAAATTTCTCTCCACTCATCCACCTCTGATTTGCAGCGTAGAATACCAGCAAGTGCCTTTAGAGCTAAAGGCAACCCTCCGCACTTGCCTGCAATTGTTTTTCGAACCTCTTCCAATTCTGGATGTTCCTTAGGATCCCTATTTTCTATTGAATGTCGTTTGAATAAATCCCAGGAGACTTCACTAGATAGAGTTCCAACATTGATTGCTCCACTACCCATCATCAAAGCAACACTCTCCTTACGTGTAGTTACAATGATCTTACTTCCCATATGTTCTTGTACAAAAAGATTTCTTAAGTCATCCCACTCATGATAGTTATAATTCCACACATCATCAAGTACAACAAGAAACTGTTTTCCCTTCAGGCTTCCCTTCAATTTGACCTGCAGCTGATTAAGATTGTCGTCATCCTTTAAGTCAAATGAGCCAATTTCTTGAAGTAACCCTTTTGTTATTCTGAAAGCATCATATGCCTCAGAAACACAAAACCAAGCTTTCAAACCAAAATGGTCCTTCACCTTCTCATGATTGTAAACCGATTTAGCAAGTGTCGTCTTACCCACACCGCCCATTCCAACAATAGAAACTATAGTCAGTTTTTTCCCACTTGCATCTTTAGACGTTAAACGGTCAATCAAATCCTCTATTCGCTCTGCCTACCAAAGATATCAGAATGGTCAATCAAAGAAGTTGAAGGTGTTCTAGTTTCTTGTTTAATCGAACCAAAATACTCCTTTAAGCCTAGGCGACCAATTTGTTTTTCCAACCCCTCCAATATTTCAATGGTTTCTTCCAACTTGTCCTTCATGTTAAGAAAGAAATCATCACTTACTTGTTGATTGCTTGTTTCTGCAAGATTTTGAGGCTGACCTTCCACCTTAAGTCTCAAAGCTTCATAATTGACTTGTTCCATTAAGTTTTCAGCGTCGTCCACTGCACTCTGAAGCTTGTTAAACCACTGTCAATTTGATGCTTGCTTATTCTCTGCATCACTAAGCACAATCTGAAGAACAAGCAAAGTGTCCTCCAGCTTCTTTAAGAGCCGAACATGATGCTTATGCTTCTGAAGCATCTTCAGCAGCTCACCCTTAGGAACAAGCCTATCAAAGAGAACATTCAAAGCTGAAGAGAGAAATGCACCACCAACTGCTAAGCCAACCTCCATTTCTGAAATCTGAAAATCAAAACAAGAATGATTTTGAAAAGATAAATTGTTTCTATATTCAATTTCCTTTACCTGTTGAATGCTAAAGAGTAATTTGCAAACAAGAATGAACACTGATTTTTCTCTCTCTCTCTTTTGCTAATAATAGTCTTACTAATAATTCTCTTTCCATGATTATGACTTTTCATCCAACAACAAGACTCAATGATGGACTATTTTTTTAATTGGGGTTGGAGTGGGGTGGGGGTTGGGGGAAGCCATAGAAGTAAAAATTATCAAAATTCCTTTCTATGAATATGACTTCTCCCCTAACAAGAATGAAAAATATGGTTATGATAGGAAAAAAGGTATCTATTATTTGAGAGAATACATCAAATACTCCCATACTTGGCAGAAAAACTGTAACAATTGGGTTCCTTCGTTATAGAACAACCAACGGGGGAAAAGTTTGGGCTGGAAAGCTTTTTCGTAGTACTTGAAATTTTCCTAACCTAGTCCAAATTTGGACGAAATAAGAGTCTTTAAGGTGTAGGTATATCTGGTAACAATCGGGTGAATCAATTATAATTTTGATTGAATGCATAGTTAGATAACTCGTTAAGAAATCTGTATGACTTTACGGAATTGAATTCGGGCTTATAGAACTCCGAGAATCGATCTTAGCGTAAAGGGTATTTTCTGAGCGTCGTGGATGAGAGTTGTGTTGTGAAATGGGGATTTGGAAATTTTTGGAATAGCTCATTGGTTCGAGAATCCCGCACTAGCGGGGATTTCTGCTGCTGTGGCGGGCAGGACACGAATTAAAGTCCTTAATAAACCTCTAAACGACCTCATTATGCACTTTTCGACTTTTTGAGCTAAGTAACGAACCCCAGGTGACTCCTACTTGTTTTTCACCATTCTAAGATTAAAAGTAAGTTTTTCACTCCACGAATTTGTTTTTCAATCCGTAGAACGTAATATAATGGGTTAATGTTGATGGGGGATGGTTTTAATAAAGATTCTATGGTGGAAACAACTTTAATGGGATACTTATGATCGCGGTTTCATCTAGGGTTCATAGAATTGTTATAATTTTAGGTAATTATCGATTGTTTGTTGATTTCCGTGTTGTATCACGTTCTGGTGCACCAACAATTTGGGTTCTATGAGAGGACAAACTACTTGTGATAAATGTGAAATTGTTGAAGCATGTGATATTCAATATTGTATATGTTCGATATATTACATGATTATATTGTTGTAATTAACTTGTTTATGTTACACTTAGTGGGATAGATGTGTGATCCTACCAATATACAATGATTGTGTACTGATATTGCACTTTCTCTTATTTTTATTGAGTACAAGACATCTTTCGACGGCTATAAGACCCCGCTTAAAAGATAAGTAATCGTTGCTTTCGAATTCAAGGGTGAGCTAGCATCTTCCGGGCTGCCATAGAATTCTCTTTAGTCTATGTCCACCATTTTCGGACTCAGACATTCGCTTTAGTTCATTAGATTAGGGTTGCATCCCTTCTTGTGTTAGACTTGGTTATCGTTTAGTAGTTTTCGTACATTGACTTTCAGGTTTTAGGTTGTTTACTTCCGCATTTGTTTAGTTAGTTCTTTAGAATCCTTGATGAAGATTATGAAAACTTCTTGGTTTATTTAACTTGCTTCAATAACTTAAATGCCTTAGTTATACTCTAGTTTCTTGGGTTTTAGTTATAGTAGTGGTTCTCCCACCGGAGGGTTAGTGTGGGTGTCAATCATGACGGTCTAGGTCATGACAAAAACTTAATTTAATACTTTAACTACTTAGGCATTTAAATACTCCTTATTGCAACTTTGAAGTGAATTTAAACAATCGTTAGATTATAATACCACTCTCACTTTCCACATCATAACCATGTAAGTAACACAACATAGCCATGTTAAGGGTGTGCAAAATTGAACTGATCGATAAACCGAATCGAAAACAAATGTTATTTGTTTATTGTCCTTGAGTTATTGGGCTAACTGTTTTTCTAATGGTTTATAAAAAAAAATCGGGTTACTAGTTTTTAATATTGGATTATTAGGTTAACAAGAATCTCATTAGGACTATAGCAATTTACTACGTTTACCGGTACATAAATATAAATATTAATTACAACATCTTACTAGTTATGTCTTTGTTATTTAGCTTTTGATTCACACTCACTTTGACTTTTTGAATTTACAACTTCACATTATACAAATAGTCAAAATCCTAGTAAGAGTCATATTCCTCTTAATTTCTCTTTGTGTTACACATGTATATTTCTTTCATGTTTGTTATTATTATTTCTAGCTTATGAGCATTTGTAAAGTTACACTATTGTTTTGTGGCATCAAATTTATTAGAAAAATCATATATTTATTTTATAAGTATTTTCTTATTGGTTGAACAAAAAATCAAAATTTTAAGGACCAAAAACCAAAAAAAGAATTCTTGGTTTGGTTATTGATTTAGCATATTTAAAAGCCGAAAACCAATAAACTGAACCGATAATACATAAAATGGACTGAACCAAACGATGCACACCCACTACATGCCAGCACCACGTCATTAATTATTTTTTATTAATTATTTTCACCATTTTTTTCTCTAACAAGTCTTAAAATTAATTTACACTAATTGATTAAAGGAAAGAGTCTGATGTACCCTCAACATTGTCATTTAGAACTGATATACCCCTCGTTATTGAAGTGGCTCATGTGTACCCTGTTGTTATACATATGGCTCATGTATACTCTCTGTTAGCAATGTTTCAAAAGGTGGGGGCGTAAGGTGAAGCGTGACGTTTTCTACAGTACATGGCAAGGCGTAAGCCCCGAGACATGGGGCGTAAGTCTCATGGATCTATGAGCCATAATCTCATGCATATTCGATTTTATAGTTTTATTACTAATACAATAAGAAAAAGTAAACCTTTCAATTATTTGTGATTTTTATTTGAGATAAGTATTAGTGATCAATAATGAAGAAAAAAAAGTATTATAATTACTATTTGAGAAATATCATTACACCAATAATAAAAATATAATTTAAAGCAAAAAAAGTTTTTTTTTAATAAAAACTTTTGGGTGTACGTTATTATGCCCAGGACTTGCGTATTTATGCTTGGGGCTTACGCCTCAAATTTTAGGACTTACGTCTGATGGATCTACGTCTTTAATTTACGCGCCAAAGTGTTTTTGGTACTCCCCGCCCCGAATTCGCCCCAATAATGTTTTTGAAAACACTACTTGTTGGTATAATTCATATCACCTTGGAATTATACACACATGAATTCAATTAATGCATGAATAAATCAAATGGACAATCCACTATTCGATGGATTTATAACACTCTACCTTGGATGTTCATAGATAATGTGTCTCGGTAAAACCTAACCAGGAAAAAACTTAGTCAAGGAAAATAGATAGTCTAGACAAGGGGTGTCAAATGGACGGATTGATTTGAAATTACAGATATTAAAAGTTAATAAAAGCAGAAAAGTTACACTATAAGGTCCTGAAATGCACATGAAAATTAGGAGTGCAAAAATATATGAAGATAGACTTGTTAATACCTTAACCTCTAGCATAGTCTTAATACATCATGATACATCTATTGATTTTACTATCTTTAAATTCATCTTTGTTTCTATCCATTCATGATTTTAGTTTACTGAAGTTTAAGAACAACAAATACAAGATCGAACAACAATTGATCAACAATCAAATCAAGCTAATAGACAAGCAAAGAAAAAATTCTTGCTGATAATTACTTGTTTAATTTCTGCAAGATTTTGATGCTTACCTTCCACCTTAAGCCTTAAAGCTTCATAATTGACTTGTTCCATCAAGTTTTCAGCGCCTTCCACAGCATCTTGAAGCTCATCAAGCCACTGACTCACCGATTGATTTGATGCCTGCTTATTCTTACGCTTCTGAAACATCTTGAACAGCTCACCCTGATGTCTTTCGCAATTGAGATGTGAAATTAAAACGTGGTAAGAGCATAAACCAATAAGCAATGAGAAACTAATCCAATACCTCCCAAGATCTAATTGTTATATAACACACAACAATTATCTGCAAGACTATGACTTCTAATTCTGACAATAAAAGTTTTCATCTCGAACTGAAGATGATTTCTTGGCTTCAATGTGGCAATAGACACGCCATGTTGCTGAAAACGTTTTTTAAAAAGTGAAAGCAAAGGGAAGTAAACAAAAATAGAAAGCTTATGAGGAAATTTAATCATTAAAGGGATTGCCAATCGATCTCTATGTTCACCCTTGTCAAATTCTAGTAGTGGTTTGAGCAATGGGCTGTCTGAAACATATATTCAGAGAGGGAAGAGAGCATCCCTTTTACTGGAAGGGATTGGAAATTCAGGCAATCCTCGATGATCAGCTCTGAGAGGGAGGAGGACAGTGCTGATTCAGGAACTGATCGGAGCTCATGATGGCGAGATAAATGTAGCTCATAAAGAGATGAGGGTAGCC
>CM040628.1:65944593-66108057 GCA_022817965.1 Solanum lycopersicoides | reverse complement strand
GCCCTTGTTTCCAGCATTGACTGAATTTGAGTTAAATCACCATATATAGATATTCAAGAAGAGGTGGGATTTGAGAACTTGGCTGCTTAATGTTTTCATATTCGTATGGTAAGTCTTCGTATAGATCAAGGCAACTCCCAATGTTCTCTATATCTTCATCACTACCATCATGAGCATCACAAATCCTCAGAGAACAGGTTAAACACCACACCTTTCGACCGTTCACCAATTTCCACTAGCTATATCTGGTGATTTTGACTTCTTTTAGTTTGTATTTGGTTGTAGCTCATCAATTATGTCTCTTTCAGTTTGTGAATTTTCAGCATGACTACTTCCACTCCACCCTAAAGATAAAATTACAACATGTTCCTTTCCCGTCATTTTTCCTTCCGAGCTTCCCGTTCTATCAACCACATTTTGCAAACTCTAGAATTGATAGAGATCTACACAATCTGTACTTCACCAAAATCTTCCATTCTTGAACCACCGCTACCAGCCACTTTTGCAACTCTAGAATTAATAAGATCAATACATGTCGAAGCAATGTCCTAAGCTGCTCCGATTTTGTAGAGTGGTGTCATTCTCGAAGTCACCATATCTCATTGAATAGGGAAAATGCCCAAGTACTCTCCTAAACTATGACGTTGGAAAATCTAACAAATACTTCATTAGGCATGAGGTATTAGTAGAACAACTGTTGCATTCCTTATGCTCTGGCACTATAACTAGTTTCTCCAGATTTATTGCATGCTCAAGTAAGAACTTCAAGAATTGATGGAGCTCTGTTGCGTCAGAGCCACACGTGCGACTACAAAATGGCATAACCATGACATTCTTTAAATTTTGTAAGAAAACTTTGAATATGTTTTCTTCAAGGGAGAGGTACTTGTCTTCTGGTAAATCAGTGTATTCGACCTCAGAAAAAGGATGGTACTACAAATACCGAACAAGGAAAAATCAGGTTAGGTGGTAAGCTTTAAGCTTACCAACTATAGTAATGAAATTGAAGTTTTTGAGGCTGTAGAGGATCAATAAACATTTGATATAAATATATTGTTAACTGAAAACATACCGGCTTATCAGGAAATATCATCAAATTTTCCAAATTATGAGTTGACCTTAAGAGGTTGTCTAGCATTGGGAAGGAAAGTTTTGAAATACGGGAACTAATTGTCAAGCATCTGCATTCCATCAACGGTAAGGAGACGTGTTCCTCTTCCAACATCAAATTGGAAATCACCTGAACAAAAGAATGAGACAGATGATAAACATAAAAAGAGCTCTATTCACAATCAACATAAAAAGATTAGAGACATTTGAGACTGATAACTGACCTTGATAAACCGGGATGAGAGTATTAGCTCATTAGCACAACGAACACTTAGCAACAGATCTTTCTCTATGTTTTCATCCATTTCATTATATTCATCACAGTAGAGATTAAAAGTGGCATGGTTCAAAGATGGCAAGTCCCCGAGCTTAATTTTTGTATGACTTAAAACCCCAGTAATCGTTAAATGTTCAACATATGGAGCAACAATTTCTAAGCAACATATATCATCTTCGTATGAATACCACTCCATGTAAGGGAAATCATGTTGGGTCAATTGCAATCGCCTAAATTTTGGAGAAGTCATGTGCAAACGACTAAAACCAAAAAAGTCATGCAGCTCCAAAGATTCCAATTGAGGACAATTTGACATTTGTTTAATGTGTTCATCCAGGAGATACAAACTTTGCATCTTTAAACTTTTCAGAGATGTCCAATTTAGTACACAATCTTCTGATAGTATGCAATTCTCGCAGTTCAGTGTTACAATCGATGAACTACTGCACAGAACTTGTGGCAAGCTATAGGGTTGGGGCTGACTCGAATTAAGATATCTGTAGCTTGTATTCAAGCATAAATCCTCCACTTTTTTACTCGTAGCAAATTCAAGCCACTTGTCAATTATGGGAAAATAAGACACAACATCATTATCATTTGTGAACACAATGTTTAGACTGAACTTTTTAATGCTAGAGCAGGTAAGGAGAGGTAGTACATTATCTGTTAAGAAAATGAATTTGTCCACAGTCTCTGTCGAGCTATCTGAACGACCATACTCCTCTTCATAAACAATGATGTCGATAGATGTCCATAAGTATTGCCAATCTTTAGAGAGAATACTTGTTCTGAACGCCTCTTTTATGGACAATCTAGATATAATTTGAACAATAAGACCCTCAGGTAGTTGGTTGATCCTATCAATTTCTTCACATTCTATATCAATCTTTGTTTTTTTCTGAGATGAGTTTTCAATAAGCAGACTTTTGGAGTTTCCATTATCACGACACCCTCCAGATAATTGGTCTTGATTGCTCATAACATATGACTGTGAAAGGGAAAAAATTATACGACATCAGAATTAAAACTTATTGTTTTGCTATGCGGGGCGAGGTGGGACAGGTTGAAGTGTTCGCGGACTCATGCGAATTTTCCGCGCAATTGCTCCATCCCGCCCCAATTGTCATCCCTAATAACAAAGTTAAAATCTTAACAAAAATCAATTACCACAAATAGGGGTGCTCACATGTCCGTTATTGGTCAATATCAAAACCAAACTAACATAATTAGTTTTTAAATTCTAAAAATTAAATCGAACCAAATATAATATACATTTATCGATTTGGTTGTTATTGATTTTGGTTCGATTCGGTTAAGTTATTCGGTTATTAACCATACACAAAAATAAAAGGAATGGTTCATTCAAAATGGAAAAAAAAAGTGATAACAATTCATCAAAAACGAGAAATAGTTAGAACGACCGATGTTACTGAACTTTTGATGACTAAATTTACTATGAATAAAGCTTCGAAATTCACCATTTTGGCCTTGAAAGAAGAGACTGACATTTTTAGTCATATACATGAAACTTGTTGGTGTTTATGCATTTTTAATACTATATTTAAAATATAACCAATAACATAAATGTTCTCGTCTTGACATTTTTGCTTTCATAAAGAAATCAAAATTAAATTTTGATGAAAACATATATAAGATCTTTAAAAGTGCTTATAAAATTAAAATGTTATGTATGTATAATAATAAAATATATGTATATACAAAATTTATCGAATCACTTAAGTTATTCCTTCGGTTATTTTGAACATAACTAAAAAAACTATCGATTTTCAAAAAATCTAAAACCAAATAAAACTAAACCCAAATAAAATTGATTTATTGAATTGTTTTGATATAATTTATTTTGGCCTGGATCGATTTTTGTCCGAATCGTGAACACCACTAACCACAAGTATACCGAGGATACGAACAACAATAAAAAGTAATTTATTCTTGAAAAGTGATTGCCTAAAAAACAGAGGGAGGGGGGAGGAGCTAAAATAGAAGAAAATCTATAAAAATTCAACAGAAGGAGAAGAACAATACCCACATTGGAAAAATAAAGAGAAAAAAGGATAAATAGAACTAACCTTATTACTGAATATAAACTTAGCGGCGAGAGCGAGAGAGAAACTGAAGAGATGAATAAAGAGGGAAGAGTAGGTAGGTTTTATAAGAATGGACAACGCCGAGAATGCAAGAATAACATATGTAAACATTACAACCCTCTTAAGTAGGTCAAATTCAATGAAAATTACCAAAATGCCCCTTATTGCATCAATCAATATTACCTCGGGCATACCAACAACCAATACTGACTCTCTACACTAGGACAACTAATATGACCCCTTTTCGAACAAAATAAAAAATACTATATGTTTTCAAAAATCTAAAATCAAACGAACATCAAACCCACATAAAATCGATTTATTGAATTGTTTCAATATATTATTTTGGTATGGCCTGCCGGCCCGCTATGAAGAATTCATGATTTATATATGTTTTAGGCCCACCCCATCTACCTATTGTCGGAGGTCAATTGTTGCTCCCTCTCTCGAGATTGCAACAATTGATCAATTTTTATCCAAACTATGAACACTCTTAACCACAAGTTATACTGAGGATAAGACCCCCAATAAAAAATAATTTATTCTTGAAAAAGAATTGCGTAAAAAAAGAGAGGGGGGGGGGTCTATAAAAATTCAGCAAAAGGAGAAGAACAATACTCACATTCGAAAAATAAAGAGAAGAATAGGATAAATAGAACTAACCTTGTAGCTGAACATAAACTAAGCGGCGAGAGCAAGAGAGAGGCCTAAGAGATGAATAAAGAGGGAAGAGTAGGTAGGTTTTATAAGAATGTGACAATACTGAGAATGAAAGAATAACATATGTAAACGTTACATCCCTCTTAAGTAGGTCAAAGTCAATGTAAATCACCAAAATTCCCTTACCGCATCAATCAATATTACCTCAGTAATGCCAATGGACAATACTGACTCTTTACACTAGGATAACTAATACGATCCCTTTTCAAAGAGGCCTCCTTTAAGACTCTATTAAGTGAAATATTTTAATATAGACAAATACAAGTTATAACAATCCCCATACAAGGAAAAAATAAGGCTTCCCTTAAGACATACACATACAATAATAAGGAAAGCAATCAACGACATACTACTGTTGAACTCTTTCCGAATTTCTTTGAAAAGATACAAGAAAGAAACTATCAATCTATTGATATTGGTAAACCTAACGGATTTTTCAATGTATCATTTCTAAATATAATGAAATTCATAGGTATATAGAAAGAAGTCTATTAAATTGCAATGATTTTTTAATCATATTTCAATCGTTAATATAAATGATAAATAAGAATTACTACTAAAAAATATTATCTCTTGATCGTGAAATATTGATTGTTGTTGAACCATGAATGACAATCCTTTTACTTTGAACATAAAAAGGTATAAGAAAGAGGAACTTTCACATATAACCACGTAAAAATAGCCTAATTACTCTCCATAGCTATATTTTAATAATTACAATTTGTAACTACATGTTATAGGAAAGAGAGAGATGAGTGAGACTAGCAGAGAGGCGAGAGACGAGAGAGAGGGAAAAGAGTAGGAGAAAAGTTAATTGTATATGTATATAGGTTAGATAATTGTATATTATACATATGTATTTGTATATATGACAAGAGAGATTAGTAGAGGGAGGAGAGAAGTGAGAGAGATTGGGAGAATGAGGAGAGAAGCAAGCAAGATTGGGAGAGGGAGAAGAGAGGCGAGAGAGAGAGGGCATAAAGTGGGAGAGAGGTGAATTGTATATGTATATCACTTAGATAATTGTATATTATACATATGTATTTGTATATATGGAAAGCGAGACTGAGAAAAAGGAGGAGAGAGGCGAGCGAGAGAGGGCATAAAGGTGAATTGTATATGTATATCGGTTAGATAATTGTATATTATACATATGTATTTGTATATTCTGGCGAATTATACCTAACAAACATGACTAATTATACAAACTCGAAGTCAGACTACGTAATTATGTGCAGTGTTAGTGACGAGTGAATTATAGCAAACTATAGCTATGATGAGAATTAAATAGTACAAGTTTGTTTAACCACGTAATTTTTCCTATAAGAAACAAGGAAGATTTTGAGGAGTGAAATATGTTTGATAATTTCTTGATGTTATTACATATTAAATGATGTATATGTATTTCAGTTTATATTGCTTAAAATTTATTTATTTTTAGTTTTTCTTTCACTTCTTTCTATTATATTTTCTTTAATGGAAATCTTCCCATACATGAATAAGTTAGAGAGAAAGTTTGAATTCAATATAATTCAATAGTTTTGATCAAAGCTATATATTTGTATTTTAAAAGTTACTGTGTATATATAAGTAAAATAGAGAAAATTTCATAAATATCAAAGATAATAGATATAATATGGCTCGATAGCTATAGATTTGGTAATTGCGCCCTCATAGCTATAGTTTTGTTTGCTATGGAGATTGTGGTTTGTATAATTCGCTTGCAAATATACAAACAGGGTAAGTTTATGTAAATGGAGGTTGCAATACGTATATTTCGCTTGCCCATTTATTTATATCTCTTGTGAATATACAAACATGGTAACTATATACAAATTTGTATTTATACTCTAAATTTTTTTGTATGTTTACATTTGCCAATATACAAAAAGGATAATTAATTATGAATTATTCATAATCGTATACAAATATCTAGGTAAATATATACAAATTCTAGATTTATACAATTAGGGAGCGAATTATACGAATTATGAATTTATACAATTAGAAAAGCAATAGTAAGATTTTGCAAAACTTTCAGCACAATTAAAAATGATGGATGTTGTTACCTTTAAATTTTCATCTCATTTCATATTTATTAATTATTTAATACTCATATTTTATCTTTTATCCTACCTTTTCATAAAAGTTCTACGTCGTACCCTACTTTTCTTGTAGATTATCACTAAAATTATGGATGTGCACATTATGTAGCGACAGAGAAACATACAATCTATCCAAATATTGTATTCATTAAAACAATAAAATATGTTACAATACAACACGATACATTATGAAATAATACGTAACAATCATCCAAACAAAGTGTAAGTATCAGTTGCGTGAGACACATAAATAATTCTTATTACACATCAGCCAGCTTACTGTAAGCCTATAGGACAAATGATGACGTCATTAATTATTTAATTCTACACCATAACCCAAAAGGTTCCTTAAGGATGCATTCACTTACTTAAAGTTAATCAACAATTGGAATTTTTGACCAAACTAAGCAATTATTTAAACTAATTCACCAAAATAATATATTTTTACAAAACTAGTATAAACGTATGCATAAGTACCCCCTCAACCTATGTCTGAAATCTCATAGACACACTTATACTATACTAAGGTCCTATTACCCCCTGAACTTATTTTATAAATAATATTTTACCCATTTTCACCCTACGTGACACTAGTTTGGAAAAAAATGTCAACACACGCTGGGCCCACAAGATAGTGTCACGTAGGACGAAAAGGGGTAGAAAATTATTTATAAAATAAGTTCAGGGGGTATGAGGACCTTAGTATAGTATAAGTGTGTCTCTGGGATTTCGGACATTGGTTGAGGGGGTATTTATGCATTATCCCTATTTTTTAGTAACGTTTTAGGGTATTTTTATTTTAAAAATTCAACTGACAAAAACTGACGGAGCTGACGACGTTAAATGAATAAACATACTCCTGAGTAACGTTTTACACCTAAAACATTACTCACGACTACGTTTTTGGAGTAAGACGATACTCTTAATAAAAATCAGTGGGGTAACAAATAATTGTTTTTTATTAAGAGTATCTTTTTACCCCCAAAACGTACTCTTGAGTAACTTTTTAGGCGTAAAATGTTACTCATGAGTACGTTTATTCATTTAACGTTGTCATCCCCGTCAGTTTTGTCCGTTGAATTTTTAAAATAAAAATACCCTAAAACGTTACTCAGAAATACATTTATACTAGTTTTGTAAAAAAAATTATTTTAGTGAACTAGTTTAAATAATGACTTAGTTTGGTCAAATCCCATTAATTGGGACTTGAGACCATGATGATAATTTTTGGAGAAGACTTACAAGTATTGTCTTGATTTTGCAATTAGTAACAATAATGTCTCAATTATTGAGAAAAAAATAGGATTAATGCATTAGCACCCAACTATGTCCGAAATCCCAGAGACACACTTATATACTCTATACTAAGGTTCTATTAGGGAAAATGAATTTGTGGATTGCCAAATCCATTCAAGATTCAGGCAACCAATATTTTCTAAGGTCCCAAATCCTTAAGGATTTGAATATTTTCTAAGATTCAAATCCATTCATTATTTGAAAGGTCCCAAATCCTTCTTAAGGGAACATTCAATGATTTGGCCCAAATTACATCTTCAAAACTTTGTATTAGGTTGGAAGAGAACAAAGGATCTCATATGTTGGAGCAAAGTCCGCACTTATCATATTCAATGGAGAAAATACACAAGTAACCCCTAGACTATGATCGGAATCCCAGAGACACACCTTAACTATTTTAAGGTTCTATTACCCTCCTGAACTTATTTTTTTTAATTTAGTGCACCTTTTTGGCTTACGTGACATCAAAATATCTCTCACGCGCCTCAATTGTCTGTAGTCAGGGAGTGTGCCATATAAGACAAAAGGTGTATAAAATTACAAAAGAAATAAATTCAGGGGTAATAGGACCTTAGTTTAGTTAAGGTGTGTCTATGAGATTTTGGTCATAGTTTAGGAGGGTACTTGGGCATTTTCCCTATTCAATGAGATATGGTGACTTTGAGAAATTGACACCACTCTACAAATTGGAGCAGCTTAGGACATTGCTACCGACATGTACTGATCTCTATTAATTTAGAGTTGCAAAATGTGGTAGCGGTGGTTCAAGAATGGAAGGTTTTGGTGAAGTACATAACTTGTATGGATCTCTATCAATTCTAGAGTTGCCAAATGTGGTTGATAGAAGGGAAGCTCGGAAGGAAAAAATGACGGGAAAGGAACATGTTGATAATTTATCTTTAGGGTGGAGCGGAAGTAGTCATGCCGAAATTCACAAACTGAAAGAGACATAATTGATGAGCTCCAACCAAATACAAACATAAAAGAAGTCAAAATCACCAGATATAGCCAGTGAAATTGGTGAACGGTCGAAGGTGTGGTGTTTACCCTGTCTCTGAGAGTTAGTGATCGCACATGATGGTAGTGATGAAGAGATAGAACATTGGGAGTTGCCTTGATCTATTCAAAGACTTACCATACGCAATCTGAAAACATTAAGCAGTCAAGTTCTCAAAAGCCTCACCTCTCTTGAATATCTATATATGGCTGATTTAACTCAAATTCAGTCAATGCTGGAACAAGGGCGGCTACCCTCATCTCTTTATGAGCTACATTTATCTCGCCATCATGAGCTCCGATCAGTTCCTGAATCAGCACTGTCCTCCTCCCTCTCAGAGCTGATCATCGAGGATTGCCCGAATTTCCAATCCCTTCCAGTAAAAGGGATGCTCTCTTCCCTCTCAGAATATATGTTTCCGATGCCCATTGCTCAAACGGTTAAACCACTACTAGAATTTGACAAGGGTGAACATAGAGATCGACTGGCAATCCCTTTAATGATTAAAAGAAATGTAGGTTTTTCTTTTTCCTCATAAGCTTTGTAATTTGTTTACTTCCCTTTTGCTTTCACTTTTTAAAAATCTTGTTCAGCAACATGAAGTGTCTATTGCCACATTGAAGCCAAGAAATCATCTTCAGTTCGAGTTGAAAACTTTTATTGTCAGAATTAGAAGTCATAGTCTTGCAGCTAATTATTGTGTGTTATATAACAATTAGATCTTGGATGGGAGGTATTGGATTATTTTCTCATTGCTTATTGGTTTATGCTCTTACCACGTTTTAATTTCACATCTCAATTGCGAAAGACATCAGGATGAGCTGTTCAAGATGTTTCAGAAGCGTAAGAATAAGCAGGCATCAAATCAATCAGTGAGTCAGTGGCTTGATGAGCTTCAAGATGTTGTGGAAGGCGCTGAAAACTTGATGGAACAAGTTGTTGTCTATCATGTATTCCTAAGATACTTAGAACAAAATTTTGAAGAACTCGGTAAGACACAACAAAGTTTAAGAACATTTCATAAGTAGAAAATTAAAACTAGTAGAGAAATTAGAATCAGAAACAGATTAGAAAAAATATATGAAATATTTTTCTTAAAGAAGAATTGTTGTCAATATGTGTTTACAGAATCTTACTGATTCCAACAAACTTTGCAGAAACACGAAATAACCAAAGTTTAATGAACCAGTAAAGAATAGAAGAACAAAAATTAATTTACAAATCTAAAATTTGTAACACTTACCAGAATTTGGAAAAAACAGAAAGATGATCAAGCCCACTGAATGCACAGTGTCCCTTAAGGAAATTATTCTCCTCTAGTATTCTAGGTTTGACTTGGAATATGTCATCACAGGGTAGAATGATCTCAATCACCAGTGACCCAAAACACCGGTGTCAGTGAGCCACTCAACGACAGTAAAGTACACTTAGAATACTTGATTTAGAAGTAGTAGAAAAAGTCCAGAAATTCTTATTCTATATATTTAAATGAGAGAAAATCCCTCAATTTATAGAACATAGGGTAGTGCAAAAAAGTTCTTATTGTGCCTTACTGGAAAGGCGACAAACCTTTTGAAAAAGTCACAATATTTCAGAAAGGTCGTCACTTTCATAAAAGTCACAACTTTTCATAAAAGTCATAACTCTTCATAAAAGTCGCAACTTTTCATGAAAGTCATAACTTTTCATAAAGTCGCAACCTTTCATAAAAGTCGAAACTCTTCATTTTCCATTCACACATTTTAAAACCCAACAATCTCCCGCATGAATGGAGAACGACTCCAAGACAAAGAAGTGGACAAGTATGTGTACTTTACAAGCAAGAATAAATTGCATCTGGATAAGTAGGTTTTCCCTTGGACTTTCTGTAGTGAACATATGTCAGATATACTCGATCAATCGGTAGATGTGATATCTTTGAACCGTCGAGCTTTGATGTATACCTAGACAACCATATGTCAAATAATTAACCCTTTAAATTTATGATTCTTACGGTTGTGTTCGTTTTAGCCATGAACACCTCCCAGTTTCATGAGTGTCTAGAGAGATGAGCTTTTGACAATCATCCTCTTTGAAGCGCCTTACATTTCACACTCACATAGGCGATTTCTAACCACGTTATCGCGTAGATACACTATTTGATCAACTCTGCCAAACTTAGCAAATTATTAAAACCATTAAGCTTTAATAACTCATTAACAAGCCTTAATGTTGTATCCTTGTCCCTGAGCATTGTCTTCATCATGAGAATGAATTGAGTTTGTAGACAATGCCCAACCGTCAGTCACAACTTTGTTTTTCTCCTTGAATTTAGCTCTTGGGATCTTCAGTCTGCTAGATAGAGTTACCGTCATGATGAATTGTCCTTAGCCGTAAATCCATTTCCTTAGATGATCTTTAAACTTTCTCTCTAGTTAGGCCTTTTTATAAGTGGATCTGACACATTATCATTTGACTTTACATAGTCAATTTTGATAATTCCACTAGAGAGTAGTTTTCTAACAGTATCATGTTTATGTCGTATATAACGAGACTTTCTGTTATACATCATGCTCCATGCCCTATCTATTGCGTCTTGACTATCAAAGTGTATGCATACTAATGCCAATGGTCTGGACAAAAAAGAATATCTATCAAGAAATTCGGAGTCTTTCAACTTATTCACCGACCTTATCTTGAGCATCTAGCTCAAAGATCATTATAGAGCTAGTGATACATGTCTCTTTTGAAATATTTCCACGAGTCTGTTTCTCTACCAAGAGTAAGTATATATTCACACGTGGATTTTACTTCATTTGTCCGGTGATCAAATTTGCATCACTATATCCTTTCAATACTGTTGGATATTGTTATAATGCAAGACATAGTTTAAAGTATTTTTTTAAATACTCCAAAACTATATTTATTTCCATCTAATGAGTTTGATAGGGATCACTTGTGAACCGATTAAGTTTATTAATAGCAAATGATATACCTGATCGCGCATAATTTATGATATAGATCACACTTCCCAATACTCTAGCACAATTCAATTGCGAGTCACTTTTGCTTTCACTCTTTTGAAATGCAAAACTCACATTTTATTGGAGACTTGACAATATTGACATCCAAATATTTTAACTAGTCAAGTACTTTTTCAATGAAATAAGACCGTGAAAATGTTAAACATTATGGAGTTCTAAGGATTCTTATACCTAACATCGCATCAGCAACTCCAAATTTTTCATTTCAAACTTACTTTCTAGCATATGTTTAGTATAATTTATGTCATTAGTGTCTCAATTGATGATCAACATATCACCAATATAAAAACAAACAATGACCTTGTGATTTTAATATGAACACATTTATCAATTTCATCATTCTTAAATCCATTTGTCAATATGGTTTGGTCAAATTTCTTATATAATTGTTTGAGTGCTTGTTTTAGTCCATAATGTGACTTAACAAGGTCGCACACTTTCTTTTATTTATCAGGAACCATAAAATTCTCGGGTTGTTTCATGTAAATTTCTTCCTCCAATTTTCCGTTTAAAAGAAATGTTTCACATTCATTTGATGAATATGGAGGTCATTTATCGCAACTAATAATATTAGCATCCGAATGGATATAATTCTAGTTACTGATGAGTATATATATCAACAAGATCAAAACCTTATTTTTTTTCTGAAGTCTTTGACAGAAAGTCTTACTGTATATTTGTCAACAGTTCTATCGACTTTCATTTTCTTTTTTAGGATTCACTTTCAACCCAAAAGTTTATTTCCTGGAGGAAGATCAACCAACTTCCAATAGGTTTGCTCAAGGTTGAACCAATCTCACTATTGATATCATTTGTCCAAAAGGATGAGTCTACATAAGACACAAGAAATGTTACAAATCATATTCGAAGGAAGTATATGTCCCTTTACATTTACTACACCTCTGAATCTCTTTATAAAGTACATTCTCCTTTTGTTCTTTCCAATGTTGTTTAAACCTTTCACTAGACTACTCAAGTCTAATTTTACAGTCCACAGTTTTAGATCTATTTTAATCCTTTTAGGAATAGGAACTTTGACTTTGACTAGACACCCCCACACTTTGAAATATTTCAAGTTGGATTTCCTTCCTTTCCATTTCTCATATGGAATAGATTGTGTCCTGAACAAACAAAAATTGTTCTTTTATGAAAATACAAAACTTTTTGTTCCCTTTTGCAGTAAGGATAGTTCCTCCACACAAGTTTTGTGGTAAACTCGAACTTCTACAAATGCATCCATCATTTCTTTCAACATTCGATTTTTTCTTTAGATTGAGGTGAATATGGCAATAGTTTGATGGATAAATCCACTTTTCAAACATATTTCTGCACAAGTAGTCCATACTCTCCATTCTTATCACTTTGTATCTTTTTCCCAAGTGATTTTCAACTTCGATATTATATTGTCTAGACATTTCTATTGCTTCATCTTTACCATTAAGCAAATAGATAATTTTTTAATGCAATTATCAATGAAAGTAGAGATGTTTTTTCCCACCACGAGATGGTATTGACTTCATATCTCAAATGTCAGTGTATATCAATTTTAAGGGATTAAAATTTCTTTCAACAGATTTATAAGAATGTTCAGCATACTTAGATTCCACACGAACTTGACATTTTTATTTATTGCACTCAAAGTTAGACAAAACTTCTAAGTTGATCAGTTTTCCTTACAAGGTATTTTTTAATTGAAATGTCCCAAGTGCTAATGTGACTCTGATTCAAGCAAGTTAGAACAAATAAAAATATTGAGTTTTAAAAGCTCTTCGCGAGGTAGCTTTTTTATCAAATATTTGTTCCAACTTCTTACAATTTTGTGTTACAATTTTGTGTGATACAAACATTGTTTAGAGTCATCACCTTGTCAAATATCATTTTCAGAAGGACCTTTCCATAACTTTCAATTTGCGTGTCATAGAACTACCCATGAAAAAAGTTTGATTGGGTCTAATAAAGGCAATATAGTCCAAATATTTCTTTTACAAAAATATAACAAATGACTATTCACCAATATTCATGTCTATGCAAATACTTTTATAATAATAGACATATCTTTACATGATAAATCACAACATTTAAGTGACTTTTTCATAAAAGAACACAACTATTTTGAACAAGTATATATATCATTTGGTAGTTTTGATACTAGTCACACCATATACTAGTAATAAAGAAACTCAACAACCACAATACCAAATATACTCCAAGAATTTTGTGGGAACATAATTCAAAAGTATCATTGAATTTTATATCTTTTGCTCCAAAGTTAAATTAGAAACCAAATATAATCATAAGCAAAGAACCCCCACATTTTAAATATGATCTCAAAAATATTTTTCAAGTATTTGAAAATAGTTTTTTCACGTATTTTTCCCGACTCTCAAAATTTCTTTGGTAGTATGAAACCTCTTTTAAAAATATTATTCTACGAAAGAATTATAGAGTTTCAATTCTCTTTGACAATCTTTACATAGTGTCAAAGTTCATTCCATAGAGGCACAAACACACCAACTCTAAGTCGCTGGTCTCTCTCGTCTATAACAAATAGACATACAACTTAGTATTTAGAATACTAAAAATAAAGACAAAATTTTGTACATTTTTTTCTATTTAACAATGAAGTTTATAGAACATAAAAAGTACAAAACTGACTTATCATGTGAAGTTTTCATATTCTTCAAAGCAATTGAAAATTCCAATTTATTGAGAGTAGAAAAATACAAAAGTTTTTTAGTCTACAACAATCAGACACAATAAAATTGACGGTGAATACAAAACTACAAAAGTTTTTTTAAAATTTCAAATAGAATAAAGCATATTCTTAGATTATCACATAGAAATATTTTTTCATTTCAAATAGTCTTTCAACTATAACATTTTGACATACTATTTTATCAAACAAAAATATGCATATCTCACTCTGCAAACTAGTGAATTTTAAAGGCTACACTATTTCCAAAGGCATACATGATAAATATCAAAATTGTTAACCTTTAGAAACTATTTTCCTCCTTAAATGAATAAGAAGATTGTTACATCTTTAATTGGAATACCAAAATAATACTTTTTCTGTTACATTCTCACTTCGACCTTGCTAAGCAAAACAACGAATTATGGAGAAGCAATGCATTTCCCTTCTACTTCCATGATCAAATTCTCTCACTCAGAAGAATACAAAAAATATTAACATTATAATAATTTCCTTAAGATTGTTGTTCATCATGTATTCCTAAGATACTTAGAACAAAACTTTGAAGAACTCGATAAAAACATAACAAAGTTTAAGAATATTTTTATAACTAGAAAATTAAAACTAGTAGAGAAACTAGAATCAGAAACATATTATGAAAAATATATGAAATATATTTCTTAAAGAAGAATTGTTGTCAATCTGTGTTTAAAGAATCTTACTGATTCCAACAAACTTTGCAGAAACATGAAATAACCAAAGTTTAATGAACCATTGAATAATAGAAGAACAAAAATTAATTCACAAATCTAAAATTTGTAACACATACCAGAATTTGGAAAGACAGAAAGAAGATCAAGCCCACTGAATGCACAGTGTCCCCTTAAGGAAATTATTTCCCTCTAGTATCCGAGGTTTGATTTGGAATATGTCCTCTCAGGGGTAGAATGATCTCAATCACCAGTCTATTGATACACAAAACGCTGGTGTTAGCGAGTCACTCAACAACAGTAAAGTACACTTAGAATACTAGATTTAGAAGTAGTAGAAGAAGTCCAGAAATTCTATAATTCTATATATTTAAAATGAGAGAAAATCCCTTAATTTATAGAACAGAGGGTAGTGAAAAAAAACTCTTATTGTGCCTTACTGGAAAGGTCACAAACCTTTGGAAAAGTCACAATCTTTCAGAAAGGTCGTCACCTTTCATAAAAGTCACAACTTTTCATAAAAGTCATAACTTTTCATAAAAGTCACAACTTTTCATAAAAATCACAATCTTTCATAAAAGTCGCAACCCTTCATTTTCCATTCACACCTTTTAAAACCCAACACAAGTCAATTACGAAGCTCTAAAGCTTAAGGTGGAAGGTAAGCATCAAAATCTTGCAGAAATTAAACAAGCAATTATCAACAAGAATTTTTTCTTTGCTTGTCCATTAGCTTGATTTTATTCTTGATCAATTGTTGTTCGATCTTGTATTTGTTGTTCTTAAACTTCAATCAACTAAAATCATGAATTGATAGAAACAAAGATGAAATTAAATATAGTAAAATGAATAGATGTATCATGATGCATTAAGACTATGCTAGAGGTTAAGGTATTAACAAGTCTATCCTCATATATTTTTGCACTCCTAATTTTCATGTGCATTTCAGGACCTTATAGTGTAACTTTTCTGATTTATTAACTTTTAATATCTGTAATTTCAAATCAATCCGCCCATTTGACACCCCTAGTCTAGACTATCTATTTTTCTTTGACTAAGTTTTTTCCTAGTTAGGTTTTACCGAGACACGTTATCTATGGATATCCAAGGTAGAGTGTTATAAATCCAATAAATAGTGGATTGTCCATTTGATTTATTCATGAATTAATTGAATTCACGTGTGTATAATTTCAAGGTGATATGAATTATAACAACAAAAAGTGTTTTCAAAAACGTTTTTAGGGCGAGTCTCGGGGCGGGGCGTAACAAAAATGCTTTGGGGCGTAAATTAAAGAAGTAGATCCATAAGAAGTAAGTCCTAAAATTTGAGGTGTAAGATCCAAACATAAAAACACAAGTCCTGGGCGTAAAAACATAAGCTCGGGCGTTTTAAATTTTTTAAAAAAAAATTTTTTTTTTTGCTTGAAATCATATTTTTATTATTGGTGAAAGGATATTTCTAAAATAATAATTATAATACTTTTTCTCTTCATTATTGATTATTAATATTTATATCAATATAATCACAAATCATAGAAAGGTTTACTTTTACTTATTGTATTAGTAATAAACCAATAAATTTGAATATACATGAGACTATGCCTCGTAGAACCATGAGACTTACGCCTCGTGTCTCGGGGCTTACGTCGCCGTGTACGGTATAAAATGCCTCTCCTCACGCCCCCACCTTTTAAAACATTGCTAACAAGAGTATACATGAGTCATTTGTATAACAACAGGGTACACATGAGTCACTTCAATAACGAGGGGTATATCAGTTCTAAATGACAAAGTTGAGGGGTACATCAAACCCTTTTCCTTTAATTAATTAGTGTAAATTAATTTTAAGAAGTGTCAGAGAAAAAATGGTAAAAATAATTAATAAAAAATAATTAATGATGTGGTCTAGGCATGTAGGGTGTGCATCGGTTGGTTCAGTTCGATTTTAAGTATCATCGGTTTGGTTTATTAATTTTCGGCATTTAAATATGCTAAATCAATAACCAAACCAATAAAATAATTTTTTTAGTTTTCAATTTAGTAGTTTTGGTCCTTAAAATTTTGGTTTTCGGTTCAAACAATAAGAAAATACTTATAAAATAACTATATGACTTTTCTAATAAATTTGACGCGACAAAACAATAGCGTAACTTTATAAATGCTCATAAACTAGATAACAATAATAATAAACATGAAAAGAACTAAACATGTGTAACACAAAGAGAAATTAAGAGGAATATGACTCTTACTTTGGATTTTGACTATTTGTATAATGTGAAGTTGTGAATTCAAAAGGTCAAAGTGAAGTGTGAATCGAAGGCTTGACAAAGACATAACTAGTAAGATATTGAGATTAATATTTATATTTATGTACAGGTAAACATAATAAATTACTCTAGTCTTGATGAGATATTTGTTAACACAATAATCCAATATTAAAAACCAATACCTAACCTATAACCCGATATATTTTTTAATAAAACCATTAAAAAATAATTAACCCAATAACTCAAGAACAATAAACCAACAACACTTGTTTTCGATTCGGTTTATCGGTCGGTTCAACTTTGAAAACCCTTACTGCCATGGCTATGTTGTGTTACTTACATGGCTATGATGTGGCAAGTGATAGTGGTAATATAATCAAACTGTTGTTTTAAATTCACTTCGAAGTTGCAATAAGGAGTATTTAAACGCTTAAGTAGTTAAAGTATTAAGGTAAGTTTTTATCACGATCCAGACCGTCTTGATTGACATCCATACTAACCCTTTGGTGGGAGACTGTCTCCTTATCTTTACTCTTTACTCAACTTGATTTTTAAGTCTTAAAACAAAGTTAAAAGCATTTGCGAAAGACTTCTTGAAAAGACTCTAAGAACTTTCCAAACTAGGCTCTTAAATTTTCTTGAATTTGAAATTATGTATTCAAGGTTGTAATTCATGTTTCTGGATGATTTCTATATGTTTAGAAGTAACTAAGAGTAGTTAGAATCATAAGGAAGTGTTAAAACACTTTAGAAAGGCTTGAAAGGACTGAACTATGAAAACTGGGTGAAAAGCGCTGATTCAGGCCCGTCCAGGGCGCGCTGCGCCCGCCCCAAAGTTTAGAGGCCCCATTTGGGCGCACAACAGGCCCACTGCCCAGGCCCTCTGGTGCAGATGGAGTGCGACACTCCTGCCTTCCCCAGGTGACGACTAACGAATGTTTCTCTCGTGTTTTGACCTTAAATACTTCTAATTCAATTTCTTTTCTCAAATTCACTTAGATTCCATTTACCCACATCATACACACAAGGATCTAACCCAATGCTCAAGAAACAACACTTTCTACCTCAACAAATTCATAAACTTCAACTTATGTTCAAGAATGAAAGCAATTCAAGAACAATATTCAAGAACATTCAAAATCCAATCTTTTTAGGATAAAATCGCGTTGAATCAAACATGCTTGGCACGTGGGTTGAACGAACCCAACGTTGATATAGACTCACATACCCTGTAGAAAAAATCTTTTGGTAAAAACACCAACGTTCTTGGTTGATCTTGATGATTTTTCCCTTATTTCCTTCTTCCTTTCCCTTAGCCCTAGCGTGAAAATCCCAAATTCTAAAAATGACTAAGTTCAGTCTTGACCCGTATTAAACTCCTAAAAATGGATTAAAATAATAGGGTAATTAAAAGACTAAAATACCTTTAAAAATCTCGAATTTGGACATTTCCTTAAGTCTAACAGCCCCTCTTCCAAAGGACATAACTCACTCAGACAAATTTGAAATTGCACAAATTGACATAAAGATAATACCAAGGGCTTTTTAACTATATCTGGAACTACATATAACTCATCCTGACCTAGAAGTTATGGTTGTTGGAAGTTGACCAAAATTCACTTTTTAACTTACTTAAAATTTCCAGGTTTCCTTATACTTTCCAAAATAAGTATTTCCATATTTTAAACTCCTTTCTAGTTCTTTTTAGCTGCGAGATGTTACAGAGAACCACTAATACAACTAAAACCAAGCAACTAGAGTAATAACTAAGACATTTAAGTTACGGAAGCAAATTAAATAAACCAAGTAAGAAGTTTCCATAAACTTCAACAAGGATTCTAAAGAACTAACTAACCAAATGCGGAAGTAAGCAACCTAGAACCTGAAAATCAATATACCAAAACTACTAAATGATAACCAATTCTAAAACAAGAAGGGATGCAAATCCAATCCGATGAACTCAACAACTAGTTAAAGCGAATATCTAAATTCAAAAATGGTGGACATAGACTAAAAAGAATTACATGGCAGCCCGAAAGATGCCAGCTCACCCTTGAATTCGAAAGCAATGATTACAGATCTTCTAAGCAAGGCATGTCAATAACCTCCGGAAGATTCCATGTACTCAACAAAAATAAGAGCAAGTGCAGTATCAGTACACACCCACCGTGTATTGGGCATGTAGCAAGAATTAAATATGGGAAATGGAGAGAGCAACTTAGGGAACTCAAAGCTGCAGAAGACAAAACTGCCACCCTTCAATTAGAAAACCAGACTCAGCTTGCTGAGCTTTGAACTTCCCATGCTGAGATTGATCGTCTGAAATATCAGTTGGTGCAACATCAGCTTGTCAACAATGCAAGGGTTGACAGAGTTCTTGATATGCTTGCTTCTGCCTCTTCCCATCCTTCCAAGCCTAACCAATCTACAACTTAAATATTACTTCCTATGAACCTGGTTCTTTTGTTGTGTGGATTATTAAACTCTGTTTTGCTATTATGTTTTGTGTTGGTTAAACATTTTTTTTGGTGGCTCAATTGATTGAGCTTAAAATGTTTATGTAGTTTTGGTAGTCTTCTATAATATATGTTTGGTTCTTTTATAGTTCTTCATCTCTTTTTGATTTGTCAAAAGGGGGAAGGAATATACAATTGCATTATACAGGTTTGTCTTCATCAAAAAGGGGAATATGATAGTTCTGCAAATCTACAACATGTGTGTTTTGATGATAGACCATAGATGCAATTATATACATACTCAGTAAGCCGCATCAGAATATTGCAGCCGCCAGAATTAAATACCGCCGCCACACGTTGCCAGAATATAAGTTAAACAAATAAAGGAAAATAAGGAAGTTGTGTAGAAAAAAGAGTGTATAATAAAAGGCAAAGTTAGTATTCCTTCTTTCACTATAATTACAACTTTCTTACCTTATTTGATTAGGATACAAACTTGTCATGAGAAGGCTATAAAAATAGGGATCAATCGTAGAAGAGAATTAGACTTTTACATTGAACGTAATCGAGAAAGCGAAAGCCATTCATCAGGTAAGAGCCTGTATGATCGAGATTGTTACAACATTCAAGAAATTCTTGAGTTAGAAAGTCTTGAGTGTGTAAAGTGTTTTTCTGATTCGTTGTTTAAATCGTTAGTTAGATTTCGTTGTACAAGAAGTGGGTTTGGCTTCTTGTAGAGTTGAGTTATTGGTGAGGTTTGTAACAAGAGGTGGGTTTGACCTCTTGGAGAGTAGAGATTAGTCGATTATAGTTAATCGAGAGTTGTTGTATTGGTGAGGTTATTGATTATTGAGTTGTAATCATAAGATCATCAAGTTTGAATAAATAAAACGAGCTTTTTCATTTCTTGATTAAGGAAGGTTTTATTTTCAAAAAGTGTTCGTGTTTCTTCCTGTAAACCAACTTACAAGAACCTGGTTCTTATTCTAGGGGTAAGGTTTCTTCAATTGGTATCAGAGCAGGTCTTTTTGTCAAAAGATTTACACCTTGAAAAGACTCAATGGCAGCACCACCTACCCCACAAGAGGGAGCTTCACAAACACGACCACTACTATTCAATGGAAAATACTATGGATGGTGGAAGAATCGTATGACAGATCATCTTATCGGCAAAAACCCTGATCTATGGGGAGTTATTCTAGATGCACCAACCATACCTATGAAAACTGCCACTGATGGAATTACCAAAATCCCAAAAGAGAGAAAAGAATGGGATGTTGTAGACAAACTCGCAATCCAGAACAATGCCAAAGCCAAGAAAATCCTAATTTGTGGTATAGGACCAGACGAATACAATCGAATCTCGTCATGTCAATATGCTAAAGCCATATGGGAAACACTAAAAACAACTCATGAAGGGACAACGCAAGTCAAGAAATCCAAAATTGATAACTTAAATAGACAATATGAACTGTTTAGAATGGCAGACGGCGAGACTATACAAGATATGCATACCAGGTTCACTTCAATTATCAATGAGATGTATTCCTTGGGAGAGATAGTTCCCAATGTAAAGGCAGTAAGGAAACTCTTCAGTGTCCTTCCTGAGGCTTGGGAAAGCAAGGTTGAGGTTATTACTGAAGCCCGCGACCTAGATGCACTGGCCATGGATGACTTAATTGGAAACCTCATTACATACGAACTCAAGAAAAATCAAGATAAAAAAATTGGAGGGAAGAGAAAGGAAAGGAACTTGGTTCTAAAGGCTACTACGTCAGATGACTTCGAGGATGAAAATATTGCTCTTATGACCAAAAGGTTCACCAGAATGCTGAAAAGAGGACAAACATTCCACAAGAAAAACCCTCAGAAATCTAATGAAAACACTAAAGATCAAGTCTGTCATAAGTGTGGAAGCCCAGATCACTTCATCAAATTTTGTCCACTCTGGGCTTTGGAGCAGAAAAAGAAAACCTCAGAGAAGGGAAAAGATACTAAGAAAGATAAGTTCATCCCTTCAAACAGAAGAATGACAACTCAAGAAGCAGATCTCTAAATGAAGAGAGCTTTCGCAGCAATGGGAAATTCATCTGATGAAGAATTTGATGATGGTGAGACAGAAAACAAATCTCTTCTTGCACTAGAACAATCTGATGAATATGACTTTCTAGCCCTAGTAGCCTTGGAAACAAAAGAAGAAAAATAAACCTGCAGATCTCAAGAAACTATATTAGCTCTTATGGCCGGATCATATTCCGAAGAGGAAAAAGAAAAAAAAGACATGTATGAAAAGGTTAGTCTTCATCACATACAAGATAATTTAAACTCTTACTCAAAAGGGGAGCTAGAATCTTTACTATACACCCTTATTGATGTGTATAAAACAACAGACTCAAAAAGAGAATTGATAATGGAAGACTACGCCTCATTAAGAGAAGAAAACAAGAAGCTTGAAAAACAAAATCATCACCTATTATCTAAAAATACTGAGCTAAGTAAAAACCTAGACTTAGTAAACAAAAAGAATGAAGGGCTAACTAAAGACCTTCACGTGACTAAAACTGAAGCAGAGAATGGAATGAGATGGACCAGGTCCTCCATACTGCTTGATAACATTCACAGGAATCGTACTTCTCAGAGACATGGAATAGGTTTTGATAAAAATAATCTTCAAGTAAAAAATCCCAACATAGATTATCTACGTATGCACTGTGGGATGATAGGGCATAAAAGTTACGAGTGTCGAAGAAAATTGACCGCTCATAACAATAATCTAAACTCTCTAAGAAAACCTCATCATGAGAAAGTCAATGAACAAAAAATCCCTACAGTCAAAACTCTTCCCAGATGGGCTAGAAAAAATCTTATTCATCCGTTTTTTAAACAATATTCAAAGTGGATCTGGGTACCAAAAATGAACCCCTGAAATTGAATGCATGGATCAGTGAGAAGGAAGCAAAAGCAATGGTACTTGGATAGTGCATGTTCCAGACACATGACTGGAGATAAAAGTAGCTTTCTCTCACTCAGAAACTTCAAAGGAGGAAACGTGGCTTTTGATAATGGAAAAAGTGGTGAAATTCAGGGAATTGGAAAGGTAGGGTCTATGAATACTCATGCAATTGAAAATGTATACTACGTGAATGGTCTGCAACATAATCTACTAAGCATTTCTCAGATATGCAACAAAGGAAACAATGTACTATTTACAGAAAAAGAGTGCAGAGTGACAAATTCAGTGACTGGGAACCTGGTTCTACTAGGTATGAGACACAAGAATATGTATAAAACAAATATTGTGGAGTCTAAAGAAAACACTCTCAAATGTCTAAGTGCAGTCTCTGATTGCTCTATACTCTGGCAGAAAAGAATGGGACATATAAGCATAACAACAATAAATAAACTCATATCTAAGGACCTGGTTAGAGGAATACCAACCAAAAGTTTCAGTAATAACAAAGTATGTGGAACCTGCGTTCAAGGAAAACAGGTGAGATCATCATTCAAACCAAAGTTGGCAGTCAGTACTACCAAGCCATTAGAGCTGCTTCACATGGATTTGTGTGGACCAATGCGTATACAAAGCAGAGGAGGGAAAAGATATGTGTTTGTAATAGTCGATGATTATTCAAGATTCACATGGATACTATTTCTTGCAACAAAGGATGAAACATTCACTATGTTTGAAATCTTTGCAAAGCTGGTCCAGAAGAAATTCAACAAAGAAATAATTAGCATTCGATCTGATCATGGACTAGAATTCGAAAATTCACAAATCCTACAATTCTGTATTTCAAACGGGATTGAATATAATTTGTCAGCACCTAGAACACCACAACAGAACGTTGTAGTTGAACGGAAAAATAGAACACTGGAAGATATCGCCAGAACAATGTTGATTTCAAGCAAACTTCCAAAAAGCTATTGGGCTGAAGCAGTAAACACAGGGTACTATCTCATAAATAGATGCATGATCAGATCAGTTTTAAACAAAACACCATATGAGTTACTAAAAGGGATAAAACCAAATTTGGGACATCTTAGGGCCTTTGGATGTGTATGCTTTATACACAACAATAACAAGGATAACCTAGGAAAATTTGATCCCAAAAGTGATGAAGGAATCTTTCTTGGTTATTCTTCACAAAGCAAAGCCTACAAGGTACTGAATAAAAGAACAAACCGTGTAGAAGAAAGTGTTCATGTCGTCTTTAATGAAAGTAATAGTGAAATTGAAGGAAATTCAGAAGATGAACACACTGAAGTCATCTGTTCAAAGACATCAGAACCAAAAATATGGGAGGAAGAAACCGTATCCTCTCATGAAACACCTGAAACAGAAGATGAGTATACCACTGAAACAGGTCCTACTGCATCTGAGGAACCTGCCAACATCCAAACTCATAGTTGGAAGCATCAAAGCTCACATCCTTTACAAAACATTCTTACTCCTCTAAATTCAGGTATTTCAACAAGATCCAAATTACGCAGTATGTGTGCTTTTTCTGCCTATGTATCCTTGATTGAGCCAAAAAAAAATATAAAAGAAGCACTATCAGACTCCGACTGGATTAGTGCTATGCAAGAGGAACTAAATCAGTTTGAGCGAAGCAGAGTATGGAACCTGGTCCCAAAACCCCAAAACAGAACAGTGATAGGAACAAGGTGGGTCTTTAGGAATAAACTTGATGAACAAGGACAAATCATACGCAACAAAGCCAGGCTAGTTGTACAGGGGTATAATCAAGAAGAGGGGATAGACTATGATGAAACCTTCGCACCCGTGGCAAGAATAGAAGCAATTAGAATATTGATAGCATATGCCGCTCATATGGAATTCAAACTCTATCAGATGGACGTCAAAAGTGCATTCTTAAATGGTTACCTACAAGAAGAGGTATATGTGAGACAACCTCCTGGTTTTGAAAACACAAAGTACCCTGAGTACGTATACAAATTAGATAAAGCACTTTATGGGCTAAAGCAAGCACCAAGAGCATGGTATGATCGATTATCCACCTTTCTTCTCACTCATGGGTACACTAGAGGGAAAATTGATAATACATTGTTTCTTCGAAAACAAGGTGAAGATCTATTCATTGTTCAAGTTTATGTAGATGATAGCATATTCGGGGGGAACTAATGACGCACTTGGAGTAGAGTTTGCTCAACTAATGAGTAGTGAATTTGAGATGAGTATGATGGGAGAACTAAACTTCTTTTTAGGACTCCAAATTAAATAGACCCCAGCAGGTACATCAATTCATCAAAAGAAATACATCAAGGAACTACTGAAGAAATACGATATGAATGAAGCTAGGACAAATGACACACCCATTGGCACAACAACAAAACTTGATAAAGATGAATCAGGTTCACCAGTAAATGACACTAGATACAGAGGGATGATTGGATCACTCATATACCTCACTGCCAGCAGACCTGATATTGTGTTCAGTGTTGGTCTATCTGCACGTTTTCAGTCTTATCCCAAAGAATCACATCTAAAGGCTATCAAAAGAATTCTGCGATATCTAAAAGGCACAATGAACCTGGTTCTCTGGTATCCAACCGGAGACTCATTCAATGTAATGGGATTTGCTGATGCAGACTACGCAGGACATATGGTAGATAGAAAAAGCACTTCCAGAATGGCACACTTCTTAGGACCATGCTTAATATCCTGGGCAACTAGAAAGCAAAATTTGGCTGCCTTATCCACTGCTGAGGCTGAGTACGTGGCAGCTGCTTCGTGTTGTGCCCAACTTCTTTGGATAAAGCAGCAACTTAACGATTTTGGTATAAAAACTGGTTGTATCCCCATCCTTTGTGACAACACCAGTGCTATGAATATAGCTAAAAACCCAGTTCAACACAAACACCAAACACATAGATATTAGACATCACTTTCTTCGGATAATGTTGAAAAGGGTTCATAGTGATGACATTCTGCAAAACTGAGGACCAAGTTGCTGATATTTTCACCAAAGCACTAGGAAGAGAACCATTTCAGAAAAATCGACTCTCACTAGGACTCATCTTTCAAGACTGATTAAATTCAACAAAGATATGACACAGGAGTACCAACTCACTAGGATCTCATGATACCAGGTATACATCTTCATCCACATCATATGTTTTTCATGCAATACATTATATAGCTAAAATGTGGTTATAATCTATATTACATAAGAACCTGGTTCAATCTATTCTCCTAAAACTCTCTTACTCAACGCGGGAAATTTGTACTTAAAAAAAGGGGAACTATTTTTTCTCTCTCATGCGTCACTCGTCTGAAAAGAAGACGCAAACCGTCAATTCACATGTCTCTTCAATGACAACCCATCATAATTACTAAAACCCTTCGAAAACACCACCCCAACCGTTCCCAATAAACTACATCTTCCAAAAAGTGACTTAACACTTTCCCCTCTTCCATCTTTTCAGAAACCCATTCAAACATCACCATGGATATTCCTCTTGTTGCATACTCCGACGATGAAAACTCATCGGACGATGCATTCTCTCAGGGGGAAGAAAATCCCTCTACTGCTACATCCCTCACCTCTCTTCCTCAAAATCCTCCCACCGGCGAACCGTTCACTCCCTCGCCGACACCTCCCAGTCAGACAACCCAACCCTAAATCAGCCCATCTCTCACACCAACACCTCAGAAACACCCATTCCCACCACCACTAACATATTCACTGCCTCTCCGTCTCAGACATCTATTCCCCAGAACCCGCCTATCTCTCCTCCACCACCATCCTCACAATCACTAACACTGATAATGTTCCACTCAGCACACTTCATCCCCAGAAACCAAGAAGACCACGCAAACATATTGCAGTCAAACAAGTTTGTCCGCACAAGCCAGTGACTCAAAGCGCAAATACAGTCAAACTGACTGGTGCGGCGACATCTAATGTGAAGCGTCGTCGTCTGGGTAAGTCTCATGTTCCTTCTGTTTCCCCAATGAATCTTGATTCTAAGACTAATGACTGCTCTGAGACTAAAAATTCTGAAACCCCTCAGTCTAAATCAAAATCGGTAAAAAGAAATATGGACAAATTTCTCAAAATTGGGAAAAAGAAGTATTTCCAAACAAAAACAGTGCTTAGGGGTTGAACTTTTCACCATGATATCCTCTCCATGGACATAGTCAAACAGGTTTGCAAATTACTACGATTTCAAGGGTGGGAAGAGTTATTTCTTGAACCTAATCTGATCCACGAACATGAAGTAGTACATTTTTACACAAATTTAAAGGTATTGTAAGGGGATGTGGTAACTTCTAGTGTTAAGGGAGTAGAGATTATCTTTGATGCAACTAAGCTTGGTGAAATTTTACACATACCATCTGTGGATATTACTGAATATTGTTGGGTTTCTGATGAGCACTCTGGTCTTACGGCTAAGTTTTCCCAAGGATGGGTCAATCCTAGGGCTCAGACTGTGTTGAAGGGAGTCATGGGACCAGTTCATAAGCTTCTTTTCGAAATAGTACACAAAGGGGTATTACCTAGGGGTCACCAGCGTCACATTGCTTCTTTAAGGGACATGGGACTTATGAATGCTCTTGAATGCAAAGAATATATTGATTGGCCCACACTAATTATCAAACATTTAGCTAGAATTGTTGATCCTCAACTTGGTTCTCATTAACTGGCATTTGGTAATCTGCTAACCTGAATGTTTACTGCATTTGAGGTGCTATTGGGAGAAGGAAGGGTTTTGGCTCGTGCAGACATGTTTACTCAATCCATTCTTGCTGATTGCGGCATTCCTATAGAACCGGAGCAGGTCTCTAATGCTTCTTCACGTCCATCTAGTCCTGTTACTCAATTACTTAGGGAACTCAAAGCTGCAGAAGACAAAACTGCCACCCTTGAATTAGAAAACCAGACTCTGCGTGCTGAGCTTCGCACTTCCCATGCTGAGATTGATCGTCTGAAATATCAGTTGGTGCAACAACAGCTTGTCAACAATGCAAGGGTTGACAGAGTTCTTGATATGCTTGATTCTGCCTCTTCCCATCCTTCCAAGCCTAGCCAATCTGCAAGTTAAATATTACTTCCTATGAACCTGGTTCTTTTGTTGTGTAGATTATTAAACTCTGTTTTGCTATTATGTTTTGTGTTGGTTAAACAATTTTTGTGGTGGCTCAATTGATTGAGCTTAAAATGTTGATGTGTTTTTGGTAGTCTGCTATAATATCTGTTTGGTTCTTTTATAGTTTTTCAACTCTTTTTTATTTTCAAAAGGGGGAAGGAATATACAATTGCATTATACAGGTTTGTCTTCATCAATAAGGGGGAATATTATAGTTCTGCAAATCTACAACATGTGTGTTTTGATGATAGACCATAACTGCAATTATATACATACTCAGTAAGCCGCGTCAGAATATTGCAGCCGCTAGAATTAAATGCGGCCGCCACACGTTGCCAGAATATAAGTTAAACAAATAAAGGAAAATAAGGAAGTTGTGTAGAAAAAAGAGTGTATAATAAAAGGCAAAGTTAGTATTCCTTCTTTCACTATAATTACAACTTCCTTACCTTATTTGATTAGGATACAAACGTGTCATGAGAAGGCTATAAAAATAGGGATCAATCGTAAAAGAGAATTAGACTTTTACATTGAACGTAATCGAGAAAGTGAAAGCCATTCATCAAGTAAGAGCCTGTGAGATCGAGATTGTTACAACATTCAAGAAATTCTTGAATTAGAAAGTCTTGAGTGTGTAAAGTGTTTTTCTGATTCGTTGTTTAAATCGTTAGTTAGATTTCGTTGTACAAGAAGTGGGTTTGGCTTCTTGTAGAGTTGAGTTATTGGTGAGGTTTGTAACAAGAGGTGGGTTTGACCTCTTGGAGAGTAGAGATTAGTCGATTATAGTTAATCGAGATTGTTGTATTGGTGAGGTTATTGATTATTGAGTTGTAATCATAAGATCATCAAGTTTGAATAAATAAAACGAGCTTTTTCATTTCTTGATTAAGGAAGGTTTTAGTTTCAAAAAGTATTCGTGTTTCTTCCTGTAAACCAACTTACAAGAACCTAGTTCTTATTCTAGGGGTAAGGTTTCTTCAAAGTTAAACATTAGAGAATTTTCCTATGAGGATAATCACTTGAAAGTCTTAGACGAAAGTTAGAAGCCAAAGGGAGCTTTGAAACAATAATTTAGAAGCCAAAGGGAGTCTTGAAACAGTAATTTAGAAGCCAAAGGGAGCCTTGAAACAATAATTGAAGGACTTTAAGTCTAGTTTTCATAACTGTTGGAATCATGGTTGAAGCTGATATTTTCACCAAAGCACTAGGAAGAGATCCATTTCAGAAAAATCGACCTCACTAGGACTCATTCTTTCAAAACTGATTAAATTCAATATAGATATGAACACAGGAGGTACCGACTCACATAGGATCTCATGATACTAGGTAAACATCTTCATCCACATCATATGTTTTTTCAATGCAATACATATATAGCTAAAATGTGGTTATAATCTATATTACACAAGAACTGGTTCAATCTATTCTCCTAAAACTCTCTTACTCAACGCGGGAAATTTGTCTTAAAAAAGGGGGAACTATTTTTTCTCTCTCATGATCACTCGTCTGAAAAGGAAGAATACAAACGTCATTCACATGTCTCTTCAATGAAACCCATCATAATTACTAAAACCCTTCGAAAAACCACCACAAACTGTTCTAATAAACTACATCTTCCAAAAAGTGACTTAACACTTTGCCCTCTTCCATCTTTTCAGAAACCCCATTCAAACATCACCATGGATATTCCTCTTGTTGTATACTCCGACGATGAAAACTCATCGGACGATGCATTCTCTCAGGGGCAAGAAAATCCCTCTACTGCTACATTCCCTCACCCTCTCTTCCTCAAAAATTCTCCCACCGCGGCGAACCGTTCACTCCCTCGCCGAACCGTCCCAGTCAGACAACCAACCTAAATAAGCCCATCTATACACCACCAACACCTTCAGAAACACCCTTCCCCACACCAACTACATATTCACTCCTCTCCATCTCAGACATCTATTCCCAGAAACCGCCTATCTCTCCTCCACCACCATCCTCACAATCATTAAACACTGGATAATGTTCCACTCTGGAACCTACGTTCAAGAAAAACAGGTGAGATCATCATTCAAACCAAAGTTGACAGTCAGTACTACCAAGCCATTAGAGCTGCTTCACATGGATTTGTGTGGACCAATGAGTATACAAAGCAGAGGTGGGAAAAGATATGTGTTTGTAATAGTTGATGATTATTCAAGATTCACATGGACACTATTTCTTGCAACAAAGGATGAAACATTCACTATGTTTGAAATCTTTGCAAAGCTGGTCCAGAAGAAATTCAACAAAGAAATAATTAGCATTCGATCTGACCATGGACTAGAATTCGAAAATTCACAATTCCTACAATTCTGTATTTCAAACGGGATTGAACATAATTTTTCAGCACCTAGAACACCACAACAGAACGGTGTAGTTGAACGAAAAAATAGAACACTGGAAGATATCGCAAGAACAATGTTGATTTCAAGCAAACTTCCAAAAACCTATTGGGCTGAAGCAGTAAACACAGGATGCTATCTCATAAATAGATGCATGATCAGATCAGTTTTAAACAAAACACCATATGAGTTAATAAAAGGGAGAAAACCAAATTTAGGACATCTTAGGGCCTTTGGATGTGTATGCTTTATACACAACAATAACAAGGATAACCTAGGAAAATTTGATCCCAAAAGTGATGAAGGAATCTTTCTTGGTTATTCTTCGCAAAGCAAAGCTTACAAGGTACTGAATAAAAGAACAAACCGTGTAGAAGAAAGTGTTCATGTCGTCTTTAATGAAAGTAATAGTGAAATTGAAGGAAATTCAGAAGATGAACACACTGAAGGCATCTGTTCAAAGACATCAGAACCAAAAAATGGGAGGAAGAAACTATCCTCTCATGAAACACCTGAAACAGAAGATGAGTATACCACTGAAACAGGTCCTACTACAGCTGAGGAACCTGCCAACATCCAAACACATAGTTGGAAGCATCAAAGCTCACATCCCTCACAAAATATTCTTACTCCTCTAAATTCAGGTATCTCAACAAGATCCAAATTACGCAGTATGTGTGCTTTTTCTGCCTATGTATCCTTGATTGAGCCAAAAAATATAAAAGAAGCACTATCAGACTCCGACTGGATTAGTGCTATGCAAGAGGAACTAAATCAGTTTGAGCGAAGCAGAGTATGGAACCTGGTTCCAAAACCCCAAAACAGAACAGTGATAGGAACAAGGTGGGTCTTTAGGAATAAACTTGATGAACAAGGACAAATCATACGCAACAAAGCCAGGCTAGTTGTACAGGGGTATAATCAAGAAGAGGGGATAGACTATGATGAAACCTTCGCACCCGTGGCAAGAATAGAAGCAATTAGAATATTGATAGCATATGCCGCTCATATGGAATTCAAACTCTATCAGATGGACGTCAAAAGTGCATTCTTAAATGGTTACCTACAAGAAGAGGTATATGTAAGACAACCTCCTGGTTTTGAAAACACAAAGTACCCTGAGTATGTATACAAATTAGATAAAGCACTTTATGGACTAAAGCAAGCACCAAGAGCATGGTATGATCGATTATCCACTTTTCTTCTCACTCATGGGTACACTAGAGGGAAAATTGATAATACATTGTTCTTCGAAAACAAGGCAAGATCTATTCATTGTTCAGGTTTATGTAGATGATATCATATTCGGGGAACTAATGACGCGCTTGGAGTAGAGTTTGCTCAACTAATGAGTAGTGAATTTGAGATGAGTATGATGGGAGAACTAAACTTCTTTTTAGGACTCCAAATTAAACAGACCCCGGCAGGTACATCAATTCATCAACAGAAATACATCAAGGAACTACTGAAGAAATACGATATGAATGAAGCTAAGACAAATGACACACCCATTGGCACAACAACAAAACTTAATAAAGATGAATCAGGTTCACCAGTAAATGACACTAGATATAGGGGATGATTGGATCACTTCTATACCTCACTGCCAGCAGACCTGATATTGTGTTCAGTGTTGGTCTATGTGCACGTTTTCAGTCTTGTCCCAAAGAATCACATCTAAAGGCTGTCAAAAGAATTCTGAGATATCTAAAAGGCACAATGAACCTGGTTCTCTGGTATCCAACCGGAGACTCATTCAATCTAATGGGATTCGCTGATGCAGACTACGCAGGACATATGGTAGACAGAAAAAGCACTTCCGGAATGGCACACTTCTTAGGACCATGCTTAATATCCTGGGCAACTAGAAAGCAAAATTCAGTTGCCTTATCCACTGCTGAGGCTGAGTACGTGGCAGCTGCTTCATGTTGTGCCCAACTTCTTTGGATAAAGCAGCAACTTAACGATTTTGGTATAAAAACTGGTTGTATCCCCATCCTTTGTGACAACACCAGTGCTATGAATATAGCTAAAAACCCAGTTCAACACAAACGTACCAAACACATAGATATTAGACATCACTTTCTTCGGGATAATGTTGAAAAAGGGTTCATAGTGATGACATTCTGCAAAACTGAGGACCAAGTTGCTGACATTTTCACCAAAGCACTAGGAAGAGAGCCATTTCAGAAAAATCGACTCTCACTAGGACTCATCTTTCAAGACTGATTAGATTCAACAAAGATATGACGCAGGAGTACCAACTCACTAGGATCTCATGATACCAGGTATACATCTTCATCCACATCATACGTTTTCTCATGCAATACATTATATAGCTAAAATGTGGTTACAATCTATATTACATAAGAACCTGGTTCAATCTATTCTCCTAAAACTCTCTCACTCAACGCGGGAAATTTGTATTTAAAAAAAAAAAAAAAAAAAAACGCAAACCGTCACTTCACTGTCCTTCAATGACAACCCACCATAATTACTAAAAACCCTTCGAAATCACCACCCCAACCGTTCCCAATAAACTACATCTTCCAAAAAATGACTTAACACTTTCCCCTCTTCCATCTTTTCAGAAAACCCATTCAAACATCACCATGGATATTCCTCTTGTTGCATACTCCGACGATGAAAACTCATCGGACGATGCATTCTCGCAGGGGGAAGAAAATCCCTCTACTGCTACATCCCTCACCTCTCTTCCTCAAAATCCTCCCACCGGCGAACCGTTCACTCCCTCGCCGACACATCCCAGTCAGACAACCCAACCCTAAATCAGCCCATCTCCCACCACCATTACCCTCAGAAACACCTATTCCGACCACCACTAACATATTCACTGCCTCTCCGTCTCAGACTTCTATTCCCCAGAACCCGCCTATCTCTCCTCCACCACCATCCTCACAATCACTACACACTGATAATGTCCACTCAGCACACTTCATCCCAGAAACCAAGAAGACCACGCAAACATATTGCAGTCAAACAAGTTTGTCCGCACAAGCCAGTGACTCGAAGCGCAAATACAGTCAAACTGACTGGTGCGGCGACATCTAATGTGAAGCGTCGTCGTCTGGGTAAGTCTCATGTTCCTTCTGTTTCCCCAATGAATCTTGATTCTGAGACTGATGACTGCTCTGAGACTAAAAATTCTGAAACCCCTCAGTCTAAATCAAAATCGGCAAAAAGAAATATGGACAATTTCTCAAAATTGGGAAAAAGAAGTATTTTCAAACAAAAACAGTGCTTAGGGGTAGAACTTTTCACCCTGATATCCTCTCCATGGACATAGTCAAAAGGTTTGCGAATTACTACGATTTCAAGGGTGGGAAGAGCTATTTCTTGAACCTAATCTGATCCACGAACATGAAGTAGTAGATTTTTACACAAATTTAAAGGTATTGGAAGGGGATGTGGTAACTTCTAGTGTTAAGGGAGTAGAGATTATCTTTGATGCAACTAAACTTGGTGAAATTTTACACATACCAGTGGGTATTGCTGAATATTGTTGGGTTTCAGATGAGCACTCTGGTCTTCCGGCCAAATTTTCCCAAGGAAGGGTCAATCCTAGGGCTCAGACTGTGTTGAAGGGAGTCATGGGACCAGTTCATAAGCTTCTTTTCGAAATAGTACACAAAGGGGTATTACCTAGGGGTCACCAGCGTCACATTGCTTCTTTAAGGGACATGGGACTTATGAATGCTCTTGAATGCAAAGAATATATTGATTGGCCCACACTAATTATCAAGCACTTAGCTAGAATTGTTGATCCTCAACTTGGTTCTCATCAACTGGCATTTGGTAATCTGCTAACCAGAGTGTTTACTGCGTTTGAGGTGCCATTGGGAGAAGGAAGGGTTTTGACTCGTGCAGACATGTTTACTCAATCAATTCTTGCTGATTGCGGCATTCCCATGGAACCGGAGCAGGTCTCTAATGCTTCTTCACGTCCATCTGGTCCTGTTACTCAATTACTTAGGGAACTCAAAGCTGCAGAAGACAAAACTGCCTCCCTTGAATTAGAAAATCAGACTCTGCGCTGAGCTTCGCACTTCCCATGCTGAGATTGATCGTCTGAAAGATCAGTTGGTGCAACAGCAGCTTGTCAACAATGCAAGGGTTGACAGAGTTCTTGATATGCTTGCTTCTGCCTCTTCCCATCCTTCCAAGCCTAGCCAATCTGCAACTTAAATATTACTTCCTATGAACCTGGTTCTTTTGTTGTGTGGATTGTTAAACTCTGTTTTGCTATTTTGTTTTGTGTTGTTAAACAATTTTGTGGTGGCTCAATTGATTGAGCTTAAAATGATGATGTATTTTTGGTAGTCTGCTATAATATCTGTTTGGTTCTTTTGTAGTTCTTCAACTCTTTTTGATTTGTCAAAAGGGGGAAGGAATATATAATTGCATTATACAGGTTTGTCTTCATCAAAAAGGGGGAATATGATAGTGCAAATCTACAACATGTGTGTTTTGATGATAAACTATAAATGCAATTATATACATACTCAGTAAGCCGGTAAGCCGCCAGATTGCAGCCCCGCCAGATTGCAGCCGCTGCCACACGTTGACAGAATATAAGTTAAACAAATAAAGGAAAATAAGGAAGTTGTGTAGAAAAAGGAGTGTATAATAGGCAAAGTCGGCACAATCAGTATTCCTTCTTTCACTATAATTACAACTTCCTTACCTTATTTGATTAGGATACAAACGTGTCATGAGAAGGTTATAAAAACAGGGATCAATCGTAGAAGAGAATTAGACTTTTACATTGAACGTAATCGAGAAAGCAAAGCCATTCATCAAGTAAGAGCCTGTGAGATCGAGATTGTTACAACATTCAAGAAATTCTTGAATTAGAAAGTCTTGAGTGTGTAAAGTGTTTTTCTGATTCGTTGTTTAAATCGTTAGTTAGATTTCGTTGTACAAGAAGTGGGTTTGGCTTCTTGTAGAGTTGAGTTATTGGTGAGGTTTGTAACAAGAGGTGGGTTTGACCTATTGGAGAGTAGAGATTAGTCGATTATAGTTAATCGAGATTTGTTGTATTGGTGAGGT
Source organism: Solanum lycopersicoides (assembly GCA_022817965.1). Classification (NCBI taxonomy): domain Eukaryota; kingdom Viridiplantae; phylum Streptophyta; class Magnoliopsida; order Solanales; family Solanaceae; genus Solanum; species Solanum lycopersicoides. Next base: position 66,072,748 of record CM040628.1, on the reverse strand, counting down.
TATTGATTATTGAGTTGTAATCATAAGATCATCAAGTTTGAATAAATAAAACGAGCTTTTTCATTTCTTGATTAAGGAAGGTTTTAGTTTCAAAAAGTATTCGTGTTTCTTCCTGTAAACCAACTTACAAGAACCTAGTTCTTATTCTAGGGGTAAGGTTTCTTCAAAGTTAAACATTAGAGAATTTTCCTATGAGGATAATCACTTGAAAGTCTTAGACGAAAGTTAGAAGCCAAAGGGAGCTTTGAAACAATAATTTAGAAGCCAAAGGGAGTCTTGAAACAGTAATTTAGAAGCCAAAGGGAGCCTTGAAACAATAATTGAAGGACTTTAAGTCTAGTTTTCATAACTGTTGGAATCATGGTTGAATAAACAGTTCTACAAAATAAAGTTGATTGACTATGACAAATTCATAGTTTTGAGCCAATAGATTATGTGATAACTATGCTGACCACTAATTTAAAGTGCATCATTTGAATTTGTTCATTACGTACATTTCCAAAATATTTATATCAATCTTATTCGCAAATTTTGAGGTATGAAAAAAATATATGCACATATGCAAGATTTTAAATATGTCAAATTCGGTTGTCCGTAATTGAATTCTAAAGAGTCATTACTATCATCAGTAGTATTTTAGACTTAAAACGTGTTTTCGAGTAACAAATTAATAAAGCATTGCTGATAGTAACATTTAATTGTGTCTGTTTACATCCGTCAGACATTTGTCCTACATACCTTGATTGAAGTTTGAGGAAGGTTCGTGATTGCAATCTCTAGCATTCTTGTAAATATTATTTTTTGAAGTGTTGGACAAAAAAAGAGGAGTTTATCATAACTTCTGAAATCTAATTAAATTTGACTTTTGAAGAAAGTTAATAATCAAGGGTTCGGGTTATGGAATGAGGAAAGGACAAAAACACCCCTCCTCAAACTATGGAAAGAAGAGAAAACTAAAAGAATTTCAGAGCGAATGTGCGCAGTTTGGAGCCTAGATCGTGCAGCCATGGCAGTAACACTAACATTCCCGCGCAGTCACCTGACGGTCCGTGCAGACTACGTAGTGCTCACTAAACTGGACTTAACTTTTAGCACATGACTCGAATTGACAAACGATCAAATATGTTTGAAAGAAAACTTTGAGACCTGTCATTAGGTTGGTAATAGGCCATAAAACTCTTCGTACGCTAAGAGTTCCTTATGGACTTGCTTTACATCTAATACACTTTCCACACTTATAATTGGGCCTTAGCACCCATGAACAATTAGGAATTAATCACCGGGTATGAACCTATACACGAAAAATGATTCGAAAAATCTTAGCATGTACTAACGTATAACTTCATCAAAATGATATTTTGACAGTAAAAAGTGACTAAGGAAATTACTTCGACAGTTAAACAAACAAACTATATCTGAATTACAGTCATATCCCAATCTTATGTGTTTTTATAAGTACAAGAGAGTTTCAAACATCATTATAGAAAATATTATGACTAACTGGCCCTAAGGAAATAATTGCACTAATAGAAAATGTTGGAAAATCTAACAAACACTTCATTAGGCATGAGGTATTAGTAGAACAACTGTTGCATTCCTTACGCTCTGGCACTATAACTAGTTTCTCCAGATTTATTGCATGCTCAAGTAAGAACTTCAAGAATTGATGGAGCTCTGTTGCATCAGAGCTACGCGTGCGACTACAAAATGGCATAACCTTGACATTCTTTAAATTTTGTAAGAAACTTTGAATATGTTTTCTTCAAGGGAGAGGTACTTGTCTTCTTGTAAATCAGTGTCTTTGATCTTAGGAAAAGGATGGTAATACAAATACCGAACAAGGAAAAATCAGGTTAGGTGGTAAGCTTTAAACTTACCAACTATAGTAATGAAATTGAAGTTTTTGAGGCTGTAGAGGATCAATTAACATTTGATATAAATATATTGTGAACTGAAAATATACCGGCTTAATTGGAAATATCATCAAATTTTCCAAATTATGAGTTGACCTTAAGAGGTTGTCTAGCATTGGGAAGGAAAGTTTTGAAATACGGGAACTCATTGTCAAGCATATGCATTCCATCAACGATAAGGAGACGTGTTACTCTTCCAACATCAAATTGGAAATCACCTGAACAAAAGAATGAGACAGATCATAAACATAAAAAGATCTCTATTCACAATCAACATAAAAAGATTAGAGACATTTTGGGACTGATAACTGACCTTGATAAACCGAGATGAGAGTATTAGCTCATTAGCACAACAAACTCTTAGCAACAGATCTTTCTCTATGTTTACATCCATTTCATTATATTCATCATAGTAGAGATTAAAAGTGGCATGGTTCAAAGATGGCAAGTCCCCGAGCTTAATTTTCGTATGACATAAAACCCCAGTAATCGTTAAATGTTCAACATATGGAGCAACAATTTCTAAGCAACATATATCACCATCGTATGAATACCACTCCGCGTAAGGGAAATCATGTTGGGTCAATTGCAATCGCCTAAATTTTGGAGAAATCATGTGCAAACGACTGAAACCACAAAAGTCATGCAGCTCCAAAGATTCCAATTGAGGACAATTTGACATTTGTTTAATGTGTTCATCCAGGAGATACAAACTTTGCATCTTTAAACTCTTCAAAGATGTCCAATTTAGTACACAATCTTCTGATAGTAAGCAATTCTCACAGTTCAGTGTTACAATCGATGAACTACTGCAGAGAACTTGCGGCAAGCTATAGGGTTGGGGCTGACTCGAATTAAGATATTTGTAGCTTGTATTCAAGCATAAATCCTCCACTTTTTTACTCGTAGCAAATTCAAGCCACTTGTCAATTATGGGAAAATAAGACACAACATCATTATCCTTTGTGAACACAATGTTTAGACTGAACTTCTTAATGCTAGAGCAGGTAAGGAGAGGTAGTACATTATCTGTTAAGAAAGTGAATTTGTGTACTGTCTCTGTCGAGCTATCTGAACGACCATACTCCTCTTCATAAACAATGTTGTCGATAGATGTCCATAAGTATTGCCAATCTTTAGAGAGAATACTTGTTCTGAACGCCTCTTTTATGGACAATCTAGATATAATTTGAACAATAAGACCCTCAGGTAGTTGGCTGATCCTATCAATTTCTTCACATTCTATATCAATCTTTGTTTTTTTCTGAGATGAGTTTTCAATAAGCAGACTTTTGGAGTCTCCATTATCACGACAACCTCTAGATAATTGGTCTTGATTGCTCATAACATAGGACTGTGAAAGGGAAAAAATTACGAAGACATCATAGATTAAGTTTACTTGTATATGAGGCAAGGTGGGTGGGATGGATTGAAAACTAATTGTTTTGCTATGCGGGGCGAGGTGGGACGAGTTGAAGTGTTCGCGGACTCATGCGAATTACGCGCAATTGCTCCGTCCCGCCCCAATTTTCATCCCTAATAACAAAGTTAAAATCTTAACAAAAATCAATTACTACAAATAGGGGTTCTCACATGTCGGTTATTGGTCAATATCAAAACCAAACTAACATAATTAGTTTTTAAATTCTCAAAATTAAATCGAACCAAAAATAATATACATTTATCGATTTGGTTGTTATCGATTTAGGTTCGATTCGGTTCAGTTATTTGGTTATTAACCATGCACAAAAATAAAATGAATGGTTCATTCAAAATGGAAAAAAAAGTGATAACAATTCATCAAAAACGAGAAATAGTTAGAACTACCGATGTTACTAAACTTTTGATGACTAAATTTACTATGAATAAAGCTTCAAAATTCACCATTTTGGCCTTGAAAGAGAGACAGTGACATTTTTAGTCATATACATGAAACTTGTTGGTGTTTATGCATTTTTAATACTAAATTTAAAATATAACCAATAACAAAAATGTTCTCGTCTTGACATTTTTGCTTTCATAAAGAAATCAAAATTAAATTTTGATGAAAACATATATAAGATCCTTAAAAGTGTTTATAAAAGTAATATGTTATGTATATATAATAATAAAATATATGTATATAAAATATTTATCGGATCACTTAAGTTATTTCTTCGGTTATTTTGAACAAAACTAAAAAAACTATTGATTTTCAAAAAATCTAAAACCAAATGAAACTAAACCCAAATAAAATCGATTTATTGAATCATTTTGATATATTTTTTTTGGTCTGGATCAATTTTTGTCTGAATCGTGAACACCCCTAACCACAAGTATACCGAGGATACGAACAACAATAAAAAATAATTTATTCTTGAAAAGTGATTGCCTAAAAAGCAGGGGGGGGAGGATTTAAAATAGAAGAAAATCTATAAAAATTCAAAAGAAGGAGAAGAACAATACCCACATTAGAAAAATAAAGAGAAAAATATGATAGAACTAACCTTATTACTGAACATAAACTAAGCGGCGAGAGCGAGAGAGAAACTGAAGAGATGAATAAAGAGGGAAGAGTAGGTAGGTTTTATAAGAATGGGACAACGCCGAGAATGCAAGAATAACATATGTAACGTTATAACCATCTTAAGTAGGTCAAATTCAATGAAAATCACCAAAATGCCACTTATTGCATCAATCAATATTACCTCGGGCATACCAACAACCAATATTGACTCTCTACACTAGGACAACTAATATGACCCCTTTTCGAACAAAATAAAAAATATAATATGTTTTCAAAAATCTAAAATCAAACGAACATCAAACCCAAATAAAATCGATTTATTGAATTGTTATATTATTTTGTTATGGATCAATTTTTATCCAAATTATGAACAATCTTAACCACAAGTTATACTGAGGATAAGACCACCAATAAAAAATAATGTATACTTGAAAAAGAATTGCGTAAAAAAGAGAGGGGGGGGGTTATAAAAATTCAACAAAAGGAGAAGAACAATACCCATATTCGAAAAATAAAGAGAAAAATAGGATAAATAGAACTAACCTTGTAGCTGAACATAAACTAAGCGGCGAAAGCAAGAGAGAAGCCGAAGAGATGAATAAAGAGGGAAGAGTAAGTAGGTTTTATAAGAATGGGACAATACTGAGAATGAAAGAATAACACATGTAAACGTTACATCCCTCTTAAGTAGGTCAAAGTCAATGTAAATCACCAAAATTCCCATTTCCGCATCAATCAATATTACCTCAGTAATGCCAATGGCCAATACTGACTCTTTACACTAGGATAACTAATACGACCCCTTTTCAAAGAGGCCTCCTTTAAGACTCTATTAAGTGAAATCATTTAATATGGATAGATACAAGTTATAACAATCCCCATAAAAGGAAAAAAAGAAGGTTTTCCTTAAGATAATTTACACATACAATAATAAGGAAAGCAATCAACGACATACTACTGTTGAACTCTTTCCCAGATCTTTTATTTCTTTGAAAAGATACAAGAAAGAAACTATCAATCTATTGATACTGGTAAACCTAAAGGATTCTTTCAATGTATCATTTCTAAATATAATAAAATTCATAGGTATATTGAAAGAAGTCTATTAAATTGCAATTATTTTTTAATCATACTTCAATCGTTAATATAAATGAAATAAGAATCACCGCTAAAAAGTATTATACTGTTGATCGTGAAATATTGATTGTTGTTGAACCATGAATGACATTCCTTTTACTTTGAATATAAAAAGGTATAAGAAAGAGGAACTTTCACATATAGCCACTTAAAAATAGCCTAACTACTCTTCATATCTATAGTTTAATAATTACAATTCGTAGCTACATGTTATAGGGAAGAGAGAGACGAGTGAGACTAGGAGGGAGGCGAGAGGCGAGAGAAAGGGAAAAGAGTGGGAGAAAAGTGAATTGTATATGTATATAGGTTAGATAATTGTATATTATACATATGTATTTGTATATATGGCAAGTGAGATTGGTAGAGGGAGGAGAGAGGTGAGTGAGATTGGGAAAATGAGGAAAGAAGCAAGCAAGATTGGGAGAGGGAGAAGATAGGCGAGCGAGAGAGGGCATAAAGTGGGAGAGAGGTGAATTCAATGGAAATAACTTCTTTATATTATATTTTCTTTAATGGAAATCTTCCCATACATGGACAAGTTAGAGAGAAAGTATGAATTCAATATAATTCAATAGTTTTGATTAAAGGTATGTATTTGTGTTTTAAAAGTTCCTTTGTATATATAAGTAAAATAGAGAAAATTTCAGAAATATCAAAGATAATAGATATAATATGGCTCGATAGCTATAGATTCGGTAATTGCGCCCTCATAGCTATAGTTTTGTTTGCTATGGAAGTTGTGGTTTGTATAATTCGCTTGCAAATATACAAATAGGGTAAGTTTATGTAAATGGTGGTTGCAATACGTATATTTCGCTTGCCCATTTATTTATATCTCTTGTGAATATACAAACATGGTAAATATACACAAATTCTATATTTATACATCTAAATTTTTTTGTATGTTTACTTTGTCAATATACAAAAAGGATAACTAGTTATGAATTTATTCATAATCGTGCACAAATATCTAGGGTAAGTATATACAAATTCTAGATTTATACAATCAGGGAGCGAATTATACGAATTCTGAATTTATATAATTAGAAAACCAATAGTAAGATTTTGCAAAACTTTCAGCACGAATTAAAAATGATGGGCATTGTTACCATTAACTTTTCATGTCATTTTATACTTATGAATTATTTAATACTCATAATTTATCTTTTATCCTACCTTTTCATAATAGTTCTACGTCATACCCTACTTTTCTTGTAGATTATCACTAAAATTATGGATGTGTGACATTATGTAACGACAGAGAAACATACAATCTATCCAAATATTTTATTCATTAAAACAATAAAATATGTTACAATACAACACGATGCATTATGAAACAATACGTAACAATCATCCAAACAAAGTGTAAGTATTAGTTGCGTGAGACACATAAAAAAAATTGTTACACATCAGCCAGCTTACTGTAAGCCTATAGGACAAATGATGATGTCATTAAATATTAATTCTACACCATAACCCAAAAGGTTCCTCAAGGGTGCATTCTCTTACTCAAAGTTAATCATCAATTGGAATTTTTGACCAAGCTAAGCCATTATTTAAACTAATTCACTAAAATAATATGTTTTTTTTTTTGGAAAAGGGCCTAAAATATCTTCGAAGTATTGAAAATGGTACAAAATCACCCTCCATCCACCTATTAGCTCTAAATACCCTTCCCACCAACCTATTGGCTCCAAAATACCCTTGTCATCCACCTTTGGGTTCAAAATTGACCAGTTATTTAACGGTTTTAAATTTAAACTATTTAAATATTTTTTTAAATACGTAATGCTCAACTATTTGTTATAATTTAACTTATTAGCATAATTTATAAATCAATCCACTACCCAACCATTACTAATTAAATCCCACCAAATTAATAAAATCGTCACATTACTAATGCAACAACAAGAAAGCTACTTCCAATGAGAGTTTTTAAAATTTGAGGCGAAAATATTTATAGAAGCAAATTATCATACATTCAAGTGTCTAAATAAAAATTAACGATAAACTTAAAAGTCTGACTATGTTCATCTAATTATTCTTTCGTCTCAATTATGTGATGTTACTTCATACATAAAACAATTTAAAAATAATATATTAAAGGTTTTAAAACAAACCATAATTATTTATAAAATTATTTTTTTTTAAAGTGCATGAATTAATTCGAGATGTACTACTTCTTTACCTTTAATCATAAATTTTGAATTCAAGCTTGAAATAGAATCATATTGAAAGTATCCTCCTAAATAAGGGGCTCAACCTAAATTTAATTGGGTTTTGATTCAGACTCGAATAATTTTGGATGTTATTTTCAGGAATCTATAATTTTGTCGTGTTTTAATTGTTAGTGAAAAACTTACAAGATAACAAAAAGTTACAAGATTACAACTGAAAATGAAATGAAGAAAATAAATCTCTTCATGCTGAGGCGCGAATATCTCGCTCTCTTTAAGGAGATTCAAGCCCACTGCAGCAAATGTTTTTACCGGTCCAGTAGTAGTTCTCTTTTACTTGTCCCCTCCAGGATACAACAGCCTTTACACAAAATATAACTCAACAACTCTGGACAAGAGTTGAGTCTAAAACTCCACAAAAAGAACACCTCCCTTCAACTAATAAGAACTCTCTTTTTGACTAACTTTTTCACTCTATATTTTCTCTTGTATGTTGTGTGTATTAAACCAAATGAAGACCACCACTATTTATACTAGAACAAGTCTTCCTAGCAATGAAGTGGAAGATAAATGGTGTAGTAAATAGTAGGAGTTACATATGTTACAAGGTATAATGGATGATAATGGGGATTGAATGAAAAAGAATTAGTGGTCATGGTTGACCACCCTCTACCACTAACAGTAACTTCCAATGACCATTGTTTTGTAATCATCAAATAAAGGATAATAATGTCTAAACGCATTGATTCACAAGTGAGTAATTAGGCATAAGAAAAGTCCACTAACGGACAACAAAAAAGATATCCATAACTTCCCACGTTCTCTTCACATTTACTATGGCTGAAATGCAATTAGGCCTTGGACACAATTATGAGACTATTTTAATAGTACACAAATATTAAAATGCTCAACAATACCAATAATCCCCCACTCATTTTAATATTATAAAAGAGAGTATATCAGCTGAAGGAAGACTACCATGCATAATGAAGGTGTGCTCTGCATTGAACTTCCACTTAGTGAAACAGTAACTTTTATTCCAGAGTCGTAGTGATCTCAGACTTGAACTATGACTGCTTAAGGGAAATAAAATATCACTGTTCACACATAGTAATCAAGGTGTTAACATGAGCTTTAAAGTCAGCACGTTATGGCCATGTGCTATCCCAGTTTCATGAGTGCATTTGAGAATAAGCCAATTGTCATAGGAAGCGACCTACTTCCACACATCATATAGGTGAAATCTGTCGAGAGTGCTCCTGTAAGCTTAACACTCCACCCATACGGGCTACAGATATTCATTAAGAGTTTTATCAACTCAACCTTCACAAACTACAGGAAATAATGCACTCACATCATAGGGAGGAAATAAATAAAATAGTGCATTTTTTCACAACAAGTCATCATATGATTAGTTTTTCCCTTTGAACCTGGTTATAGGATCTCTAGTCCCCAAGTTGGGTTTCCTCATATATGACTAAAGAATTTATAGGCTTCAATCCCATCCCCCTCGATGTGCTCCAGACCTTTTCTCTTGTTAAGGCCTTAGTAAGAGGATCTGCAAGATTATCACATGAATTGACATAATCAACATTAATGGTACCATTTGTCAAATATGATCTTACATTACTATGTTTCCTCCGTATAGGTCTGGATTTACCGTTGTAATAACGGTTTTGAACTCTACCAATTGCAGCGGTGCTATCACACTGAATTAAAATAGGAGAAATTGGTTCTTCAAAATAAGGTATTTAAAATAATAAATCTCTTAACTAATTCGCTACCTCACTTGTTGAAGCTAAAGCAATTAGTTCAGCCTCCATGGTAGAGTTAGCAATTATAGTGTACTTTTTTTATCTCCAACAAACAGCACCACCACCTAGAGTAAAGACATAACCAGTGGTAGAACAGGAATCACCTGACAAAGTGTTCCAATCTGCATCACAAAACCCTTCAAGTACATCAGGATATTTTTTATAGAACAAACCACAATTTTTTGTTCCAATTAAATATCTCATAACTCTTGTTATAGCATGCCAATGTTCATTATCTGGCTTGCTTGTAAACCTGTCAAGTACTCCTACTGCATATGCAATATCAGGCCTAGTGCAATCAATCACATATCTCAAACTTCCAATTATACTAGCATATTCCTTTTGATTTATTACATCATTTTCACTTTCAATAGGAAATAAGTGAATACTTTAATCAAACGGAGTAGCAACATGCTTGTAATCAAAACATGCTTGTAATCATGAAAGTTATATTTTTCAAAATTTTCTCAACATAATGTGACTGGTCAAGGAAAATTCCTTCACGTGTTCTTGTTATTTTTATTCCAAGAATAAAATTTGCCTCACCAAGATCTTTCATATCAAAATGATTTCTAAGAACATTTTTAGTTTCATCAATAACATTCATATTAGAGCCAAAGATCAACAAATCATCAACATATAGGCAAATAATCACATGTGAATTATTCCAAGACTTATTATATATGCACTTATCACACTCATTTGTTTTTAAACCGTTTTCAATCATGTAGGAATCAAACTTTTCATGGCATTGCTTTGGTGCCTGTTTCAAGCCATATAGGGATTTAGTAAGTTTACATACTTTGTTTTCTTGGCCTGCTTCAACAAAACACTCGGGTTGATCCATATAAATTTCTTCATTTAGGTCTCCATTTAGAAAAGCAATTTTTACATCCATTTGATGAATTTGCAAATCAAAAATTGCAGCCATAGCAATTAAAAGTCTTATGGATGTAATTCTTGTTACCGGAGAAAAAGTATCAAAAAAATTCAAGACCTTCTAGTTGTTTAAAACCTTTTGCAACTAGCCTAGCCTTGTATTTATCAATAGAACTATCCGGTTTCAACTTTTTCCTTAAGACCCATTTGCAACCAATTGTTTTACAACCCGGTGGTAAATCAACTAACTTCCAAGTTTTATTAGAAATTAGAGATTCCATTTCATCATTTACAGCCTCTTTCCAAAAAAAAAAAAGAATCATGTGATGATAATGTTTCTTTCAAAGTTAGAGGGTCATTTTCAACATTAAACACATAAAAATCAGGAGCAAAATCTTTTTCTACTCTAGCTCTTTTACTTCTTCTTAACTCAAAATCATTAACTTCTTTATTTTTCAAAGTTGAAGTAGAAGAACTAGGTAGTGACAAAATATTTTGTTCAATCCTTTGACCCCCACTATTTTTAAAATCAAAAGGAAACTTATTTTCAAGAAAAATAGCATCACAGATTCTATTACAATATTATCTTCAAGATTAAAAAATCTATAGGTTATACTATTTGAAGCATAACCAAGAAAAGCACAAGTAGTAACTTTCTTACCCAACTTTGTAATCTTGGGATCCTTTAGCCTCACAAAGGCTAGACAACCCCAAACTCTTAGATATCCAAAACTTGGCTTGTAACCTTTCCACAATTCAAAAGGTGTTAATTTTGATTTTTTATGAGCACACGATTCAATACATAACAAGCAATTAAAATAGCTTCACCCCAAAAATTCAAAGGTGCATGTGACTCAATAAGCATGGCATTAGTCAATTCAATCAATATTCTATTTTTCCTTTCTGCTACTCCATTAGATGAAGGAGAGTAAGGAGGAGGAGTTTTATGAATTATTCGCAATGATCTAACAGAAGAATTAAACTCATTTGATTCATATTCACGGCCTCTATCACTTCTAATTCTTTTTTTATCTTCCAAACTGATTTTCAACCTCATGGAGATAAGTTTTGAAATTTTCAAAAGCATCACTTCTATTTTTCATCAAGTAAACATATGTAAACTTAGAAAAATCATCAATGAAAGTGATAAAATATCTATTACCTCCACGAGTTAGAATTTCACCAAGTTCACAAATATCAGTATGAACTAATTCTAACAAATCAGTTTTTCTTTCAACTTGAAAATGAGGTCTTTTAGTGATCTTGGATTTACTACAAGCCTCACACTTTTCAAAATTCTTTTTAACCATTGAATTAATCCTAAACTACTCATGATTCCAACATAACGATCATTAATATGACACAAACGAGCATGCCAAAAATTAGTAGAAAAAAGCATATACACAGAAGTAGAAGTTTTATTCTTTTCAACATTCAACTTAAACATCCCATCACATGCATACCCCTTCCCCACAAAAATACCTTTCTTCACTATTACATATTGATCAGATTCAATAATTGTTTAAAACCTGCTTTATTAAGAAGAAAACTAGACATCAAATTTTTTCTCATAGGAGTATAAAGTACATCTTTCAATGTTAATACCCTTTCAGAAGTAAAACACAATTCAACATCTCCCTTTCCAAGTACTTGAGTAGTGTAAGCATCACCAAGCATGATAGTTTTGGGCTCCTCAAAATGAGTGTATTTTTTAAACCAGTCTTTGTCATAACAGACATGACGGTTTGCACCAGAATCAGCCCACCATCCATCAACATTCTCAACCATGTTTATGTCGGTAATCACCGCCACAAAAGGTTATTCGGTAACGTTTGCCTGAGGGTTAGGACCACATTTTCGGAATCTGCAAAATCGAGCAATATGCCCACTCTTGCCACAAACAAAGCATGGTCCCTTTTCTTGAACTTTTTGATTTTGTGCTTGGTGATTTTCACCATTATTTTTTCTTGGGAGGTCTACCATTGTTTTTCTTGAATTTTTTCTTCTAGGCTTCAAAGAAGTATTTTTGTGAGTTTCAGGAGTAGCATTATTCGAAGTAATTAATTTTACCTTCGATGTGATGTTGTTCTCTTCTGTTTGTAAAAGTGCATCTTGGCCCCTTGTTTCTTCTTCCATGCGGATTTTCATTATCAAGGTTTCAAGAGAAGTTTCCTTTTGTTTGTGGCGCAAAGTTTTTTGAAATTCCTTCCAAGAAGGTGAAGTTTATCCACTATGCCACAAACAATAAGGTTATCTCCAATTTTAACCTCTTCAGACCTAAGCTCTCCAATGATCATTATAAAGTCTTGAGCTTGGTCTACCACTGATTTGTTGTCCACCATTTGAAAACGAAAAAATCTACTAGCCGCATATTTTTTCGCTCCAGCCTCTTCGGTATCATACTTACTCTGCAATGCTTTCCAAATTTTCTTTGAACTAGAGTAAGTTCTATTATAATAATCATAAAAATTATCAGATAGATAATTAAGTAGATAATATCGACACTTATAGGAATCACTATCATATTTTTCCACTTTCTCTAGATGAGAAATTGTTTCATCATCATTCATAGAGATGATGTCTTCTTTATCAGGATTCTTCTCAGTTAACACATAAGAAACATTGGGAAGACTTAAGTAGAAAAGTACTTTACTCTTCCATCTCTTAAAATGGTTACCATTGAACCAAAATGAATTATTAAGGTCTCCCATCTTGACATCCGTGGTTTTTTCAATTGTATCCATGATGAATCCCCTAAAACTGTTAGTGAAAAACTTACAAGATAACAAAAAATTACAAGATTACAACTGAAAATGAAATGAAGAAAATAAATCTCTTCAGGCTGAGGCGCGGAACTCTCGCTCTCTTTAAGGAGATTCAAGCCCACTGCAGCAAATGTTTTCACCGGTCCAACAGTAGTTCTCTTTGACTTGTCCCCTCCAGGATACAACATCCTTTACACAAAATATAACTCAACAACTCTGGACAAGAGTTGAGTCTAAAACTCCACAAAAAGAACACCTCCCTTCAACTAATAAGAACTCTCTTTTTGACTAATTTTTTCACTCTATATTTTCTCTTGTATGTTGTGTGTATTAAATCAAATGAAGACCACCACTATTTTACTAGAACAAGTCTGCCTAGGAATGAAGAGGAAGATAAATGGTGTGGTAAATAGTGAAGATAATATCCTTAGGAGTTACATATGTTACAAGGTATAATGGATGATAATGGGGATTGAATGAAAAAGAATTAGTGGTCATGGTTGACCACCCTCTACCACTAACAGTAACTTCCAATGACCATTGTTTTGTAATCATCAAATAAAGGATAATAATGTCTAAACGCATTGATTCACAAGTGAGTAATTAGGCATAAGAAAAGTCCACTAACGGACAACAAAAAAGATATCCATAACTTCCCACGTTCTCTTCACATTTACTATGGCTGAAATGCAATTAGGCCTTGGACACAATTATGAGACTATTTTAATAGTACACAAATATTAAAATGCTCAACAATACCAACAGTAGTGGATTGATTTATAAATTATATTAATAAATTAAATTATAATCAATAGTTGAGCGCCAAGTATTTTAAAAGATATTTAAATAGTTTAATTTTAAAATAGTTAAATATGTGGTCAATTTTAAGCCCAAAGGTGGATGACAAGGGTATTTTGGAGCCAATAGGTAGATGAGAAGGGCATTTTGGAGCCAATAGATGGATGTAGGGTTATTTTGTACCATTTCCAATACTTCGAGGGTATTTTAGGCCTTTTTCCATTTACTTTTTACAAAACTAGTATAAACGTATGCATAAGTACCCCTTCAACCTATGTCTGAAATCTCATAAACAAACTTATACTATACTAAGGTCCTATTATCCCTGAACATATTTTACAAATAATATTTTACCCCTTTTCGGCCTACGTGACACTAGTTTGAAGAAAAATGTCAACACACGCTGGACCCACAAGATAGTGTCACGTAGGACGAAAAGGGGAAAATTTATTTATAAAATAAGTTCAGGGGGGTAATAGGACCTTAGTATAGTATAAGTGTGTCTCTGGGATTTCGAAATAGGTTGAGGGGGTATTTATGCATTATCCCTATTTTTGAGTAACAATTTAGGATATTTTTATTATAAAAATTCAACTGACAAAAACTGACGAAGCTGATGACGTTAAATGAATAAACGTACTCCTGAGTAACGTTTTACACCTAAAATGTTACTCAGGAGTACGTTTTTGGAATAAAACGATACTCTTAATAAAAATCAGTGGGGTAACAAATAATTGTTTTTTACTAAGAGTATCGTTTTACCCCAAAAACGTACTCCTGAGTAACATTTTAGGTGTATAAGTTACTCATGAGTACGTTTATTCATTTAACGTCGTCGTCCCCGTCAGTTTTGTCCGTTGAATTTTTTTAAAAAAAATACCCTAAAACGTTACTCAGAAATACATTTATACTAGTTTTGTAAAAAAAATTAAAATTTATTACTTTAGTGAACTAGTTTACATAAAGACATAGTTTGGTCAAATCCCATCAATTGGGACCTAAATTGAGACCATGATGATAATGTTTTGGAGAAGACTTACTAGTATTGTCTTGATTTTGCAATTAGTAACAATAATGTCTCAATGATTGAGAGAAAAATAGGAAAATGCATTGCACCCCCAACTATGTTCGAAATTTCAAAGACACACTTATATATTCTATACTAAGGTTCTATTAGGGAAAATGAATATGTGGATTGCCAAATCCATTCAAGATTCAGGCAACCAATATTTTCTGAGTTAAGACCAAGATCATTATTTGAAAGGTCCCAAATCCTTCTTAAGGGGACATTCAATGATTTGGCCCAAATTACATCTTCAAAACTTTGTATTAGGTTGGAAGAGAACAAAGGATCTCATATGTTGGAGCAAAGTCAGCACTTATCATATTCAATGGGGAAAATGCACAAGTGACCTCTAGACTATGACCGAAATCCAAGAGACACACCTTAACCATTTTAAGGTCATATTACTCTCCTGAACTAATTTTTTTTAATTTAGTGAACCTTTTTGGCTTACGTGACATTAAAATATCTCTCACGCGCCTCAATTGCGTGTAGTCAGGGAGTGTGCCATGTAAGAGAAAAGGTGTATAATATTACAAAAGAAATAAATTCAAGGGTAATAGGACCTTAGTTTAGTTAAGGTGTGTCTTTGATATTTTTGTCATAGTTTAGGAGAGTACTTGGGCATTTTCCCTATTCAATGAGATATGGTGACTTCGAGAATTGACACCACTCTACAAATCGGAGCAGCTTAGGACATTGCTTCCGACATGTATTGATCTCTATTAATTCTAGAGTTGCAAAATGTGGTAGCGGTGGTTCAAGAATGGAAGATTTTGGTGAAGTACAGAACTTGTGTAGATCTCTATCAATTCTAGAGTTGCAAAATGTGGTTGATAGAAGGGAAGCTCGGAAGGAAAAAATGACGGGAAAGGAACATGTTGATAATTTATCTTTAGGGTGGAGTGGAAGTAGTCATGCTGAAAATTCACAAACTGAAAGAGACATAATTGATGAGCTACAACCAAATACAAACATAAAAGAAGTCAAAATCACCAGATATAGCTAGTGAAATTGGTGAACGGTCGAAAGGTGTGGTGTTTAACCTGTCTCTGAGATTTAGTGATCGCTCATGATGGTAGTGATGAAGATATAGAACATTGGGAGTTGCCTTGATCTATACGAAGACTTACCATACGAAATATGAAAACATTAAGCAGCCAAGTTCTCAAAATCCTCACCTCTCTTGAATATCTATATATGGCTGATTTAACTCAAATTCAGTCAATGCTGGAACAAGGGCGGCTACCCTCATCTCTTTATGAGCTACATTTATCTCGCCATCATGAGCTCCGATCAGTTCCTGAATCAGCACTGTCCTCCTCCCTCTCAGAGCTGATCATCGAGGATTGCCTGAATTTCCAATCCCTTCCAGTAAAAGGGATGCTCTCTTCCCTCTCTGAATATATGTTTCCGACAGCCCATTGCTCAAACCACTACTAGAATTTGACAAGGGTGAACATAGAGATCGATTGGCAATCCCTTTAATGATTAAATTTCCTCATAAGCTTTCTATTTTTGTTTACTTCCCTTTGCTTTCACTTTTTAAAAAACGTTTTCAGCAACATGGCGTGTCTATTGCCACATTGAAGCCAAGAAATCATCTTCAGTTCGAGATGAAAACTTTTATTGTCAGAATTAGAAGTCATAGTCTTGCAGATAATTGTTGTGTGTTATATAACAATTAGATCTTGGGAGGTATTGGATTAGTTTCTCATTGCTTATTGGTTTATGCTCTTACCACGTTTTAATTTCACATCTCAATTGCGAAAGACATCAGGGTGAGCTGTTCAAGATGTTTCAGAAGCGTAAGAATAAGCAGGCATCAAATCAATCGGTGAGTCAGTGGCTTGATGAGCTTCAAGATGCTGTGGAAGGCGCTGAAAACTTGATGGAACAAGTCAATTATGAAGCTTTAAGGCTTAAGGTGGAAGGTAAGCATCAAAATCTTGCAGAAATTAAACAAGTAATTATCAGCAAGAATTTTTTCTTTGCTTGTCTATTAGCTTGATTTGATTGTTGATCAATTGTTGTTCGATCTTGTATTTGTTGTTCTTAAACTTCAGTCAACTAAAATCATGAATGGATAGAAACAAAGATGAATTTAAAGATAGTAAAATCAATAGATGTATCATGATGTATTAAGACTATGCTAGAGGTTAAGGTATTAACAAGTCTATCTTCATATATTTTTGCACTCCTACTTTTTATGTGCATTTCAGGACCTTGTAGTATAACTTTTCTTCTTTTATTAACTTTTAATATCTGTAATTTCAAATCAATCCGTCCATTTGACACCCCTAGTCTAGACTATCTATTTTCCTTGACTAAGTTTTTTCCTGGTTAGGTTTTACCGAGACACATTATCTATGAACATCCAAGGTAGAGTGTTATAAATCCATCGAATAGTGGATTGTCCATTTGATTTATTCATGCATTAATTGAATTCATGTGTGTATAATTCCAAGGTGATATGAATTATACCAACAAGTAGTGTTTTCAAAAATATTATTGGGGCGAATTCGGGGCGGGGAGTACCAAAAACACTTTGGCGCGTAAATTAAAGACGTAGATCCATAAGACGTAAGTCCTAAAGTTTGAGGCGTAAGCCCCAAGCATAAATACGCAAGTCCTGGGCGTAATAACGTACGCCCAAAAGTTTTTATTTAAAAAAAAACTTTTTTTGCTTTAAATTATATTTTTATTATTGGTGTAATGATATTTCTCAAATAGTAATTATAATACTTGTTTTTCTTCATTATTGATCACTAATACTTATCTCAAATAAAAATCACAAATAATTGAAAGGTTTACTTTTTCTTATTGTATTAGTAATAAAACTATAAAATCGAATATGCATGAGATTATGGCTCATAGATCCATGAGACTTACGTCCCATGTCTCGGGGCTTACGCCTTACCATGTACTGTAGAAAATGTCACGCTTCGCCTTACGCCCCCACCTTTTGAAACATTGCTAACAAAGAGTATACATGAGCCATATGTATAACAACAGGGTACACATGAGCCACTTCAATAACGAGGGGTATATCAGTTCTAAATGACAATGTTGAGGGGTACATCAGACTCTTTTCCTTTAATCAATTAGTGTAAATTAATTTTAAGACTTGTTAGAGAAAAAAATGGTGAAAATAATTAATAAAAAATAATTAATGACGTGGTGCTGGCATGTAGTGGGTGTGCATCGTTTGGTTCAGTCCCATTTTATGTATTATCGGTTCAGTTTATTGGTTTTCGGCTTTTAAATATGCTAAATCAATAACCAAACCAAGAATTCTTTTTTTGGTTTTTGGTCCTTAAAATTTTGATTTTTTGTTCAACCAATAAGAAAATACTTATAAAATAAATATATGATTTTTCTAATAAATTTGATGCCACAAAACAATAGTGTAACTTTACAAATGCTCATAAGCTAGAAATAATAATAACAAACATGAAAAGAAATATACATGTGTAACACAAAGAGAAATTAAGAGGAATATGACTCTTACTAGGATTTTGACTATTTGTATAATGTGAAGTTGTAAATTCAAAAAGTCAAAGTGAGTGTGAATCAAAAGCTAAATAACAAAGACATAACTAGTAAGATGTTGTAATTAATATTTATATTTATGTACCGGTAAACGCAGTAAATTGCTATAGTCCTAATGAGATTCTTGTTAACCTAATAATCCAATATTAAAAACTAGTAACCCGATTTTTTTTATAAACCATTAGAAAAACAGTTAGCCCAATAACTCAAGGACAATAAACAAATAACATTTGTTTTCAATTCGGTTTATCAATCAGTTCAATTTTGCACACCCTTAACATGGCTATGTTGTGTTACTTACATGGTTATGGTGTGGAAAGTGAGAGTGGTATTATAATCTAACGATGGTTTTAAATTCACTTCAAAGTTGCAATAAGGAGTATTTAAATGCCTAAGTAGTTAAAGTATTAAATTAAGTTTTTGTCATGACCTAGACCGTCGTGATTGACACCCACACTAACCCTCCGGTGGGAGAACCACTACTACAACTAAAACCCAAGAAACTAGAGTATAACTAAGGCATTTAAGTTATTGAAGCAAGTTAAATAAACCAAGAAGTTTTCATAATCTTCATCAAGGATTCTAAAGAACTAACTAAACAAATGCGGAAGTAAACAACCTAAAACCTGAAAGTCAATGTACGAAAACTACTAAACGATAACCAAGTCTAACACAAGAAGGGATGCAACCCTAATCTAACGAACTAAAGCGAATGTCTAAGTCCGAAAATGGTGGACATAGACTAAAGAGAATTCTATGGCAGCCCGGAAGATGCTAGCTCACCCTTGAATTCGAAAGCAACGATTACATATCTTTTAAGCGGGGTCTTATAGTCGTCGAAAGATGTCTTGTACTCAATAAAAATAAGAGCAAGTGCAATATCAGTACACAATCATTGTATATTGGTAGGATCACACATCTATCCCACTAAGTGTAACATAAACAAGTTAATTACAACAATATAATCATGTAATATATCGAACATATACAATATTGAATATCACATGCTTCAACAATTTCACATTTATCACAAGTAGTTGGTCCTCTCATAGAACCCAAATTATTGGTGCACCGGAACGTGATACAACACGGAAATCAACAAACAATCGATAATTACCTAAAATTATAACAATTCTATGAACTTAGATGAAACCCGTGATCATAAGTATCCCATCAAAGTTGTTTCCACCATAGAATCTATATCAAAACCATCTCCCATCAACATTAACCCATTATATTATGTTCTACGGATTGAAAAACAAATTCGTGGAGTGAAAAACTTACTTTTAACCTTAGAATGGTGAAAAACAAGTAGGAGTCACCTGGGGTTCGTTACTTAGCTCAAAAAGTCGAAAAGTTCATAATGAGGTCGTTTAGAGGTTTATTAAGGACTTTAATTCGTGTCCTGCCCGCCACAGCAGCAGAAATCCCCGCCAGTGCGGGATTCTCGAACCAATGAGCTATTCCAAAAATTTCCAAATCCCCATTTCACAACACACCTCTCATCCACGACGCTCAGAAAAGACCCTTTACGCTAAGATCGATTCTCGGAGTTCTATAAGCCCGAATTCAATTCCGTAAAGTCATACAGATTTCTTAACGAGTTATCTAACTATGCATTCAATCAAAATTATAATTGATTCACCCGATTGTTACCAGATATACCTACACCTTAAAGACTCTTATTTCGTCCAAATTTGGACTAGGTTGGGAAAATTTCAAGTACTACGAAAAAAGCTTTCCAGCCCAAACTTTTCCCCCGTTGGTTGTTCTATAACGAAGGAACCCAATTGTTACAGTTTTTCTGCCAAGTATGGGAGTATTTGATGTATTCTCTCAAATAATAGATACCTTTTTTCCCATCATAACCATATTTTTCATTCTTGTTAGGTGAGAAGTCATATTCATGGAAAGGAATTTTGATAATTTTTACTTCTATGGCTTCCCCCCACTCCAACCCCAATTAAAAAAATAGTCCATCATTGACTCTTGTTGTTGGATGAAAAGTCATAATCATGGAAAGAGAATTATTAGTAAGACTATTATTAGCAAAAGAGAGAGAGAAAGAAAAATCAGTGTTCATTCTTATTTGCAAATTACTCTTTAGCATTCAACAGGTAAAGGAAATTGAATATAAAAACAATTTATCTTTTCAAAATCATTCTTGTTTTGATTTTCAGATTTCAGAAATGGAGGTTGGCTTAGCAGTTGGTGGTGCATTTCTCTCTTCAGCTTTGGATGTTCTCTTTGATAGGCTTGTTCCTAAGGGTGAGCTGCTGAAGATGCTTCAGAAGCATAAGCATCATGTTCGGCTCTTAAAGAAGCTGGAGGACACTTTGCTTGTTCTTCAGATTGTGCTTAGTGATGCAGAGAATAAGCAAGCATCAAATTGACAGTGGTTTAACAAGCTTCAGAGTGCAGTGGACGACGCTGAAAACTTAATGGAACAAGTCAATTATGAAGCTTTGAGACTTAAGGTGGAAGGTCAGCCTCAAAATCTTGCAGAAACAAGCAATCAGCAAGTAAGTGATGATTTCTTTCTTAACATGAAGGACAAGTTGGAAGAAACCATTGAAATATTGGAGGGGTTGGAAAAACAAATTGGTCGCCTAGGCTTAAAGGAGTATTTTGGTTCGATTAAACAAGAAACTAGAACACCTTCAACTTCTTTGATTGACCATTCTGATATCTTTGGTAGGCAGAGCGAATAGAGGATTTGATTGACCGTTTAACGTCTAAAGATGCAAGTGGGAAAAAACTGACTGTAGTTTCTATTGTTGGAATGGGCGGTGTGGGTAAGACGACACTTGCTAAAGCGGTTTACAATCATGAGAAGGTGAAGGACCATTTTGGTTTGAAAGCTTGGTTTTGTGTTTCTGAGGCATATGATGCTTTCAGAATAACAAAAGGGTTACTTCAAGAAATTGGCTCATTTGACTTAAAGGATGACGACAATCTTAATCAGCTGCAGGTCAAATTGAAGGGAAGCCTGAAGGGAAAACAGTTTCTTGTTGTACTTGATGATGTGTGGAATGATAACTATCATGAGTGGGATGACTTAAGAAATCTTTTTGTACAAGGACATATGGGAAGTAAGATCATTGTAACTACACGTAAGGAGAGTGTTGCTTTGATGATGGGTAGTGGAGCAATCAATGTTGGAACTCTATCTAGTGAAGTCTCCTGGGATTTATTCAAACGACATTCAATAGAAAATAGGGATCCTAAGGAACATCCAGAATGGGAAGAGGTTGGAAAAAAAATTGCAGGCAAGTGCGGAGGGTTGCCTTTAGCTCTAAAGGCACTTGCTCGTATTCTACGCTGCAAATCAGAGGTGGATGAGTGGAGAGAAATTTTAAGAGAAATATGGGAGCTTCCAAGTTGTTTTAAAGGTATATTACCAGCGTTGATGTTGAGCTACAATGATCTTCCTCTAGATTTGAAGCGATGTTTTGCTTTCTGTGCAATATATCCCAAAGATTATCAATTTTGTAAAGACCAAGTTATTCACCTGTGGATAGCTAATGGTATTTTACCGAAGTTGCATTCCGGTAACCAATACTTTCTCGAGTTGATATCAAGATCATTGGTCGAAAGGGTCCCAAAGTCTAAAGGGAAACCAGATGGATTCTTAATGCATGACCTGGTCAATGATTTGGCCCAAATTGCATCTTCAAAACTTTGTATTAGGTTGGAAGAGAACAAAGGATCTCATATGTTGGAGCAAAGTCGGCATATGTCCTATTTAATGGGCTATGGCGACTTTGAAAAGTTGAAACCCTTCTATAAATTGGAGCAGTTGAGGACATTGCTTCCAATCACTAACTGTCACCGAAATAGGCTAAGCAATAGGGTGCTGCATAACATTTTACCAAGACTAACATCCTTAAGGGCATTATCATTGTCACGCTATGATATTGTTGAGTTGCCAAATGACTTGTTTATCAAATTAAAGCTCCTGAGATTTTTGGACCTTTCTCGAACAACAATTAAAAGGTTTCCAGATTCCATTTGTGCATTATATAACTTGGAGACACTTCTCTTGTCATCTTGTTATTGTCTTGAGGAGTTACCGCTGCAGATGGAAAGGCTTATCAACTTACGTCATCTTGACATAAGCAACACTTCTCGCTTGAAGGTGCCGCTACATCTGAGTAAGTTGAAAAGTCTCCAAGTGCTAGCGGGAGCCAAGTTACTTCTAGGTGGTCGCGGAGGTTTGAGAATGGAAGATTTGGGTGAAGTGCAGAACTTGTATGGATCTCTATCAGTTTTAGAGTTGCAAAATGTGGTTGATAGAAGGGAAGCAGTGAAGGCAAATATGAGGGAGAAGTTATCATTGTAGTGGAGAGGAAGTGTTACGGACAATTCACAAACTGAAAGAGACATACTTGATGAGCTACACCCTCACACAAATATAAAACAACTCCAAATCATCGGATATAGAGGAACAATATTTCCAAATTGGCTAGCCAATCCTTTGTTTCTTAAGCTAGTACAATTTTCTCTTAGCAACTGCAAGGACTGTGATTCCTTGCCAGCACTAGGACAGCTTCCTTCTTTGAAAGTCCTTTCGATTAGGGGGATGCATCGAATAACAGACGTGACGGAAGAATTTTATGGTAGTTCATCCTCCAAAAAGCCTTTTAACTCTCTTGAGAATCTTGAATTTGAAGGGATGCAGGAGTGGAAGCAATGGCACGTACTAGGAAATGGAGAGTTTCTTAAACTTGAGAAGCTTTCAATTGAAAATTGTCCGAAGTTGATGGGGAAGTTGCCTGAAAATCTTTGTTCTCTTACAGAATTAAGTATTTCAAGATGTCCTCTACTCAATTTGGAGACACCTATCCAACTTTCAAGTTTACAAATATTTGGTGTTTTTGATTCTCTTCTTTTTTATGATGCTGGACTCTTTACATCCCAACTTGAAGGAATGAAGCAGATTGTTGATTTATCGGTTGGTGATTGCAACTCTCGTACATCCTTACCTTTTAGCATACTGCCAAGTACCTTGAAGACAATATGTTTATATCACTGCCAGGAACTGAAATTTGAGTCGCCAGTTGGTGATGAGTTATTGCAACATGTTTCTCGAGGATTTGACATTGGAAGAATGTGATTCTATATCACCTGAGTTACTCCCAAGAGCACGCACTTTGTGGGCAATTAGTTTCCCCAACCTTACAAGGTTTGTAATTCCTACTGCCACTGAAACTCTCTCTATTTGGAGTTGTGAAAATCTTGAAGAACTTTCAGTGGCATTTCCATCTGCGATAACGTATATGCATATTGACGACTGTTCGAAGCTGAAGTGGCTGCCAGAACAGATGCAGGAACTCCTTCCATCTCTCAAGGAACTAATTCTGGAAAATTGTCCAGAAATAGAGTCATTTCCGGTAGGAGGATTGCCCTTCAATTTACAAAAACTTGAGATCCTTGTTGCAAGAAACTAGTCAACGGCCGAAAGAAGTGGCGTTTACAGAAACTTCCCTGTCTCGGAGATTTAGTGATCGAACATGATAGCAGTGACAAAGAGATTGAACATTGGGAGTTGCCTTGCTCTATTCGACAGCTTACCATACGTAATCTGAAAACATTAAGCAGCCAAGTTCTCAAAAGCCTCACCTCTCTTCTATATCTACGTATTGAGGGTAATTTACATCAAATTCAGTCAATGCTGGAATAAGGCTGGTTTTCCTCCTTTTCGTACCTCACTTTGCTTCGAATTCTACACATCAGGAATTTCCCTAATCTCCAATCACTTTCCGTATCAGCACTACCCTCCTCCCTCTCTCAGCTGACAATCCAGCATTGTCCTAATCTCCAATCATTTTCCAAATCAGCACTGCCCTCCTCCCTCTCTGAGCTTACCATCCAGCATTGTCCTAATCTCCAATTACTTTCCGAATCAGCACTTCCCTCCTCCCTCTCTGAGCTGACCATCCAGGATTGCCCTAATCTCCAATTACTTCCAGTAAAAGGGATGCCTTCTTCCCTCTCTAAACTGTATATTTACGACTGCCCAGTGCTCAAACCACTACCAGAATTTGACAAGGGTGAATACTGGCCAAATATTGCGCAAATTCCCATCATAGAGATCGATCAGGAATTCCCATGATGATCAAACGAATGGCTCTCCAACAGATGTAAGTTACTCTTTTCCCTCAAAAGCTTTCTATTTTGGCATAATACATAAATGTGCCCTTCAATTTGGCTTCAAATCACATTTATGCCCTTCAACTTTGGATGTGCACAAATAGACACTTAAACTTTTATAAAGTTGAACAAATAGACACACATGTCCTACATGTCATCCTACATGTCATTTTTTGTCCTACGTGTATTTTCCCATGTAGGACTCGTGTGTTTATTTATTTAAAAGTTGAATAGTTAAAGTGTCTGTTTGTACATTATGAAAGTTGAAGGTCAAAGTTAAAATTTGAAGCCAAGTTTAGAGTCCAATATATGTATTATGCCTTCTATTTTTGTTGACTACACTTTGCTTTTTTTGTTTATTTCTTTCCTTTTAAAATCTTGTTGAGCAGTGTATAGCATCTATTGCCAAAACTTGCTCATAAATGTTGATTGTGAGAACTTGTAATGAGTGGTGCTCCGATAGATGCAAGTTATTATATTTTCTTAGTATCTTTTGATTTTTGGTTACTTTTCTTTACTTGTTTCTTAATTGTTTTTCTCCGCGTTAATCGTTTTGGTTACTTCTTTTTATATTTGCACTGGAACATTGTAAAAGTTGTAGTCTGGAATATTATTCGTCATTATGAAAGTTTGATGCAACAGCATTATTACCAAGATGCTTATTTCATAGTAATAGTAATTAGTTTGTACTCTCATAAATCAGTGAAATAGATTTTCTTCATTGGCATCTTCATCAGTCATCCGTCAGCGAAACAGAGAAACCGACTGTCATTTTTGTATATAACATACAACTGGCATATGTTGGCCCAAATTTCTATTTTTCTGCTTATCTTCTTCTATCTTTTGTTTTACGCGTCTTCTGATTGAGTTATCATACATGCCTTGCTTCTATAATAAACAAGAAATTGTGAAATGCTTTAATGCTTTTATGAAGTGCTTAAATGCTAACACATATTTTTGGTGTAATGTTGAAAAGGAGATTGAATTTAAAGATATGCCGGAGTGCAAGCAATGGCATGTACGTGTCAAGTTCCCTAAACTTGAGAAGCTTTCAAGATGTCCTTAACTCAATTTGGAGACACCTACCCGACTTTCAGGTTTAAAAAGGTTTGAAGTTTTTGGTTTCTCCTCTTTTTGATGATCCTGAACTGTTTGGATCCCAACTTGAGGAAACGAAACAGATTGAGAGATTACGTATTGAGTATAATATGGATATGTGGTTGCTAGAAATTAAAATTGGATCCGTCAGTAGGTGAGATGATTTATTTTTGTTTACTTCCCTTTGCTTTTTGGCTAATTCATTTCCTTTTTCTTGTTGAGCAGTGTGGGGCGTCTATTGCTCAAACCGTAGCTAATGACCAAAACGAGTGGTGCCTCAATAGATAGATGTAAGTTATTCTATTTCCTTAGTATATTTTAATTTTCGGTTACTTCTCTTAGCTGGTTTCTTAATTCTTAATTTTGCTTTGTTAAATCTTTTTGGTTACTTCTCCAGAAAGTTGATTGCTTAATATATGTCAGTAGGATGTTTGTGATAAATCTCAATCTTCATCTTAGTTGACTATTTAGACCCTCTTTTCTTGTCTATTAACCTATGTTCTCTCTCAAATCTTGCAGACTGGAATATTAATCACCATCGAGTGACACCTCAAAGCTCCATAGAGAATGTAAACTATATTCCAGAGCATATAATGCCCGTGTTAACAAGAAGGGGTGGAGGTGGCAAGGCGGTAAGAAATATGCTATGCTAGTGAGTACCCAGAAGAAAAAACTAAAAGTTTTAGCAGGGCTCAACAATGATTTGAAAAGTGGAATTTTTTTGTAAGGTCTATGGATGTTGGATTTAACATCAAGAGTCAGGACTATGGATGTAATAGCTTCTATTGTTTGAGACTTTAGGTCACGACTTCAAAACACGTCACTTGAGTCTTGTAAAAAATGATAAAGTTGATTTTTGGAATATCATAGATTTTTATAGTGTAGTTTCTAAAATGATATAGTGTAGTACTTAGAATAATTATCTTAAAGGTATATCAAGATATTTTAGAGAAAGTGCTAGAAGATAAGTTCACTAGATTTTTCTTGTAGATCTTTCTAGAATAATTTCTAGAAGCATCCCTATACTAGTATAAATAGGAGTGACCATAGTCATTTGTATGTAACCCAAACCAAATAGTCTTCTTCTATAACAAAGTTCTTTTTATCCAAAATACTCTTAGCTTCCTCTTCCTTAGTTGAATCTTCCGATCTTAGTTAACGATCTTGGGCTAGCAGAAGGTTTCCTAATTATACTTTTCTTCTGCTATTCTCTACATGGTATCAGAGCCATAGCCGTGGATTGGCTTGTGGGTGTTATTTCAAGATCGGGTTGGTGGTAGATTCAACTGGTTTGTATATATGGATTTTAGCGGTCATATTAATGGACTGTGGATGGAGTTGTTGAATCAGTCCAATTACAAGGTATGGAAGACATGTATGGAATCATACCTTGTGGGAGAGGATTTGTGGGATGTTGTTGATGGGAATGACACAATTCCTTTTGCTGACGGACCGAAAAATAGCAGTGCATACAAGAAGTGGAAGCAGATTAATGCGAAGGCAGAGTTCAATATGAAGAGGACGATCTCCTCCGGGTTATTTGATCAAGTTATAAGGTGCAAATCAGTGCACGAAATATGGAGGACCCTCGATCGCTTGTTCAACAAGAAGAATGAAGCTCGACTGCAAATATTGGAGAATGAATTGGCTAACACCAATCAAGGTACCCTTTCTATCGCCGAGTATTTTTTGAAGATTAAGAACTTATGTTTCGAGATATCTTTGTTGAATTCGGAAGAGGCTATTTTTTGTAGCGCGAATGAGAGGAATAGTCACTCGTGGGTTGAAACATGAATATATTCCATTTGTGACGTCAATTCAAGGTTGGGCTCAACAACCATCCTTGGAGGAGTTTGAAAATTTGTTGTCGTCACAGGAACTACTAGCCAAGCAGTTGGCTAGTGTATTTGTCAAAGGAGAAGAAAATGCTTTTGTAACCAACAAGAGGAACTTTAAAGGAAAAACAAGAGATATGCTACACTCTCGATCCTCAAGTGGATCACGCTTACCTAGAGAGAAGGAAGAGTCTTCTAACTATTATGGTAAGAAGCCTCTAAGATGTTATCTTTGTGGAGAAATAGGGTATATAAAAATATATTGTCGAGCTAAGGAGAGCAATATGGCTCAAAAAGTTGTTGAAGAAGAAGAAGACTACAAAAATTGTTTAGTAGCTGAGGCTCGAGCAATAGATGCTATGGTTTCCATCAACCTTGAAGAAGACTTGATCGAGGATTCAGAACATAATGTAGTCGATTACGTGGAGAAGCAAGACAATGATGTCATCGATATGAAGCAACAAAATCTTGAAGATGTTCATACCGGTGATATGGTAGCTTCTATCGAAAAAATCAAGGAAATAGCTTCTGAACAAGGAATATCTGGAGCTATGTATGTCGATGGTGACCTTTATGGAGAAAGTACTAAGAAAGATGTATGGGAAGTTGAAGTCTCCGATCAA
The DNA here is from genome assembly GCA_022817965.1 of Solanum lycopersicoides. Lineage (NCBI taxonomy): Eukaryota > Viridiplantae > Streptophyta > Magnoliopsida > Solanales > Solanaceae > Solanum > Solanum lycopersicoides. The sequence goes on along the minus strand of CM040628.1, from coordinate 66,044,432 downwards.
TCACCAATCATATCAAGGTCAGTCATTGGCTTAGATCAAATATTGGAAACAAATGGAGAAAATGTTGATCAAATAGATGGGGAAGCCAACCTTGAAGGCCAAATTTCAGGCGAAACGATAGATGATATAACTTTCGAAACTTCTAAAGCTGATAAACAAGTAATTAAAGAACTCGAAAGGAAATCAAATGGTGTATCTTACTATGATGTTGAGACACAAGAAATAAATGACAATATCATCACCGACTCAGATGAAAAAGGCTAATACTAATGAAATCTCTCAATATTATGGAGTTGCATCGGAAGAAGCGTGTTCCAAAATTTTGAGCATCGGAGTTCCAAACTTGTCCATCATAGATGTCTCTATAGATAGTACAACTGCAGGGAAGTTAAGAGAAAAGGGGAGCCTAGGAACTCAGCGACGAGATAATTCACATGACTCCTTCGATAATGGAAAATCTTTATCATTTGATGAAGTAAAAGGAGTTCGGAAGAAACTGTCGAGATTTTCACCCAGACGTGGCTCAAAAGTTCGTTTGAGTTCTTCCACAACAAGTGTGGGGTAGTTTTCAAAAATCACTTTAAGGGGGAGAGTGAAAAATGATAAAGTTGATTTTTGGAATATCATAGATTTTTATAGTATAGTTTCTAAAATGATCTAGTGTAGTACTTAGAATAATTATCTTGAAGGTATATCTAGATATTTTAGAGAAAGTACTAGAAGATAAGTTCACTAGATTTTTCTTGTAGATCTTTCTAGAATAATTTCTAGAAGCATCCCTATACTAGTATAAATAGGAGTGACCATAGTCATTTGTATGTAATCCAAACCAAATAGTCTTCTTCTATAACAAAGTTCTTTTTATCCAAAAGACTCTTAGCTTTCTCTTCCTTAGTTGAATCTTTCGATCTTAGTTAACGATCTTGGGCTAGCAGAAGCTTTCCTAATTATACTTTTCTTCTGCTATTCTCTACAAGTCCAAGGTCGCTTCTTTATATACCAGCAATCAACATCTCTCTTGCCTAGGATGCTACAATGACATTCGTTTTACACTGGATAAATAGTATGTTAAGTGAAGATTCCTCCAGGCTTAGAAAGAGAAATCTATCAAAAAAGAAAAAAAAAACTCAAATTATCCAACAAAGTATGTCGGATTAGCCATTTATTTTAACTTATTTTCCCCTTGTACACACTTTTTTTTTGGTCTCCCACCCGGTATCTAGAGTCCGCATTGGAGCCCCCGACTAGAGCACCAGAATGTAAAGAAGATTTACCAGAATGTAAAGTACCTTTTAAATAAGGAATCCTGTTATGTTAAATTTGAAATTTAGTGATAATATTTTCAGGAATAATTTCTTTTTTCTATTTTTTTTACACAAAAGAAAACAACATTTCAAGAATGCAAAGTAAATATATTTTTAATATTGTAGGTCCTTTCAAACACTATAATAAGCCGGGTAGAAATCTATCATTTTAAGCTCTTTATTTTTAGTCCTCCACCTAGACCCCCCTTTCTACATCCCTAATAAATTACTCTTCTTCTCTTGCTTCAATTATTGAATTGAGAAAGTAATGAATTTGCTTCAATTTATCATTGTCTTCTTGTTGTTTGAGAAATATTACTTTTGATAGGAGAAGAAAAATGCTATAACTCTCAAATAAATTACTCCCTCCGTTTCAAAAAGAATATTCCTATTTCCTTTTTAGTTTGTTTCAAAAGGAATGACCCCTTTTCATTTTTGACAACACTTTAACTTTAACTTTTCACGTGACATGTTTAAAACCACAAGATTAAAGGATATTTTGATACATTGACATAACTTTAATTTAGAATCACAAGATTAAAAAGTCTTTTTTCTTTTCTTAAGCTCTGTTCCAAGTCAAACTAGACCATCCTTTTCTAAACGGAGGGAGTATATAATACAACTAGCACATGCATTGTTTTGTTTTAGAGAAAAGGGTGTGATGTACTTTTTAACTTTGTGATTTAAAGTTCATATAACTCTCCTTAAAAGAGTGGCTTACATATATTTCTATTGTTACATATAACATCATTTTCCTCTAAAGAAAATTTTAAAAAAAAATCACTTTAAAATATTTAAAAAAAAAAAAAAAACTATTTATGTAGTGATATATTTGATCCTTCTCTCATGCATATTTTTTACTTCTTTGATTCATCATTTATTATTTTGCTAATCAAATTTATTTTTACTAAATTTATTATAAAGTTTACTACATATGCCCCAGTTTTATTTTAGTGGAAAAAAAAAATACACCATATCCGAAAAAAATTAGCTTTAAATTTTATTAATTTTTTTTTTTTAAAATCTCAATTTAATTTAGATTAGGTTTTGATGTGTAATTAAGAGGGATAGATAAGTTAATTGGCGACCATTAAATTTTATCAATTACTTTTGGCACAACTTGTGTTGAGTTGGCCTCAGGTCCTTTTCCACTACATCACAATTAACCCAACAATCAATATACTATATATATAGAAAGAGCACATGATCACAAATTAATGTATTAACTTCATTCAATTTAAGTGTCTAGCTTATTTGAGTACCAATTTCAAGAAATTAAAAGAGATTTTTAAGATTTATGATTTGAAATTAAAAATATGTGTGTGTTTTAAATTTTGTAATATTAAATTTTCGATAAATCATAGACAAACTAAAAGTATCAAAGAGGTTCTGCTTGTAGAATATACAAATATTAACTTATTAAAATCTTTCGATGCATTTATGCAGTAAATTCAATAGAAAAAGATCACGCATGATGAGTGATCATAAAAAGAGATTATTTTGATTTAAAAGGTGACCACATAGAATCTAATTAAATACTTACAAAATAATCAAATGTCCTTGAGGAGTGTAGCCACATGGAATCTAATTAAAAGTTGTAATTAATTCAAAATTTATTTTCAAAAATATTATTTTTTTTTAAAAAAATAAAAGAACTTTTCAAGAATGTAAAGTAAACATATTTTTAATATTAAGTAAAATATTCTAATTGATCAACATTTTTCAGATGAACTTACAAAATATTCTCTCGTGAGCTTTGAATTTTCTTATTGATCAACATGTTTCAGATGCATATGAATGATGTTCGTATCTTAAAAAATTATGGATGACTTTATTTGACTTTGATTTTGCTCGTTAACCCCTTGGTTTATTACATATAAAAATAATATTAAGTAAAGTATATAATATAACTAAAACATGTAGTATTCTATTTTTCAAGAGAAAAGAGTCTGATATACTTATTAACTTTGTGATATAAAGTGGCTCACATTTATTTTTATCGCTACACAAATAACTTATATGTACCCCTTTTTCCTCTAATAAAAGTGAAAAATTTGATCATTCTCACACGTATTTGGCTGAAAATGTCAAAATAACACAAGTGAGTCTTGTATTATATTGATGTTTAAATGATACAAGACTTTGGTCTCAAAATGGTCCCCATTTTCTACAACAAACCCCAACTACCCTCAATTGAGAAAGGCACAACTTCTTTTTTGCAAATTTACTAGCAAAACAGAGACAGAGAGAAATCAGTGATCGTTCTTATTTGCAAATTACTCTTAGCATTCAAAAGGTAAAGTAAAGTTGTTAGTAATTGAAGATTGAAAAATTTATCTTGTCAAAATTCTTAAAAAGATCATTTTTGTGTCTCCTTTTTTTGGTTTGCAGATTTCAGAAATGGAGTTTGGCTTAGCAGTTGGTGGCGCATTTATCTCTTCAGCTTTGAATGTTCTAGTGATGTTTCAGAAGCATACGAAAGATGTTCGTCTCTTGAAGAAGCTGAGAACGACTTTGCTTTGTTTTCAAGCTGTGCTAAGTGATGCAGAGAATATGCAGGCATCAGATCAATTTGTGAGCCAGTGGCTTAATGAGCTTCTAGATGCTGTGGACACAGCTGAAAACTTAATGGAACAAGTCAATTATGAAGCTTTGAGGCTTAAGGAGGAGGGCCAGCATCAAAATCTTGCAGAAGCTAGCAACCATCAAGTAAGTGATGCTTTCTTTCTTAACATAAAGGACAAGTTGGAAGACATTATTGAAATATTCGAGGATTTGCAAAAGGAAATTGGTGACCTTGGCTTAAAGGACCATTTTGGTTCGACTAAACAAGAAACTACAACACCTTCAACTTCTTTGGTTCACGATTCTGATATCTTTGGTAGGCAGAATGATTTAGAGGTTTTGATTGACCATTTATTGTCCCAAGATGTAAATGGAAAAAAACTGACTGTAGTTTCTATTGTTGGAATGGGCGGTGTGGGTAAGACAACACTTGCTAAAGCGGTTTACAATCATGACCATTTTGATTTGAAAGCTTGGCATTGTGTTTCTGACGAATATGATGCTTTCAGAATAACAATAGGACTACTTAAACAAATTGGCTCATTTGACTCGAAGGATAAGGACAATCTTAATCAGTTGCAGGTCAAATTGAAGGAAGGCCTGTCGGGAAGGAAGTTTCTTGTTGTCCTTGATGATGTGTGGAATTTTAACTGTAATGAGTGGGATGACTTGAAAAATATTTTTGTACAAGGAGATTTTGGAAGTAAGATTATTGTAACTACACGAAAGGAGAGTGTTGCTCAGATGATGGGTCATTGGGAAATCAATTTGGGAACTCTGTCTATTGACGACTCTTGGGCCTTATTCAAACGATATTCACTAGAAAATAGGGATCTTGAGGAACATCCAAAATTTGAAGAGGTTGGAAGAAAAATTGTAGACAAGTGCAAAGGGTTGCCTTTAGCTCTGAAGACACTTGCTTGTATGTTACGTCACAAATCAAAGGTGAATGAGTGGACAAACATTTTAAGAAGTGAAACATGGGACCAACGTTGTTTGAATGGTATAGAACCATCGCTGAAGTTGGCCTACAGTGATCTTCCTGCACATTTGAAGCATTGTTTTGCTTATTGTGCAATATATCCCAAAGATTATCAATTTTGCAAAGACCAAGTTATTCACCTGTGGATTGCTAATGGTCTGGTACAACAGTTTCATTCAGGTAACCAATACTTTTTCGAGTTGAGATCAAGATCACTGTTCGAAAAGGCCCCAGAGTCTGAGTGGGAACCAGAGGGATTCTTAATGCATGACCTTATCAATGATTTGGCCCGAAATGCATCTTCAAATCTTTGTATAAGCTTGGAAGAGAACGAAGGATCTCATATGTTGGAAAAATGTCGGCACATGTCCTATTCAATGGGAGAAGGTGGTGACTTTGAGAAACTAAAATCCCTCTTTAAATCAGAGAAGCTGAAGTCATTTCTTCCAATCAATATCCAGCTCCGTGACCAAATTAAGCTAAGCAAGAGGGTACTGCATAACCTATTGCCAAGTCTAACATCCTTGAGGGCATTATCGTTATCATGCTATGAGATTGTTGAGTTGCCAAATGACTTGTTTAGCAAATTAAAGTTCCTGAGATTCTTGGACATTTCTCAGACAAAGATTAAAAGGTTGCCAGATTCCATTTGTGTGTTGTATAACTTAGAGACACTTCTCCTATCATCGTGTGATGATCTTGAAGATCTACCGCTGCAAATGGAGAAGTTGATCAACTTGCGTCACCTCAACATTAGCAACACTTGTCTCTTGAATATGACATTCCATTTGAGCAAGTTGAAAAGTCTCGATGTGCTAGTGGGAGCCAAGTTTCTTCTAAGTAGTTGCGGTGATTTGAGGATGGAAGATTTGGGTGAACTGTATAACTTGTATGGATCTCTATCAATTCTAGAGTTGCAAAATGTGGTTGATAGAAGGGAAGCTTTGAAGGCAAAGATGAGGGAGAAGAATCATGTTGAAAAATTATCATTAGAGTGGAATGGAGGTAGTGTTTCCCACAATTCACAAACTGAAAGAGAGATACTTGATGAGCTATGCCCACACACAAACATAAAAGAAGTCGAAATTACCGGATATAGAGGGACAAAATTTCCGAATTGGCTAGCTGATTCTTTGTTTTATAAGCTGGTGAAATTGTCTCTTTGCCACTGCAAGGACTGTGATTCCTTGCCAGCACTAGGGCAACTCCGTTCGTTGAAATTCCTTTCTATTAGAGAGATGCATGGAATCACAGAGGTCACTGAAGAATTCTTTGGTAGTTCGTCCTTCAAAAAGCCTTTTAATTCTCTTGAGAAGCTTGAATTTGAAGATATGCCGGAATGGAAGCAATGGCACGTACTAGGAAATGGAGAGTTCCCTGCACTTGAGAAGTTTTCAATTCAAAATTGTCCGAAGTTGATTGGGAAGTTGCCTGAAAATCTTTCTTCTCTAACTGAATTGATAATTTCAAGATGTCCTGTACTCAATTTGGAGACACCTATCAAACTTTCAAATTTACAAATATTTGATGTTGATGATTCTCCTCTTTTTGATGACAGTGAACTGTTTGGATCCCAACTTGAAGGAATGAAGCATATTGAGGGATTATATATTGGTGATTGTAACTCTCTTACCTCCATCCCATTTAGCATTCTTCCGAGTACCTTGAAGGAAATAGGCATATTTCGTTGCCAGAAATTGAAATTGGAGGCACCAGTTGGTGATATGTTTCTCGAGAAAATGACACTGTGTGGATTTGATTCTTTTATAGATGATATATCACCTGAGTCAGTCCCAAGAGCATGCAAATTGGATGTATTTAGTTCCCAGAACCTTACTAAGTTTTTTATTCCTACTGCTACTGAAAGTCTCAGTATTTGGAATTGTAAGAATCTTGAAAAACTTTCAGGGGCCTGTGGGGGGGCTCAGCTGACGCATTTGCGTATTATCTGATGTTCGAAGCTGAAGTGGTTGCCAGAACATATGCAGGAACTCCTTCCTTCTCTCAAGGAACTACATCTGTCTTATTGTCCAGAAATAGAGTTCTTTCCAGAAGGAGGATTGCCTTTCAATTTACAAAAGCTTGAGATCCGTAATTGTGCGAAACTAGTGAATGGACGAAAGGAATGGTGTTTACAGAGACTCTCCTGTCTCAGTGAGTTACGGATCAATCATGATGGGAGTGACGAAGAGATTCTTGCCGGTGAGAACTGGGAGTTGCCTTCCTCTATTCAAAGGCTTGAGGTATCCAATATGAAAACATTAAGCAGCCAACTTCTCAAAAGCCTCTCATCTCTTGAATATCTATGCATTGCTGATATACCTCAAATTCAGTCAATGCTGGAAGAAGGGCTTCCCTCATCTCTTTCTCAGCTCCATTTAAATGACCAACATCAACTCCATTCACTACCGACAGAAGTTTTTCGGTACCTCACTTCACTTCAAAGTCTAGTCATCTCCTCCTGCCATCAACTCCACTCTCTTTCCCTGCCCTCCTCCATCTCTCAGCTGATCATCGATGATTGCCCTAATCTCAAATCAGTAGAAGGGATGCCTTCTCCCCTCTCTAAACTATCTATTTCCAATTGCCCATTCCTCAAACCACTCCTAAAATTTGACGAGGGTGAATACTGGCCGGAAATTGCGCATATCTCCACCATAGAGATCGATGAGGAATGCCTTTAACGATTAAAATGAATGGTGCTCTCACAAATGTAAGTTTTTCAACTGTTATCTATTTACCATGAACATATATGTAATCAATCTTCATCACTTGTTCTTTCCCTTTACAGTGAGTTTACAGTTATGCACATGTCCGCTATTGAATTCAATTTGACATCCCATACAGTGAAGAGCTTAGTAGAATGAAGGAAGAAAATATCAATCTACAAGAAAAAGCTGAAAGATGCAGGTTTTTTTAATTTGGACTTCTTCACAGTAATCACTTTCTGTAGTCAAATAAAATCAGAATATTTCATTAGTTGTACATGGAATCATTCATGTACAACTACCTCTGTAATTGCAATATGTGGATTGGCCTAGAGTTCTAAAATTTTGTTTTAATTGCTTTTAGTAAGGAGGTTGTGGTTTTCATGTCGTACATCTCTCTACTGGGGCTTCCTTCAGATGAAGCATGACTTGCTGCAAATGGAACATCCAGCTCTAATATACCCAAAGGCCGGATGAGGACACCCCCCCACCCAAAAAAAAAAAAATTTTTGCTTTTTGAAGATACTATCAATTTTATTTTTTTATTTTTTCACTCCTATTCCCTCCCCTGCCCCCACCCCACCCCACCCCATCCCCACCACCACCCAAAAAAAAATTATTTTTAATATTTTTAATTTTATAAATTATTTTTTACTCTAGTAAAAATAAAAGATGTCTCTCAAAAACATTTTTCATTCATAAATCAAACACTAAAAATCATTTCCGAAAAATATTTTCTACTCACCAACCAAACATGAGAAAATAAGTACAAAATCTACTTATTTTTCATGAAAACATTTTCTAGGAAACATTTTCGTCCATACCAAACACACCCTTAATGTGATTGCATTATTACATCAGTTTGAACTTCGGAGAGTGTGAAGTTTCCTTCAAATTATGTCCGTTACTCAGCCTCGAGTGACACCCCAAAGCTAGAGGAAAGTCAAGAAAGTATATCAGCAAAATAATGATTTTTACTCATGTTTTATAGTTACCAAGATGTTTATTTTGTAGTGATAGTTTGCACTCTCATAAATCAGCAAAATAGATTTTCTTCATTGGGACTCTCATCAGTCATCAGTCCGCGAAACAGAGTAACTGGCGGGTCCAAAATTCCATGGAACTCGTTTCTATCTTCAATTCCGATGACACCCAATATTAACCAAAGCACTTTCAAGAGAAAAGTTTTGCTATCTTGGAGAAGACATTGGAGTCAAATGCATTAAGGGGAGTGTTGGAATTAATACATTCACACCTTCATGTTTAGTTTTTCAATATTGTCTCTTAGGTTTTCAAAAAGTCTATTAGAATTTGGTAATACATGTATTTCGTAAATTGTGATGTAAAGTAAACATATTTTTAATATTGTAGGTCCCTTTTAACATATTTTTAATATTGTAGGTCCCTTTTAACACTATAATATGTGGGGTAGAAATCTATCATTTTAAGCTCTTTATTTTTGAGTCCTCCACCTAGACCCCCCTTTTTACATCCCTAATAAATTAACATTCACCTCTTGCTTCAATTATTGAGTTGAGAATGTAATGAATTTGCTTCAATTTATCATTGTCTTCTTGTAATTGTTTGAAAAGTCTTAAATTTGAAAGGATAAAAAAATGAAAGTTGGTGTCTATTGGTAGCGGCGGAGCAAGAATTTTTAATAAAGGAGTTTAAATTTGTAGAATAGACACACGAAGTAGTCGCATGGGGTTTGACATATACTATATATACATAAAAAATTATTTTAACCATGTATAATGACACGCCCCGAGCCTACACCCCGGACGTGACTGACACTCGAAAACCATTGTTGGCCTCGAGCGGATCATTGGCCTGACTTACTTAGTCAGCTGAAGACTTAAACACAAGAGATAACTCATGAAAATAACTTAAAAGTAATAACTTAGCCAAAGTGACAACTCATGTCTCAAACGTTTACAACTGGAATGAATATGACTAAGAACTAATATTGTTTGTCTATGAAGCCTTTAAAACAAAAAGGGTTGTTGGGACAGGACCCCCAAACATCCTAACAACTCAAAACTAGAAAGCAAGAGATAAAAGATATCTTCCGGAATGTAAGGATGCTCACCAACTGACTCTGAGCTGCTCACTGGATCAATGGTGCGCCGGATGCCGATCCTAGTTACCAACATCTGCATCATAAGACGATGCAGACCAACTAACATCAGTACATTGAATATACTATTATGCGAGTTGGAATGCTAAACACAACTTAAGCTTGAAAAAAATATGAAGGGAACACTTACCTTGGTTGTTCTCAACTCAATTAATAACTTAACTCAATATGAAGCAATAAGACACATGCAATATATATATAAAGCTTGTAAAACAGTGGAAAATAACTTAGTTCCTTAAATAAATGCAATAACAAACTCAACTTTGCTTATATAATGAAGTAACATAGTTTTTGTGGGAGATTCTCTAACCGACAACCACCACTATGAGCCTAAGTGGTGATACATCGTCTTGCCCACGCTGCCAGAATTGTCCTATACTTTGCCGGCGCATAGAACTACTCAACTTAGTGGATCCACTAGCTTAACTTAAGTGATTGTCTAAAAAGTATGATCCTTTAGTATCCATGATGGCTACATGATTTAAATATAAACTTGCATCTCATATCGGTGCTAAATATTACTCTCAAAAATATATTTAGCTCATGTGTTTTTAAAATAACTTCATTCTTTGTTTTGATATAATTACTCAAATCTTAGCTCAAAGGCTCTCTTGGAATCAATATTCCCTTTCTTGATCAAATGTGAAAACATTTATGAACTCTAAGGGAATATTTAGTTCCCTTATAACTTTTTGAGAAATGAACTCAACTCCTTACTCTTAACTTAATTTGAAACTTAAGTCTTAAAAGACAAAGTTAAAACATTTCTAAAGACTCTTGAAAACTTTTAAGAACTTTGCTTTGATTTGACTTGCTTCTTAACTTCTAGACTTGACTCTTAACTTCTTTGACTTTGATCTTAACTTTCCTTGAATTGGATTGGATTCAAGACTCATGATTTCATGTTTATGGATGATTTCATGATGTTTATATGTACCTTAGAGTGTTGGAATCAACTAAAAAACATAGGTACATCACTAAGGAACTAGTACGAAAAGATGGGGGAAGAACCGGGAGAACTGACGTCCTTGGCGCTCTGAGAGGCGCGGGGCGCCAACCCTCAAACTTAAAGCAATTTCAGTACTTACTCGTAATGTCGATTCAAAATTTTACCTTTTTGTAGTTGGTATTGTTGTTTCTCTATTGAGTTTCTTGTCGATTTACTTTGAATGTTATGGATTCCGTTTATTTTGCTCTCATTGACTCTAAGCATCAAAATGTTTTCATTCCTTTTACTACTGTAAGGATTGTTATTCTTTTCAACATAAGACAGAACCTTGGAAACTAGTTAAATGTGAAGGTCGTTTGTCGTTTTAGCTGTTGGTTTGTTGATTTAGTAACTGCTTTTCTCCGTTTTGGAATCTCATGACCATGCTACCACCTAAAATACCCCATTTTAATCGAGTTAATGCCTCCATTTTGCTTAAATTTTAGTTTGAAAATGATTACTGTTAATCGTTGAGTTCATTTTGCTCCCATTCTTGTTTTCTTTCAAAGTTGATGCCTATTTCTCTTTTCGATAGCCTCACCATGTTATCTTGTTCGGGTTTCCGAGTTTCAAATGTTGTCTTTCTTTAAGCTCTAAGTAAGTTGTCTTGATCAAAGGATAAAAGTTGTTTTAAATCTTATTTTCTCTGCTACTGGCTGTTGATATTCCTTGATCTTCAAGGCAATGTCTTGATAGCTCACGTTTGAATTTGTCTAACAGAGTAGAAGCCTTACAGTGTAAAATGAGTTTTTCTTATCCTTATCCTTGACATTCTTGACCAAACTAAGCTATTATATAAAGCAATTTACCAAAATAATATATTTCTCTAAAATTTTACAAAACTAGTATAAACGTATTTCACAGTAACATTTTAGGGTATATTTCATTTTTTAAAAACTAACAGCGTTAGGTTGATATACGTTACTGTAAGTAACGTTTTACTCCTAAAACGTTAGTTTGAGTTATGTTTTACTCCTAAAATGTTACTGTGAGTAACGTTTTACTCCTAAAACGTTAATGTGAGTAACGTATATCAATCTAACGCCGTCAGCTTTTAAAAAATAAAATATACCCTACTGTGAACTACGTTTATAATAGTTTTGTAAAATTTTTGAAAAACGTATTATTTTGATAAATTGCTTTATATAATAGCTTAGTTTGGTCAAAAATATTCATTAGTTCTTGGGTTAATACACTCCTTAATTTTTACTTCATTATTTTGTTAGATATCTTGTGTTAGTAGTATTGCAATTAGTTCATATCTTCCTCTGTGTTGTTACTGTTAAGAATGGATGAGCTCATGATCGTTTACTGCCTTTCTTTTGAAAATGTGTTTATGATTAATTTTGAATAACTCTTGATTAATTATTTTTCTTTACCTTGTTTACATGTGACCTTGGCCGAGTCTCGTTGACTCTAATCCTTGCATATCATTGAGTTGGATCATGTTTTTAGTCAGCCACATCTCCATTTTCTCGAGTCAGCCGTTATACAAAGTTTGGAAGCTGAAATAGGGCTCTTAGAAAGCCAAAAACGCAGGGGAAAAGACAAATATACAGATGATATACATCAGTATACATGCTAAATATAAAGGGTGAAGAAATTGGGCCAACAACCCAAATTTTCAGGCAACAATGCAATAGGTCCAAATGGCCTAATTTCCTTTCTCCCTTACTCTTAAATTATTTGATTATGATTATTTATTGTTTGTTTCTTTATTAACTCTAACGTTGAAATTATTAAATGACTTAATTAAAAGATTAATTATATTCTTTATGTTGGTTTATTCACTTTTATCAACTCTTACATTTATATTTCAATATATTTAACCAAAGCCTTTTATTTATTTTTCAATTAGTTTAAAATGATTCTCACGCTCAAATTAACCAATTTTGTTTATATTATTATTTTAGAAATGAGTCAAGTAAATTCTAAAAAAATTTAGTTGTTAAAATTCTAGTCACTTGCATTTCAATTCAAATGTTTCAATCAAGTTATAATTTTGTTCTTTTAACTATTTTCTGAATAATTTAATATTATTATATTTATATCAAATCATTTTCCTAAAAAATAATCAAAAAATATTTAACCTAAGTCGTAGGATAACCGTATGTTAGCAGACGCTTCAAATGCCTTAAAAACCTTCTTGAAGAACCTCTTACCCATTTTCTTTAAATTTTTAAAGACTTAATCTTCTAGGGTCTTTTTAGGTGAAGTTTTCTTAATTTCTTTAAGAATTAAGTGGCGACTCTTTTCTAAAAAAAATTCTCAATTTTTTTTATACTTGGAACATTTCAAAAAGTGATTTTTCTAAAGATAGATAAATCACGGCATAACACATACAAATGAAGGAAAATACACTATTCTACTAATTTTACAAGGTTTAGGGAGTTCACTTGCCTCAAAATCAATCAAAAAGTCAATTCAAGAGTTGAGTCTTCCCTTTTCCAAATATATTCAAATACACAAATCTAATTCAATTAAGTTATCACAATAAGATTCCGAAAATAACAACACTCAATTCATACATTTGCGAAATAGGTCAAATCAACTCAAGAACCCAATTCCAAAAATGAGGTCTGAATCTAAAAATTTTTACTTGAAAATATTATCTAAGACATTTGTAACTCATTGGTGAAAACCATTTTAATAAAGGATTTCAATTAGATCATAAATCACCATTTTACTAAGTTCTTGGGTTCTTGAAGAGAAATACAATTTATCAATTCAAATCTTAATTTAAACACTTCAATTCACAAATAATAATGGGTAAATGAAGATTTAAGATTAGGAATCATTACCCACATATTTCCTCTAAAAAATCTTTTCAAATCGCCATATCAAAACTCCCAAAAACTCAAAAATGATTAAATGGGGTTGAGACCCCAATTTTTGGAAGATATTTTGTCTAGGGGTCCTCTGGGAACACGGACCCTTGTCTGCGGATGTAGATAGACAACTCAGAAATGAGTTCTGCAATCGCGGAGCATTGTATTTACATCATAGGAAAAAAAATAGCTATCTCAAAAATCATCAAAACAACCTTCGGAATTTGTTCGGATCCCCGTAAACACAAACCATATATATAAATTGAATATACTCAATGTTTCAAACCCAATGAAATCATCGAAATATGAATCAGAGGTCTCCTTGACTGAGTCTCGTATAAGTCACAAGAAACTAATCATAATGTCTAAAAAGGTCAAACCAAGATCGCGCGATCTCTAAAAATTCAATCAAGACCTCACATACGTCAAAAATCATCCCTCAAATTCAATGGAACTCTCCAAAATCTAACCCAAAACCCAAATGTTTATGTCAACCCTAAGTTTGAAATTCCATAATTTTTCAACTTAGAACTTAAAATCCTCAAAATGACGCCGAATCTTAAACCTTCAACTCTCTTAGACCAATTTCCACATTTAAAAACTAGTGGAATTGACGTAATTCTATTCCGACACTCAAAACTTTAAAAGACACCAAAAATCACTTTTGAATAACTTTAGCCTTTCAAATTCCAAAATTCTCATAATTTACAACTTTTAATTCAAAAGTTGAAACTAATTTCAAGATTCATTCAAAATGACACAAGCCCGAAATTGATTAGGGTTAATGGTAATTTAATGAAAATTTCTAAAAAAGACCAACCGGGTCATTAAATAATTATTATTTTGAAAGAAAAGTTTATCACTTGAAAAACGTATGTATCATTCGAAAGAAGTTAAACTGTTGAAGACTAATATCCAGCCATATTAGAAATACTGCAGTGAAGAAGAAGAAGAGAAGAAGAGAAATTGAATGTAACAGTGAAGAAATGAAATAACCGACTTGAACTTTCATTATCAACAATGCACTATATATATACAGAGATTCTCTAACTAATCAATGTTTAATTACCTTGTAACTAACTTTCTAACAGACTAACTCCCCCTCAAGTTGGATGATGGAATATGTCCAACATTCCTAACTTGAATAACATGTCAGTATGTAATTGTTTGCCTAGAGCTTTAGTAAAGACATCTGCCATCTGCCATCAGCTCCCTGCTCACTATGTATTCAGTCTTGATCAGCCCTTCTTGTAGTCTTTCTCTAATAAAGTGGCAATCTATTTCTATGTGTTTCGTTCTCTCATGGTACATAGGATTTGAGGCAATCTGTAATGCTCTTTATTATCACAATATAATTTCATAGGTAGTGTGATCTTGGAATTAAGTTCATTTAATAGACCCTGTAACCAAACCAATTCTGCAACAGTGGTTGCCATGCTTCTATATTCAGCTATTGCTGAACTCCTGGAGATGGTATTCTGTTTTTTGGACTTCCATGAAACTAAAGAATCACTATTTTGATGCCAAAGCCTGTCACTGATTTTCTGGATACCACACAGGAGGCCCAATCTGCATCACAAAAAGCACTTATGTTATCCGACTTCTCACTGCTCATTAATAATCCCAAACCAGGTTGTCCTTTAATATATCTCACTACATGTATTGATGCATCATAATGAGACTGTTTAGGAGCATGCATGAATTGTCTCAAGTGTTGCACAACAAAAGAAATATCTGGTCTTGTCATGTCTAAGTATAGCAACCTTCCAATTAATCTGTGATAACCCCTTCTGTCTTCCAGCTCATTGTCACCCATGAGATTAAAATTTTCATCATACTCTAAACTTGTGAGTTTCTGATTTTGTTCAAGTGGGGTTGAAACTGGTTTTCCTCCTGATAAACCACATTCCAATATCAACTCCAAAGCATACCTCCTTTGATTCATAAGTATTCCACTCTTTGATCTGGCAAATTCAATGCCAAGGAAATATCTCAATTTTCCTAAACCCTTCATTTTGAAGTTGTGATGTAATATGGCTTTAGCTTCCTGTATTAACTTGTAATCATTTCCAGTGATGAAAAGATCATCCACATATACCAAAATTATCACTATGTCTCCATTAGAACCTGCTTTAGTGAACAAGGAGTAGTCTAGTTTGCTTTGAGTGAATCCTGATTGTGTAAGGGCAGTGGTTAGTTTCAGATTCCACTGTCTGCTGGCTTGTTTCAATCCATACAAGGATTTGAGCAGTCTACAAACCTTGTTATTCTCCCCCTGACTGCCAAAGCCTGGAGGTCAGACCATGTACACTTCTTCAAATAAATCACCCTGTAAGAAAGCATTGTAGACATCCATTTGGAACAGAGACCAACCATATTGAGCAGCCAAAGCCACAACACATCGAACAGTCACCATTTTGACAACAGGGGAGAAAGTGTCATGGTAGTCAAGGCCTTCCTGTTGTGTGAAACCTTTAGGTGTTTTGATCAACCTGATATTTGATCTTATAAACCCATTTACAACCAATAGGTATTTTTCCAGCAGGTAAATCAACAATTTTCCAAGTGTGGTTATCACTGAGAGCCTTAATTTCTTGGTTCATAGCAAGGACCCAACGAGTGTCCTGAGCAGCTTGATCAAAATAAGTTGGTTCAGATATAGATGATGAGAGGGTGGAAAGATAAGTTTGGTAAGAAGAAGTAATATTCGAGTATGACATAAAAGAAGAAATGGGATGTGGTGTAGAGGAAGAAGTAACATAGTTAACATGCCAAATTGGAGGTCTGATAGACCTGGAAGACTTCCTTGGAGGCAAAGGCAAATCAATGGAACCATCTAAAATTCGACATTCTAAACTAAATGGAATCATCGAAACACAATTCTAGATCTCTTTGACCTAATACCATTTAGAGACAGAATAAACTAACTTTCACCTAAAATGACCAAATTACCCCTTAGAATCTCCTAAACTTGAACCAAGATCATACCTACGTCTAAAATCGTCTCACGAATCCAACAGAATCAATGAAAATCCAATACGAGAGTCCGAACTCTCAATGTTGATTAAAGTAAACACATGGCCTAAATTCACTTAAACCTTCTGACTGAAGGGGTTAAATCCACATAAAGACTTTGAATCTTAAAACGACAACACTCCTAGATCAAATTCCGCATTCCAAAGCTTATATCACTTATAAAATTTCATCTTCAAACTCATAGCTCCGTATGTTGACTAAAGTAACTTATATCAACTTGAGATTATTCATAAATTGAAAACTTCAAAAAGTCACAACCTTTTGGTCCCGCTACAAAACTAACCTCATAAACTAATCAAATAAAACTCGGGGTAACTAACAGAAGGGGTAAAACAATAATTTTTCAAAGCTAACTTTCAGGGTCATCGCAGAAAGTGACCAACCCTTTATAACATGTTAATTACATAAAATTTTAGAAATTTAATGATAAATATGGGTTAAATTTCTGGAAAAGATACCAAACATCTAATAAGACACACTACAAAAGGAACCCCAATTACTAACAAAATAATTCGTTGGTAAATTGATCAAATCGGTTGGCAAATTGAGTTACCAACCAAATGCCAACGTATATTAATTTGTTGCTAAAAAAGCTTGTCGGCAAATATTACCAACCAATTTTAATTTGTTGGTAAACTTACCAATTAAAAATCAGTTGGTAAATACAAAAAAAATTATTACAAAATTTTGAAACATGACCCTGAAATTTCCGTTGGTATGAATTTTAGTTAGTATATCGTTAGTATCGTTACTAACGAATTGAAAAGAAGGGGGGGGGATAAAGCAAAGCGCTCCCTAACAAACGCAACTCCGTACCCAGGGAATCAAACTCAAGACCTCTTGAGTAAGGATGAACATACTTACCACTCCACCACAACCCTTGTTGGTAATGAATTTAAAATACGTTGGTATGATTATTTATTTTTCTAGTAAATTTACTAATTTATTATTAGTTTGTTGGTAATAGATCATTCAAGTTCAATGTTAGGGTAGTAATTGATTGATAACATGTTCAAAATATTATAACTAAATGATTATTCAATAGTAAAATATTTATTAATTCATTGCATTTAAAAATCTAAGAGCATAAATACAAACCCAAATATATTAATATCAATTTTAGAAATCATATTTGAATGAAATAATGTAAAATCTATGATAACAATTTAAATTAATCTCAATATGACACATATCATTATATCAAAAATTTAATATGAGTACATCTATAAAAAATATTGACCAAATTTAATTTTTGGCCAAAACTTATAAGTTAAACCGCCTAACAATTCAAAGTGAAAATTGAAGACTCAAAATCTGAACCAGCCATCCTATTAAATATAAAAATGACATTCCGAAGCTTATCACGCTGACAAAATTATCATCAGAGCATGTTCACAAAAAATGTTAAGCAAAGTTCAATTTTGGCCAACAGTTTAAAGTTAAAACACATAAGGTACAAACTGAATATGAAAACCTCAAAATCCAAACCAACCATCTTATAAGACGAAAAATGACCTTTCAAAACTAACCGGACTGACGTAATTCAAATTTTAGCATGTTTCTCAAAAAATTTTACCGAATTCAAATTTTAGCCAAAGTTAAAAGTTAAAATGTTTAACAATACAAACTGAAAATAAAAGTATCAAAATCTGAAACAACCATCCTATGAGACCAAAACTGAACTTATATGGCTAGCCGCGGTACCAAAATTTCCATTCAAGCACGATTACCAAAATATTGACTAAAGTGAAATTTTGGCCAAAAGTTAAAAGTTAAAATTTCTAACGGCACAAACTAAACACGGAGAAGCCTCAGAACCCGAACTCTCTATCTTATTACATCGAAAATGACATTTCAAATCTAACTGCACTGACAAAAGATTTTATCTGAGCACGTTTATCAAATATATTGACCGAAATTATATTTTGACCAAAATTTACAAGTTAAAACACCTAACGGCACACACTAAAAAATGAAAGCCTCAAATCTGAATCAACCATCCTATTAGATAAAAATGACTTTTGTAGTTAATTACGCTGAAGGAATTCTCATCTGAGCATGTTCACAAAATTATTGACCAAAGTCAAATTTTGGCCAAACATAAGATTTAAAACACCTAACGACACAAACAAACAAACAACAGAAGCCTCAAAACTTGACCAACCTTTCTATTAGATAAAAAATGACCTTTCGAACTATTAACACTGACAGAGTTCTAATCTGAGCACGTTTACAAAAAATATTGATCAAAGTCAAGTTTTGACTAAAAGTTAAAACGACTAACGACACAAACTGAATATGAAAGCCTCAACATTAGACACATATTTACCAAAAAAATTTAACTTCAATTGATAAATTTTACCAATTAATGATCGATTGGTACATTACCAACTATTTTAATGATGTTAGTAATGTACTAACTACAATCTTTATTCTTCGGTAAAATTTCAAACTAATTGGATATTGGTTGACAAGTTTACCAACAAATTATATTTCGTTACTAATTTACCAACATATTTAAATTTGGTTGATAAATTTAGCAACACAATCTTGTCGTTGGTAAATGTTTGGTTAGTAATTCATTTGTAATATGTTAATAAATTATATAAATAATCTTTTTGTCATATTTACCAATCGATATATACTTCGTTGGTAATATTGCCGACAAAAGGTGTGCGTTAGTAATATTTCAGTTGGTAATCCATTGATAAACTATTGCTAAATTTGGCGTCATTTTTCTTGCCGTAGTTATCAACTAAAATACTTAGGTAGTAACCTTTTTGTTGGTAATCTGTTAGAATTTCGTTGTTAAGTTTTAAAATATAAGTCAGATAGAAATATGTTAGTAGTTTGTTAGTAGAATACTAACCAACTTAAGTTATTAATAAAATTTGTTGGCAATTTGGAGTTTTTTTATAGTGACAAAAAAAGAAGCTACGCAAGCACACATGAATATTTTACAAAGAAAATAGAAAAACGAAGAAAAATGTATACAACAAGTGATATAAAAAGGTGAAAAATTACTAACCCCGTGGCCCACCAAGTTCATCAACAATAGCAACAAATCATGCTTGTAGCTCAGCAGTCCAACGTATACAATATGGTTTTTCTTGCGAAGCCGATGTAACTATGTTAGGTTGTTGATCAATTTTTTGTTTGAGTTGATGAATCACAAGATTAAAATTCAAATTATAAGAATCATAATATTTAATATCATTATCATTAAACACCAATCGAGAGTTATCATTCTTGGCAACAGGGGAATGGGGACGGGGAAACATTGTCCCAAAGCTAGAGAAAAGAGAATTAAGAAAGTAAAGAATACTCAATATTATGAATTTGGGCTATTTTGGAGAAATATTTGACCTGCTTTAGTGGAAATTCACCTATAAAAGTAGGTCAAGAGGTTTCTCCAAAGTACCCCATATTTATAGTGTTGAGTATGCTATATTTTCTTAATTCTCTTTACTCTAGCTTTGGGACGATGTTTCTCCGTCTCCATTCACGATTGGTGTTTAATGATAATGATATGAAATGTTATTATCCATATATTTTTAATTATAATATTGCAACTGATCAACTAAGACAAAATGTTGACCAACAACCTAACGTTATTGCATCAGCTTCGCAAGACAACCCATCTCACATGTGTTGGATTGATGAGTTGTAGGATAGATTAGTTGATATTGTTGATGAATACGGTGGGCCTAGAAGTTCGTAATTTTTTACCCTTTAATATCACTTTTCTATGTATATTTTTCTGATTTCTTTGTAAAATATTTATGTATGTTTTTGTATTCCCTTTTTTGTCTTATGAGATGTTCCGTATCTATTTGGATTTAACTCTTATTCACACATATTTATCATTAAATTTCTCAATATTTTATGTAATTAACATGTTATAAAAGGTTGTTCACTTTCAATTTTAAGTGAATAAGTAATAACAAACATTTAGAATTTAGTTAATTGACAAATCTTGTATTGTCAATGAATAAAATATAAACTCTTGTTTATTTCATTACATTTTTACCATTCCAAAATAGAAATCATCCCTTGAATTGTTTTTACTTCGTGCTATTTAATATATATTTATATATTTGTCTCCTAAATTTCAATTCCTTTGCAACGGCTAAGCCAAAGCCTATTATGAAGAATATGGAACACATGGAAATATCTTTCCCACAAATTAGTAGTCACTTACAAGTTTTGTATAACTTTTTTTTCCACTTAAATCCTCGTAGGATGGATAGTGACTCATTTTATTCCTAGAATGAGGGCTTATTTGTAAATGTTTAGGGAATTGTATAAAAATTATTATTCATGAATGAGTTGCCAAATACCACACGATGTGCTTAGTAGAAGTCTAAGGCCGTGACATCTCACTCGAATATCGTCTCCTAAGGTAATCTAGAGTTCTCAAGTATTTTTCATCGTTTAGGACTAGCTTGATTCTCCAATCAATATTATCACATTCAAAAGAGTGCTTAATTCAGGTAGTTGAGCATGGTCTAGTTTCTTAATCAGTATTGTTAGTATTATACTCCTATTATCTCATTCTTTGATTTTATTATTACATGTTGTTTCTGTTGCTTTAGTTATCATATTATTTGTTGTTGCAATTGCTCTTTTCTCCTTTATTTTAGCAATGACTTACTCTTTATTGCTGTTTCTTCTCATACTTTTTTAATATGCTTCACTTGAGCCTTATCGAAACAATCTCAACCACATGGTAGAAGTAGGGTTGCATGCACATCACCGTCTCAAAAATTCATTTATGAAATTAAATGGGATGAAGTTATGTAATAAGTACTATTAACTGCAATAACATCCAACCAGACTATATAGCTGCAGTAAGTTACCTGAGGAAGAGAATAGAGCCTCCAAATGTAGTAAGTATTTTTATTTGACACAAGCTCAAAAGAAGAAATTGAAGAGAGGATCCATTATAGCTCGTTCAAAAGCACAACCTCCGTCTAGCACATACAGAGCCATTGTGTATCAGTAATATCTTTCAGTGGAATAACCATAGAATCTGCAGAATCAAAAATATCGTTCTTGTCATAGAAATGTTGTGTTCTAAGGAAATTTTGCCGAGTTCATTAACTTGAATATATGAAACCAAAGCATCAAAAACTTTGAAACAGACCTATGAAGATTCAATGCAATCGCAGAAAGAGTACAACTCTAATGATAGAGAGTATGTACTTATGTAATCAAAATGACACCAGTATAACCATTACGTGACCTATGCAGTTGACAATGTAAGGAATTATAAGCAGAGTAAGGTATATACTTCATTGTAATTTGTCTGGAGTTTATTTTTCTATATCGATTACTAACCCAATTTAGAACAATTGAAGTATGATTACGAGTTGACTAAAGATGCAAAGTGAATAGAGAGGGGTTATCTCTTTTTTATTAAATTCCAAGAGCATATTCTTGCAATCAAATTTAGAAACAAAATCTAAGAGTCCCTTTTTATATTTAACTCATTAAAAAGCTGATGCAGTTTGATGAAAAGCCCTAATTGTTATCTTGGCGTTTTGCCAAGAAGAAGCTAAAGCTGAAAAGACAAATACCTAAAAGTTAAATCTCATCAACTCAATCTCTATAGCTGCGAAAGAACCTAAAATCCCTAAATTTAGACGATGCTACAAAAGAACCTAAAAGCCCAAGTTTAGACGATATATCATGTCTTGAAAAAAATAAATCAATAGCACAACCAAAAAAAAAAAAAAGACATAAAATTAAGCAAAGAAACTCAATTTGAGATTTGAGATAAAGTCATGACACTCAAAAAAAAAAAAACGGAGCAGATACATACATGGAAGAAACCAAAAGAGATGATCAGAGAAGCGGTGTAATCTGTCAATGGAGTTTCTACACCAGAATAATAGCCACCTTCAACTGCACATGAACTGATCAAAATACTCTTGCCTGAAGCAGCCATGTCGATCATGCTTATGACAGGGATTGTAGGGCTATGCTGGGGTTATTTAGGGTTATAAAAAAGGTAAAAAGGTAGTCGTCAAAATGGGCTTAGCTCATGGGCCGGCCCAAGACAACCCGTTATTGAGATAGGATTGGGATTCGATTTTTCAAGTCCATTTAAGCTAGGGCTTATAAACCTAAATCATATAAGCCCTTAACCCAAGCTTGATCAGTTGGGTCGGGTCGCTCCATGGTCCAAAACTATTTACATAAAGGTAACTTACAACAAATCTTACAATTATTTAAAGACACATTGTGTAGTAATATTATGAATCTTACTAGATTTTGGTACGTTCAATTACATGTACCAGACAAGGACTCAAAATTACGTTAATTTGTTCTAGATACACTCTACCCAAGTATATTTGCATGTATCTAGGATACATAGATGAATTATGCGCCCACGTCTCCCTCTCATCTCGCTTTCCACTCTCTTATCTCGATTGCGAATCTATGATGTATCACACCAGATACATGTATCTTGCATATCCAGTATCCAAGATACATGATAATTACACTAGATTTTTTGCAAGTGTTATTGAAACAACACCATTATTTTCCATATTTGATTTGAAAATCTTCTCATTTTCTTGATGTTATAAAATTCTACGTTTGAAAATAAATAAAAAAGGGTTAGCCCACCTAGCCCTCGGTCCTTCTAGGGTTAGGTTGGGTTGAGCATTTTCATGCCCTTCCAAATGAAGGGCTAACCCACCCTAGCCCTTCAAATTTGTTGTACTGCGAGGCTTGGACCAGGTGGGGTTGGGCCGTCCCTTTTTGACAACTCTAGTAAATGTGCATGTGACTCAATAAGCATGACATTAGTCAATTCAATCAAAGTTCTATTTTTCCTTTCCGCTACTCCATTAGATGAAGGAGAATAAGGAGAAGTAGTTTAATGAGTTATTTTCAATGGTCTAACAAAAGAAATAAACTCATTTGAATCATATTCATGGTCTCTATACTTCTAGTTCTTTTTATTATCTTCCAAAGTGATTTTCAACTTTATGGAGATAAATTTTAAAATTTTCAAAAGCATCACTTTTATATAAATTTTAAAATTTTCAAAAGCATCACTTTTATTTTTCATCAAATAAACATATGTAAACTTAGAAAAATTATCAATGAAAGTGATAAAATATCTATTATCTCCACGAGCTAAAATTCCTCCAAGTTCATAAATATCAGTATGAACTAATTCTAACAAATTAGTTCTTCTTTGAAATTGAAAATGAGGTCTTTTAGTGATTTTAGTTTTATTAAAAGCCTCACACTTTTCAAAATTCTTTTAACCTATTGGGATTAATCCTAAACTACTCGGATTCCAACATAACGATCATTAATATGATACAAACAAGCATGCCAAAAAATTGATAGAAGAAAGCATATAAGCAGAAGTAGAAACTTTATTGATTTCAACATTCAGTTTGAACATCCAATTACAAGCATACCCTTTTTTCACAAAAATACTTTATATCACAATTACATATTGATCAGATTTAATAATTTGTTTAAAACTTATTTTATTATGAAGAAAACTAGACATCAAAATTTTCCCATGGAATGAGTATAAGTACATCTTTTAAAGTTAACACCCTTTCAGAAGTAAAACACAATTCAACATCTCCTGTTTCAAGCACTCGAGTAGTGTGAGAATCAATAAACATGATGAATTTGGGATCCTCATAATAAGTATATTTTTAAAACCAATCTTTGTTATAACAGATATGACAATTTTCACCATAATCAGTCCACCATCCATCAACATTCTCAATTATGTTTATGTCGATAATCACTGATACAAAAGGTTCTTCGATAACGTTTGTCTGAGGGTTGGGAACACGTTTCCAAAATTTGCAAAATTGAGCAGTAGGTCCACTTTTTCCACAAACAAAGCATGGTCCCTTATCTTGAATTTGTTGGTTTTGTGCCCGGTTATTTTCACCATTATTTTTCTTGAATTTTTTCTTCTTAGGCTTCAAAGAGGTTTTTTTTTTGAGATTCAGGAGTAGCATTATTTGAAGTGATTAAATTTACGTTCGTTGTGATATTGCTCTCTTTTGTTACTAAAATTGCATCTTGGCCCCTTCCTTTTCTTCCATACGAATTTTTATTATCAACGTCCCATGAGAGGTTTCCTTTTGTTTGTAGCACATATTTTCTCTGAAATTTCTTATAAGAAGGTGGGTGATTATCTACTATGCCACAAACAATAATGTTATATCTAATTTTAACCTCCTCGGATATGAGTTCTCCAACAATCATTGTAAAGTCTTGAGCTTGGTCTACTACTGATTTGTTGTCCATCATTTGGAAATGAAAAAATCTACTAGCCGCATATTTTTTGCTCCAGTTTCTTCGGTATCATACTTTATCTGCAATGTTTTTCAACTTTTCTTTGCACAAGAGTAAGTTCTATCATAATAATCATAAAAAATATCGAATAGACAATTTAAAATATAATACCGACACTTATAGGAATCACCATCATACTTTTCCACTTTCTCTGTATGATAAATAGTTTCATCATCATTCATAGAGGTGATGTATTTCTTTATTAGGATTCTTCTCTACATTAAGAAGATTTAAGTAGAAAAGTATTTTGCCCTTCCATATCTTGAAGTGGCTATCATTGAACCGAAATGGTTTGTTAAGGTATCCTATCTTGACATCTGCCCTTTTTTCAATTGTAGCATTACAAATCTCCTTAAAATTGTTAGTGAAAACTATAATATAACAAACTTACAAGATTACAATTGAAAATAAAATGAAGAAATAAAAATTTCTTCCGGATGAGGCACAAATATATTGCTCTCTTCAGGGAGATTCAATTCCACTGCAGCATATGTTTTCACCGGTCTAGTAGTAGTCCTTCTTGACTTGTCCCCTCCATGATATAACAACTTAAACACAAAGTATAACTCAACAAACTCTGGACAAGAGTTGATTCTAAAGCTTCACAAAAAGAACACCTCTTTCTACTAATAAGAACTCTCTTTTTTGACTAACTTTTACCACTCTATATTTTCTTGTGTATTACCAAACCAAATAACGATCACCACTATATATAGCTGAGAAAGTCTTTCTAGAAATAAATAGAAAGATAATTGAGTAGTTAAGTGACGATGATTGCCAGGGGCGGACCTACGTGGAGCTTAGGGGGTTCACCTGAACTCCCTCATCGAAACAATTACACTGTATATATAAGGTATACTTCTGGTTTTAAGCGTATAGATATTAAAATGAACCCCCTAAACAACTAAAGAGGAGAGTGGCTCACTGGCTAAGGGGTTCATTGTTGACCTGAATTTCCTAAGTTTGATTCTCGATAAGTGCAATATTTTTAACCTATTTTTTTCTTTGAAAAGGCTGAGATGGGCTCAGTTTTTGGGATTAAATACCCAATAAAGGGCCTCATTATTTTTGGATTTAATCTAAAATTGTACTCCATCTGTCCCAATTTATTTGACACATTTAATTTTTCAAGAGTCAAACAAATTAAGTTTGATGAGAATTGGCCATGGCTTCTTCAAATTATTTAAAATGAAATTTATATATTTATAAACTACATAAAAAATATTGAGTCCCAATAATTGATTCAAAATATTCAAAAGATATATGAAAAATTTACGGTAAAAGATAGACTTGTTGAATCTCGAAATCTGAAAGGTATCACATAAATTGGGACAAAGGGAGTATTATTTTTTATTTTTTTTAGTTTTGTTTTTATGTTATTTATTTTTTGAGATTTATCTGTCACAATTTTTATACTTTTGTCTTTTATTCTTTTTATTTATATAGTTCATTTTATTTATATGTAACTCTCTTCTCATTCTCATGTACTAACTTAAAAGAAACTCTTTGAGAAAATGATAAATAGTTATTAAATTTAAAATAAAGTAATTTAAGATTAATCGAATGGAAATTTTTTGAAGTTGGAATATTCTTTTAATAAAATCTATTGAATTGAATTTTTTCTCTAAATTTCATTGTATCTCCTTCTTACTATTTTGAAGTCGATTCTAAAGAGACTAAAACTAAATTAAACTTATTTGATTGATTCATAATTTGTTTTTGTTTTTTTTACAAATATTACCTATTAAAGTAAATGAACTTAAAAAAATTGAAGATGTCATTTATTTATCTTCTGAATATGCACTATAATATTAGTAACTCGAACTTTACACTTTTCTAAAAAATCTTGATGGTTTTAAATTAACATATGATTGAATGTGCACTAATTCAAAATTTGGAGAAAAAACTCAAAAAGTATAATATTGCAAAATAGATGGAAAAAAACACTAGAAATTTTAAAAGCTCGATGGTGCATAGTAAGAGTAGGAAGAACCTAAACACATGACAATATAAGTTGAATTTAATGGATTGAAATTAATATTTTCCTCCTATCGCGCTAATCTTATAATTTTTACGTGTTTACTTCTTTATATTTCAAACCCTCTTAATAAAAATACTGGATCAGCCACTGTAAATAACCGAGAGGTTACATAGGTTACAAGAATAATGAAAAATACATATTCTACTGGAACTGCTAATTAATGTTAGCTCTTTCTATTCTCAAACTCTGTAATATTTAAGGAATTGCTTTTTTGATGCATCTTTCAAGAAAAATGCGATAGTAAAAAATTGAATTACTTTTAGGACTATTAATTTCATTGTATGTAAAGAGATATTTTTCTAAAAAAATGATGTTGGACAAACATTGTAATGAATAACATGTTCTCTCCAGCACTATCTTCATTTATCTTTATATCCACCAAAATTTAGTACTAACTAGAAAATGTAAGGAAAAAAGTGAGAAGATTTACAAGAATGTAAAGTATCATTTAAACAAGGGATCCAGTTCTATTAAATTTAAAATTCAGTAATAATATTTTCAAGAATGATTTTTTTTTTCCTTTTCTTTTAGAAAGGAATTTTTTTTTTTCCAAAAATGTTAAGTAAACATATTTATGATATGGTAGGTACCTCATAGCACTATGATGAGATGTGTAGAAATCTGTCATTTTAAGGTCTTTTATTTTTTGAGTCCCCACCTAGGCCCCCCTTTCTACATCCCTAATAATTTCCTTTCGTGCTTCAATTATTGAGTTGAGAATGTAATGAATTTGCTTCAATTTATCATTGTCTTCGTGTTGTTTGAAATGTATTACTTTTGAAAGGAGAAAAAAATGAAATATGGTGCCTTTCTCTATTGAGCTTTGAGATGTTCCGTATCATTAACACCGTGGTTTATTGTGTATAAGAATAATATTAAATAAATTATATAAAATAACTAGCACATGTATTTTATTTTTTGCTAGAGAAAAGGTTTTGATATACTTTTTAACTTTGTGATTTGAAACTAATATAACACTCTTTAAAAGAGTGGCTTACATATACTTCTATTGTAACATAAATGACTCACATATATCATTTTTCTCTAAAGAAAAATTTAAAAAATATCAATTTAAAAATATGTTTTTTTTTCAAAAAACCATTTATGTGTAGGGATATGTTTGATCCTTCTCACATGTTCTTTTTTTTCTTTGTATAACTTACATAATTCCCATAGTGTAAAGAGTAAATTACATTATATCCCTACTTTTTTCTAATTACAATAATCCCTTAAAGTTTGCACCTTCCGGATATATTAATTCATCATCCAAATACATTAATTCTAATACAAGAATAATCTTTCTATCGCACTAAAAAAGGAATAAAAGTTGAAAATTAATTAAATCCCATAAATTAATTCAAAAAAATTTCTTCTCCAGTTGATCGAAGATCCTTTCAATTCTTATTCAAAATTATTGAAGTTTTTCAGTTTCAAAATTCTTCTCTTAGTTTATTGAAGATCAGTTGTTGAAATTTTTTTAGAAGATTCATCATAACTATCTTTGCTACTTAGCATTTTACTATTTTCGTATCTTGTTTAAATTGATAAGTATTGTATTTATACTAGATACATTAAATAAATAATTATTGCCCATAAGATGTTTGATTTGAGATTGATACATTATTGTGTGGTAGTTGCTATGTCATTGATAAATTTATTATAAATTCGAATTTATGCATCCTATCTAAAAAAATTAGTGCATGACACATTACTATTTATGTATCTCGTTTAAATTGATAAGTATTGTGTTTATAGTAGATACATTAAATAAGTAATTGTTGCCCATAAGATGTTACATTTGAAATCGATACATTATCGGTGATAGTTGCTATGTAATTGATACATTAAGTATAAGTTCAAATTTACGTATCCTATCTAAAAATTAGTGCATATTATTATTTATGTATCTCGTTTAAATTGATAAGTATTGTATTTATACTAGATACATTAAATAAGTGATTGTTGCCCATTGGGGTGTTCATGGTTCGGATAAAACCGATCCAAACCAAATCGATTAAATAAACCGATTTAATTTGGATTTTGATTTGGTTTGGTTTTAGATTGTTAAGAACCGATACTATTTGGTTTGGTTATGATTTTGTTCGAAAAAACCAAAGAAATAACCGAATCGAACCAACAAGTTATATACATAAATTTTATTATTATATATACATAACATATATATTCATTAACAATTTTAAAAAATTTATGTATGTTTCATCAAAATTTATTTATAATTTACTTATGAAAAAAAATGTCCAAGGTGAGAACATTTTTCTTAATGGCATGTTTATGAGTGTCTATCGAAATTCTTTGTGGAACTGAAAATGACATTGTCTCTTACTTCTAATGCCAAAATAGTGAATTTGAAGTTTTATTCAGTAAATTCAATGGTCGAAAGTTCTGTAATGACATTCATTCTAACTATTTTTTTCGTTTGAATGGATTGTTGCCACTTTTTGCATGTTTTGAATGAATTGTATCTTTTATTTTTATGTATGGTTAATAACCGAATAACCGAACCAAACCAAGCCAAAATAAAAAAATAACCAAATAGATAAATGTACATTATATTTGCTTTGGTTTGGTTTTGATAATTTTAAAACCGATCAAATTGGTTTGGTTTTGATTTTGACCAATAACAGACCCAAACCAACCTGTGAACACCCCTTGTTGCCCATGAGATGTTAGATTTGAAATCGATACATTACCGGG
Source organism: Solanum lycopersicoides (assembly GCA_022817965.1). Lineage (NCBI taxonomy): Eukaryota > Viridiplantae > Streptophyta > Magnoliopsida > Solanales > Solanaceae > Solanum > Solanum lycopersicoides. The sequence goes on along the minus strand of CM040628.1, from coordinate 66,014,779 downwards.
TGGTGATTGCTATGTAAATGATACATTAACTATAAGTTTTAATTTACGTACCCTATCTAATTGTATTTATACTAGATACATTAAATAAGTAATTATTGTCCATAAGATGTTAGATTTGAAATCAATACATTACCGTGTGGTTTATCATGTAGTTGATACATTTAGTATAAATTTAAATTATGTATCATATCTAAAAAAAGATAATGCATGATACATTACTATTTTTTATACCTCGTTTAAATTAATAAGTATTGTATTGTTACGAGATACATTAAACCTGTAATTATTGCCCATCTATATAGTCAACTTATTATTTATGGATTACTATTAGAGTAGATCTTTTCCAAATCAAAGTTTTATTTGAATAGGCTAATTATAGAGATATTTTGCAGATAATTAATTTGCTTACCATAATGAAATATGGTCAGTACGATGACATATCACATAAAAAGAGGCAAATTCATAGTATTATATAATAGTAAATTCGTAAGGTAAGTAATTGAATCATTGATCTTAATTCGGAAAATCTATTTGAAGGCGGACATATTTGGCATGAGATAATATTTTTTCGATCAACATCCGTTAATTGGAAAGATAAAAGATTTAAAATTCAAAAATGAATTTATAGAAATAACTCTGGAGAGATTTATGACTTGAAAAAGGAAGAAAAATCATGGGTATGAGATTTCATATTAATGTATCCAGAAAAGGGAATGATGAGAGCAAAAGAAGGGATTTTTCATATTTTTAAAATAATAGTGAAAATAATAAAATATGATAATAAATGGTGTGTAGTTAGATAATTTTTTCTTTTTTTTGGCTTATTTGATTCAACGACTAATTTAGATTTATAATTTTTGATGATCAAATTTATTTTTACTAAACTTCTTGTAAAATTTAGTTCATATGCCCCAATTTTATTTTTTTAGTGAGACAAAAAAAATTAACATATCCAAAAAAAATTTAGATATAAATGTTTTTTAAAAAATCTCAGTTTAATTTTTGTTAAGTTTTGATGTGTAATTAAGAGGGGTAGGTAAGTTATTAGTGACCATTAATTTTTATCAACTACTTTTGGCACAAGTTGTGTTGTCTTGGCCTCATGTCCTTTTCCACAACATTACAATAACCTAACAATCAAAATATATATATATATATATATATATATATATATATATATATATATATATATATATATATATATTTGTTATTATATTATATATAAATGTTATGGGATGCTAGAAATTTACTTTTTTATAAGGAATTTGAAAAGTCATTTTTCCATCGAAAACATAATAATAATAATAATAAATAATAATAATAATAATAATAATAATAATAATAATAATAATAATAATTAAATATTATGGGATGCTAAAACCTATTTTCTTTTTTAATGAAATAGTAAAATATCTGAAGAGTTTGAGTCAGTTTATATATTAAATATAAATATTATTGAATGCTAGAAATTTACTTTTTTTTTTTAATAGTAAAATTCCTAAGGAATTTGGACAGTTAGTTTTCCATTAATAATATTATTATTATTATTATTATTATTATTATTATTATGATTATTATTATGATTATTATTAAAGTGGGGAAAAATTTAGGAAAAAGTTAAATTGTTGTTTTCCCCTATATTAAATTAAAATATTATAAAATATCTAATTTATTAAAAATTCTATCATTAATTAAGTATATCAGATTGAGTTTTATAATAATATAATTAATATGTATTTGAGTATACATACAGATGAATTAATTTCATGGTACTACCACTTATTTCAATACTCTAGAATGACTTGTCATTTTTTCATACCAATTTAATGTTTTAAAGTTCTTTTCAACTTCTAATAGTAAGCTTTCAAGATTTTATAACTAGTCAAATCAGTGAATCGTGCTAGACTAGATCAAATCATGTGATTGGTAAGGATTCCATTGATATTTCTCATATTTCGACTCTCTTAACCATCTATTAAATTATTATTATGTTTGATTATGAATTATTCTTGGGTTGTTAATAATTTTATCACGATGTCATATATAGTTCTTCCTTTATAAATTGGACATAAAATGTTAGTCCACTAGACTTTCTTATGAAAATCTTAATTTATTGGTTATTCTTTCTTATTTTGATTAATATATTGCTTTGTTTAACATTTTCCATTTTGCATGCATATGATGATATGTATATTTTATAGTTTTTTAAGTCAATTGAGTGGATGTTACACATGTTTCTATACATAAGTTAGGTCTATATAGATTTTATATAATAATAAAGGTTAAACGTGCAAGACACGTTTTCAAAACGAGTATATATGCATGATCACAAAATTGATGTACTAACTTCGCTCAATTCAAGTGTTGTAGCTTATTTGAGCACAAATTTTAAGAAATAAAAGAGATTTTTAAAATTTATGATTTTAATTTAAAAAGCTGTGTTTTTAAAATTTTGTAATCTCAAACTTTTGATAAATCATGGACAAACTAAAAGTATCAAAGAGGTTCTACTTTATAGAATACACTAATATTAACTTATTAAAATCTTTCGATGCATTTATATTTATGATTTAATTTAAAAATTTGTGTTTTTAAAATTTTGTAATCTCAAACTTTCGATAAATCAAGGACAAACTAAAAGTATTAAAGAGGATCTACTTTATAGAATACACTAATATTAACTTATTTAAAATCTTTCGATGCATTTATGCAGTAAGTTCAATAGAAAAGATCACACATGATGAGTGATTATAAAAAGAGATTATTTTTATTTAAAAGGTAACCACGTAGAATCTAATTAAATATAAAATAATCAAATTTCCTTGAGGAAGGTAACCACATGGAATCTAATTAAAAGTTCTGTTCAATTCAAATTCATCAATAATATTTTCAAGAATGATTTTTTTCGGAAAAGGGTCTAAATACCTTCGAAGTATTAGAAATGGTACAAAACTACCCTTCATCCACCTATTGGTTCCAAAATACCCTTCTCATCTACTTATTGGCTCCAAAATACCCTTCTCATCCACCTTTGGGTTCAAAATTGCCCACTTATTTAACGATTTTAAATCTAAACTGTTCAAATATTTTTAAAAATACTTGACACTCAATTATTAGTTATAATTTAATTTATTATTTCATTTATAAATCAACTCACTATCCACTCATCACTAATTAAACCCCACCCAATTAATAAATCATTTCTAATATCGAATCACCCTAAACACAACTAAAACACGATAAAATTACATATTCCTTAAAAAGTCATCCAAAATTACTTGAGTCCGAATCGAAGCCCAATTATTAAATTTAGTTTGAGCCATTTATTTAGGATGACACTTTCAATATATTCTCTTTCAAGCTATATTCAAATTTTATTATTAAATGTAAAGAAGTAGAACAACCTGAATTAATTTATGTACTCTATTTTAATATAATTTTATAAATATTTATGATTTGTTTTAAATATTAAAATTTTAATATATTATTTTTAAAAAAAAATATTTATTAAGTAAAATCACATAATTGAGACGAAGGAATAAGATGAACATAGTCAGACTTTAAAGTTTATCGATAATTTTAATTTAGAGACTTGAATTATAATATGTTTTTATTGAGGACTTGGATGTATGATAATGTACTTCTATAGATATTTTCGCCTAAAATTTTTAGAAACACTCATTGATAGCAGTTTTCCTGTTTTTGCAATAGTATTATGGCGGATTTATTAATTGAGTGTGATTTAATTAGTAATAGGTATGCAGTGGATTTATTTATAAATCATATTAATAATTTAAATTATAACAAATAGTTGAGCCCCACATATTTTAAAAATATTTAAATAATTTAAATTTAAAACCGTTAAATAAGTGGTCAATTTTGAACCCAAAGGTGGATGACAAGGGTATTTTGGACTCAATAGTGGGTGAGAAAGTATTTTGGAGCCATAGGTAGATGAATGATAATTTTGTACCATTTATAATACTTTAAGCGTATTTTAGGCCATTTTCCATTTTTTTTAAAAAATAAATAAAAGAAAGAACTTTTCAAGAATGTAAAGTAGACATATTTTTAATATGATAGGTCCCTTTTAACACTATGACGAGATGCATAGAAATCTATCATTTTAAGCTCTTTTATTTTAAGCTGATATAACTTGTTAAAAATGACTCACATATACTCTTTTTTTCTTCTTACAAAAGTGAAAAATTCAATTCCAACATTTGTGTAGGGATATATTTGATCATTTTGTTCATCCTCAATATATCCATTTGTTTATCCTCCCATTGTTGCATCCTTTTTCAAAATTTCAATGATCGAATTCGTCCACTTCTTGACATAATGCAAGAAGGTATCCAGCTCCGGACGATCGTAGTAGTCGGAGATCAAATGGATATATTGAGGATTCATAAATACTTATTCAAATAATAATTTTTCAAATAAGGACTACAAGCCTTAAAACAAGACTCATTAATTGGAAAGTAATTATGTGCAATTCAAATATGGAAGTAATTTTGTGCAATTCAAATATTGAGATGTTATCCGCGAGTGTGTTGCACACTTTAATGTATTTGGCTGAATTAGCCAAAAAACTGTCAATATAGCACAACTGAACCTTGTATTGATGTCTAAATGATACAAGTCTTTGGTCTTTATATGGTCCCCATTTTCTACAACAAACCCCAACTACCCTGATTCACTCAATTGAGAAAGCAATGAATATGCAATAGCAAACATAGTTGTACCCTCATTTACAACTTCTTGATTGCAAATTTACTAGCAAAAGAGAGAGAGAAATCAGTGATCATTCAACAGGTAAAGTAAAGTTGTTAGTAATTGAAGATACAAACATTCATCTTCTCGATATCATTTTGTGTTGTGATTTGCAGATTTCAGAAATGGAGGTTGGCTTAGCAGTTGGTGGTGCATTTATCTCTTCAAGCCTGCAAGTTCTCTTTGATAGGCTTGCACCTCAAGGTGAGCTGCTCAACATGTTTCAGAAGCGGAAGAATAATGATGTTCGTCTCTTAAAGAAGCTGAGAATGACTTTGCTTGGTCTTCAAGCTGTGCTCAATGATGCAGAGAATAAGCAGGCATCAAATCAATTTGTGAGCCAGTGGCTTAATGAGTTTCGACATGCTGTCGATTCTGCTGAAAACTTAATGGAAGAGGTCAATTATGAGGCTTTGAGACTTAAGGTTGAAGGTCAGCATCAAAATCTTAGTGATGATTTTTTGCTTAACATAAAGGAGAAGTTGGAAGACACTATTGAAACATTGAAAGATTTGCAAGAGCAAATTGGTGACCTTGGCTTAAAGGACCATTTTGGTTCCACTAAACAAGAAACTAGAACACCTTCAACTTCTTTGGTTGATGATTTTGATATCTTTGGTAGGCACAAGGAAATAGAGGATTTGATTGTTCGTTTATTGTCTGAAGATGCAAATGGGAAAAATCTGGCTGTAGTTCCTATCCTTGGAATGGGCGGTGTGGGTAAGACAACACTTGCTAAAGCCGTTTACAATAATGAGAAGGTGAAGGACCATTTTGGTTTGAAAGCTTGTTTTGTGTTTCTGAGACATATGATGCTTTCAGAATAACAAAAGGGTTACTTCAAGAAATTGGCTTAAATGTTGATGACAATCTTAATCAACTACAAGTCAAATTGAAGGAAAGCCTGAACGAAAAGAAGTTTCTTGTTGTCCTTGATGATGTGTGGAATGATAACTATAACGAGTGGGATGACTTGAGAAATCTTTTTGTACAAGGAGATTTGGGAAGTAAGATCATTGTAACTACACGTAAGGAGAATGTTGCATTGATGATGGGTGGCGGAGCAATCAACGTGGGAACTTTGTCTAGTGAAGTCTCTTGGGCTTTACTCAAGCGACATTCACTAGAAAACAGGGATCCTGAGGAACATCCAGAATTTGAAGAGGTTGGAAGAAAAATTGCAGACAAGTGCAAAGGGTTGCCTTTAGCTCTAAAGGCACTTGCTGGTAGTTTACGCTGCAAATCAGAGGTGGATGAGTGGAGAGACATTTTAAAAAGTGAAATTTGGGAGCTTCCAAGTTGTTTGAATGGTATATTACCAGCGTTGATGTTGAGCTACAATGATCTTCCTGCACATTTGAAGCAATATTTTGCTTTTTATGCAATATATCCCAAAGATTATCCATTCTGCAAAGACCAAGTTATTCACTTGTGGATTGCTAATGGTCTTGTACAACAGTTTCGTTCAGGTAATCAATACTTCCTTGAATTGAGATCAAGATCTCTATTCGAAATGGTTCCAGCGTCTTCTAAAATAGACGTAGATAAATTCTTAATGCATGACCTTGTCAATGATTTGGCCCAAATTGCATCTTCAAAACTTCGTAGTAGGTTGGAAGAAAACAAAGGATCTCATATGTTGGAACAAAGTCAGCACATGTCCGATTCCAAATCAGAGCAGCTGTGGACATTGATTCCAGTCCATAACTATCACCAAAATATGAGGGTGCTGCATAACATACTGCATAACACATTGACAAGACTGACATCCTTAAGGGCATTATCATTTTCATGTTATCCGTTAGTGGAGTTGCCGGATGACTTGTTTATCAAATTAAAGCTCCTGAGATTTTTGGACCTTTCTTGGACAAAGATTAAAAAGTTGCCAGATTCCATTTGTGTGTTGTATAACTTGGAGACACTTCTTTTGTCACGCTGTTATTATCTTGAGGAGCTACCGCTGCAGATGGAGAAGTTGATTAACTTGCATCATCTTGATATAAGCTACATTTCTCTCTTGAAGATGCCGCTACATCTGAGCAAGTTGAAAAGTCTCGATGTGCTAGTGGGATCCAAGTTTCTTCTAGGCAGTCCTGGTGGATTGAGCATGGAAGATTTGGTGAATTGCATAACTTGTATGGATCTCTATCAATTCTAGAGTTGCAAAATGTGGTTGATAGAAGGGAAGCTGTGAATGCAAAGATGAGGGAGAAGAATCATGTTGACAAGTTATTTTTGAAGTGGAGTGAAAGCAGTACTGCTGACAATTCACAAACTGAGAGAGACATAGTTGATGAGCTATGCCCACACACAAACATAAAAGAAGTCCAAATCACCGGATATAGAGGGACAAAATTTCCAAATTGGCTAGCTGATCATTCGTTACTTAAGCTGGTGAAATTGTCTCTTAGCTACTGCCAGGACTGTTATTCCTTGCCAGCACTAGGACAGCTCCCTCGTTTGAAATTCCTTTCCATTAGAGGGATGCATGGAATAACAGAGGTGACGGAAGAATTCTATGGTAGTTCAGCCTCCAAAAAGCCTTTTAACTCTCTTGAGAAGCTTGAATTTAAAGATATGCCAGAGTGGAAGCAATGGCACATACTAGGAAGGAGTTCCCTAAACTTGAGACTCTTTCAATTAAAAATTGTCCGGAGTTGATGGGGAAGTTGCCTGAAAATCTTTGTTCTCTGAAAGAATTGAGAATTTCAGAATGTCCTGAACTTAATTTGGATACATCGCAACATGAGGGAATGAAGCAGATTGTTGAATTATCTATTGTTCGTTGTAACTCTCTTACCTCCTTACCTTTTCGCATACTGCCGAGTTCCTTGAAGAGAATAGAGATATCTGATTGTCAGAAATTGAAATTGGAGGAGCCAGTTGGTGAGATGAGTTATTGTAATACGTTTCTGGAGCATTTGACACTGGAAGAATGTGATTGTATTGATGATCTATCACCTGAGTTGCTCCCAAGAGCACGCGAATTGATAGTTTCTTGTTGACCCAACCTTACAAGGTTTTTGATTCCTACTGCCCCTGAAATGCTCTATTTTATGAATTGTTGTAATCTTGAAAAACTTTCGGTGCCATGTGGGGGGGCCCAGATTACACATTTAAATATTTGGAGCAGTTCGAAGCTGAAGTGTCTGCCAAAATGTATGCAGGAACTCCTTCCATCTCTTAAGCAACTAGAACTGTGGTATTGTCCAGAAATAGAGTCCTTTCCGGAAGGAGGATTGCCCCTCAGTTTACAACAACTTGTGATCATTGATTGCACAAAACTGGTGAATGGACGAAAGGAGTGGCTTTTACCGAGACTCATAAATTTAAAGATCCAAAATGATGAAAATTACAAAGAGATGGAACATGATGGAAGTGACGAAGAGATGGAAAATGATGGCAGTGACGAAGAGATGGAAAATGATGGCAGTGACGAAGAGATCGAGCATGATGGCAGAGAGGAAGAGATGGAACATGATGGCAGTGACGAAGAGATGGAACATGATGGCAGAGATGAAGAGATGGAACATGATGGCAGTGACGAAGAGATGGAACATGATGGCAGTGCTGAAGAGATGGAACATGATGGCAGTGACGAAGAGATGGAACATGATTGCAGTGCTGAAGAGGTCGAACATGATGGCAGTGACGAAGAGATTGAACATGACGGCAGAGACGAAGAGATCAAACATGATGCCAGTGACCAAGAGATGGAACATTGGGAGTTGCCTTCCTCTTTTACAACTCTTAGCATACGCAATCTGAAAACGTTAAGCAGCCAAGATCTAAAAAGCCTCACCTCTCTTCAATGTCTATCTTTTGGTTATTTACCTCAAATTCAGTCAATGTTGGAAGAAGGACGGCTTCCCTCCTCTCTTTCTGAGCTATATTTAAGTTACCATGATGAGCTCCATTCACTACATCTTTGGCACTTCACTTCGCTTCAAAGTCTACATATCATTGGTTGCCGTAATCTCCAATCACTTTCCGAATCAGCACTGCCCTCCTCCCTCTCTGAGCTGACCATCAGGGATTGCCCTAAGCTCCAATCACTTTCCGAATCAGCACTGCCCTCTTCCCTCACTAAACTAACTATTTCCTGCTGTCCATTGCTCACACCACTACTAGAATTTCGCAAGGGGGAATACTGGACAAATATTGCTCAAATTCCCAACATAGTGATCGATAATAAATACTTGTAATGATTAAAACAAATGGTGCTCTGAATAATGTAAGTTATTCTTTACCCCGAGACACTTTTTATTTTTGGTTATTTCACTTTGCTTTTTTGCTAATTCTTTTCCTTTTTTTAAATATCTTGTCGAGCAGTGTGGAGCGTCTATTGCTCAAACAACGTCTACTAACCGAAAATTGCTCATATTTCCACCATAAATGTTGATCGGGAGAACCTGTAATGATTAAAAAGAATGGTGCTTCGATGGATGTAAGTTATTCTATTTCCTTAGTATCTTTTCATTATTGGTTAATTCTTTTTCAGTGAAATCTTGTGTGTATCATTTATTACTTCTGTGAAGTCAAGAAAATATATTTAGATTTGTAAAAAGAAATCTTATTATCTTAATATATGTCAACATCATGAAAGTTCTGCTCATATCTCCGCCATACAAGTCTATGGAGAATACATTCAATGATTAAAACGAATGGTGCTCTCACGCAAATGTAAGTTTTTCTTTAGTTTTAGATAAGAAAAAAAACAAAGGTGATAAAATCTATATATTTGTGTGGGAACACTGGAAAACGAAATCTTGTTTTTTCAAAGATTTAATCGAATTAAAAGATGCACAATACACAAGGTTCGTATCCTATTTATCAAAAATATAAAAGTTTGCCTCTCAAAAAATTTAACACCTTAAAGCATCAGCACTATTCAGGTTTTTATTAATGATTATTCGATATCAACTTAGCAAATTTATTTTCTTTGTCAGGATTTTGGTAACATTATATGTAAGATGTTACCGCTCTGGTTCAGTTTGTAAAAGGATAGTTCTGCTGCAATTCTCTATTGAGTAGTTTGTTGCTTGAATATGGTCTAACAGCAAAGTGTAAGTGAATACCTTTTGTCGCTGACCATAAACGTTAAGTTTATGCTTTGAACTGTTTATACATAAATCTGAGTGATCATTAGAATGATGTATACCTTTGATATTAATGACGTTTAATATTATTTTTAGAATATAAAGTATGTTGTGCTCATCATCAAACGCGTAGCTTTATTTTATGTTCCATAGAGAATCTAAATTTTAGAAAAGATCATCACGGATAATGCCAGAAGTATTGAAATAAGCTAAGTAAACTTCCATTGTCAGAATTAGATGTGTTATAGACATGCAGCTAATTGTTATGCATTATATAATTCTTGGATGGCTGGTATTGGATTGTGTTGTTTTTCTTGTATTCATAAGATACTTAGAACAAAACTTTGAAGCACTTGGTTAGACACAACAAAGTTTAAGAACATTTTCAGAACTAGAAAATAAAAACTAGTAAAGAAACTAGAATCAGAAACAGATTAGAAAAAATATATGAAGTATTTTTCATAAAGAAGAATTGTTGTCAATCTGTGTTTATAGAATCTTACTGATTCTAACAAACTTTGCAGAAACACGAAGTTACCAAAGTTTAATGAACCAGCGAAGAAGACGAACATAAATTACTTCAAAAATCTAAAATCTGTAACACATACCAGAATCTGGAAAAACAGAAAGAAGATCAAGTCCACTGAATGCACAGTGTCCCCTTAAGGAAATTATTCTCATCTAGTATCCGAGGTTTGATTTGGAATATGTCCTCCCAAGATAAAATGATTTCAATCACCAGTATATTGATAACCAAAATGCTGGTGTCAGCGAGCCACTCAACGGCAGTATAAAGTACACTTAGAATATTAGATTTACTAGTAGTAGTAGTAGTAGAAGAAGTCCAGATTTTATTTTATTTTTGAAAAAATGAGAGGAAATCCCTCAATTTATAGAAAACAAATGGTAGTGTGAAAAGGTTCTTATTGTGCCTTACCGGAAAGGTCACAAACCTTTGAAAAAGTCATAATCTTAAGGAAATATCACAACCATTCATGAAAGTAGCAACTTTTCATAAAAGTCGCAACCGATCATAAAAGTCGCAACCTTTCATAAAAGTCGCAATTCATAAAAGTCGCAACTCTTCATTTTCCATTCACACCTTTTAAAACCCAACATATTGGTTTCTATTGCTTATTGACTTAAACTCTTATCGCGTTTTAATTTCACATCTCAATTGCGAAAGACATCATATGTAGCTTGTGCAACCATGTTTAATCGAAAGTATTTAGTTCTTGTAAGCATCAACCATCCCATGTCATGAATGAAACTTTTCTTAATAGTATAATGAAGATATGTTGTTACTATAGAAGTAGAGAGATATGGGAATTGATGTCATTCCTAATTGGGAACAATTGAAATCGATCATGAGGGAAAAGTATATCATCGAGTGGTACAAGCTGTTCAAAATATGATGTCGTCTTACCTACTACTCTTTGTTACAATTACAGACTGTGTGTGGTCTGTAATTGTTACACGTGGATTGATTTAGAGTTCTAAAATTTCTTTTTATTTGCTTTCAGTATGGAGGTTGTGATTTCCAAGTTGTGCAGCCGTCTACTATGACTTCCTTGAGATGAAGCATGACTTGCTGCAAATGGAACATACAACTCTAATGAAACCCAAAGGTACAGTAGAAAAAAAAGTTATTCAAGTATTACACAAGAGAGATATTGGCATTATGGTCATAAATCATTTGGGAAGTAAAGGTTTCTCTGTTCAAGTCGGGAAGCTAAAGCTATTGAACTATGTATGTAATAGCTTGTATTGTTGACTTTGGGTCCTAGGCTCCCACGACTTTAAAATGCATCACTTGGTTCTAATGTCACTTCTTTTTATACCAACAGTCAGTATCTTTCTCGCGTTTTGTCGACGTGGTACATGCCTTAGGATGCTATAATGATGTTCTTTTTACCCTGGATACTAAGACATGTACAAATTTGTAAAATTAGAAAAATAGCTTGTGATCCACGTATGATATATTGCATTTTAAACCTCTTCACCTTACAGTAATCGCTTCCTTAGTCAAATAAAACGATATAGTTTCCTTACTTGTCTGGAGGAATCATACATGTACAACTATATATAGAGAGACATGTGTGCGCTGGTCTGTAATTGCAGTACGTGGATTGGTCAAGAGTTCTAAAATTTCTTTTTAATTGCTTTCAGTAAGGAAGTTGTGATTTCCGAGTCATACATCTGTCTGTTATGACTTTCTTGAGATGAAGCATGACTTGCTGCAAATGGAACATCCAGCTCTAATATACCCAAAGGCCAGATGAGGACAAGACCATGGTTGCTTACGCTTCAACTCAGTTTCTCGTTGTCTTGGTGTTCTCGGGCATAATATTTTGTGTGATAACAAGAAGGATTGGAGGTGTCTTCAGTAGCAAGGTGGTAAAAAATGAGTTGGGAAGTGAAATTATTTTGTAAGGTCCCTTTGCTCAAGTCGAGACACGATAAGGGAAAGCTTTTGAATCTTTAAGTGGTATTTATTCATCAATGAGAGTGAGAATATATATCATCAAGTGTTGCTGCGAGCATGCTAGGCCTTGTGCATCTTCTGCATAATCTATTTTCCTCTGAGCAACTCGCAGATGAGCTTACCAAGGGACTTACTCACGTACACCGTTCCTACTTAATGAACAAATTAAACTAGGCGTGAAGAACCTGTTCATAACACCTAGCTTGAGGGATGGTGTTGAGGAATCAACGATTAGTACAGCTGTGCCTTAGCTGTAATCTTTTGTGGTTAGTTAGACTAGAGTTAGTGGCAGTTGGTCTAGCTTAAGTCGGTAAATTAATCTGTTAGATAGTTTTCCTATTGATCAGTTTTTTGATTGACATGAAATTTACTCTAAATTTGCAGCCTCTTAGTTCTGCTGACATTTCATGAAAGGTGTGTGAGAAATGATATTGTTTTATGTGTACAATGCCTCTAAGTAGACTATAAGTTCCTAATTCTGTTTAGTGCATCAAAGAATATATATCATGGATCTCAGAATCTAACTTCCTACCAGAAGCAAACTCATGAACTTCACCATTAATTTCTACTGAACTGCATCCCGGTTCTTTCGCTATATGTTTTTCCTTCATTGATATCCTTTCATCCATAGCTTCGTCAAACAAGCCCGAGGCTGCATACATATTTGCCATCAATACATAGCCACTGCTTTCATTTGGATTCAACTCAAGCAAATTCTCAGCTGACCATCTGGCCAACTCCATGTTCCCGTGGCTCCTACAAGCCGATAACAAAGAACCCCATATGACAGCATCAGGTTCCATTTTCATACTTCTTATAACCTCTTCTGCTTCTTCAACTAGTCCTGCTCGACCAAGAATATCGACCATACAACCATAGTGCTTGATTGATGGTTCAATACCATATTCCATTTTCATTAATTGAAAGTAGTCTTTAGCTTTATCTACCAATCCTGAGTGATTGCACGCGGTTAGTACTCCGATGAAACTCACAGAATCCGGTTTCAGAATTGAGCATTGTAGCCTCACGAATAGGTTAATCGCATCATCCTCAAATCCATTAGTAGCGAAGCCCAAAATCATAGAGTTCCAAGAAGACAACCCTTTATTTGAGACGCTTACAAAAACATGCCACGCCATTTCAACGTTTCCACACTTGCAATACATGTCTATAATTGCAGTAAGTACAATAACATTCAACTCCACATTGTTCTTCTTAACATACTTATAAATCCAATTTCCTTGTTCAAGTGCTCCTAAGTGTCCACAAGCATTCAACAAGCTCACCAAAGTGAATTCACTAGGCTTAACATTTTCCACTTGCATTGTGCTAAATAGTTCCAATGCTTCATTCCATTTGCCATTTCTAACAAAACCACTTATCATACTATTCCAAGAAACATCATTTCTAGTTGGCATTTTACTAAACAACCTCCAAGAATCATCGATTTCTCCCGATTTAGCTAGGCCTATGATCATGGAATTCCAAGAAACAACATCCTCAATCTCATCCTCATCAAACAATTTCCTTGCTTCAACCAAAAAACCACAACTTGCATACATATACAACAGAGTATTTCTTATGAATGTGTCAAATTCTAGGCCTAGTTTGATGATTCTCCCATGAAGTTGAGCTCCATTTATCGCAAGACCACCTCTAGCATACGCCTTAAAAACCGAAGGATAAGTAAGCAAATGTGGTTGTACTTGTGAATTGTTCAACATTTCAATGAAGAGATGAATTGCATATTGTGGAGTTGAACTCTCTGAGAAGCCTCTAATGATAGTATTCCAAGTGAAAGGAGTTGGATTTTCTATGTGAGTGAAAACCAAGTTTGCATAATTGATGTCACCGATAGGTGGAGACTTGGCTGAAAATGCAAGGACACGGCTAGCTGCTATTTTATCCTTGATTAGACCACTTTTTATAAGATGAGCATGAATCTTTTTGAGATCTGTCATAGTGGTACATTTGGTTTCTAGCATATGAAGATAAGGTTGATCTAAGATGAACTTAGAAATGGAAGTTGATGAACAAACACTTAATGACATCTCTGTCTTTTTGTTGTTTTTGATGTCTAAGGAAGTGGAAAATTTATCAACAATATGTAGAAAGAGAGCAATTTGTTAAGTGTGAGAAGCAGCTCCCAATTGGCATAATAGATAAGGTATGTAGGGCCTATTGGTTCTCAACTCAATCACTTTAGCATTAGGCTGATTTAAGGTCATTCACACCTTTCCTTCTTTTATTTTTCCTTTATTCTCATTTATTTATCTATTTTTTCTGATTTTCCCCATTTTCTCCTATATTTGTTCCTTTTATTTTTGCATTTTTTTTATACATAGTAGACCAAGGCATTTTTTCACTTCATAATAGATTTGAACAATTTGAAGTATATGAAAATATTTTTGGTTTTCTATTTAGTGGGGAAAAAAATGAGATCATTAGATGATGATAATTTTTAAAAAATATAGTCTTAATCTTAAATGTTCCTTAAAACATAATACTCACTCCGATATTGACGATTTAGACTTATTTTTTGAATTAAAAGTGTTAAGAAAAATCATAAAAGTAGAAGACAATACTCTAATTGAGATGCTCAATCAAATTAAAAACTTGATTTTTTTCCAAATGCTTACATTGCTTATAGAATAATGTTAACAATTCCCATGACAGTCGCCTCAGCTGAAAGAAGTTTTTCAAAATTAAAAATAATAAATCTTATTTAAGATTGACAATGTTTCATAAAAGATTAAGTGATTTGGCTATATTATCGATTGAAAAAGAATTATTAGAAGAGATTGACTACACAAAAATTATTAACAACTTTGCATCTCAAAAAACTAAAAAAATAGATTTAAAAAAAAATCATTTATAATTTTTTTTTAAGGCCTCTAGTTTGATTTTGATCTTTGACCACCAATAGATTTGAGCCGCCCCTGGTGAGACATGATCACACAACAAGAATAACATGCTACCACTCTTGAAATACCCCAAAATATAAGGCCTGATACACCCACCCCAATTCTATCTAGCCAAAATGAATTTATATTCTCGAGCTCAATTTAAAGACCGAAAAGGTTTAGCCTACCTCAATGCAGATCACACACGCTCCAAAATCATAATTTCAAAGCTTTTCCCTTTTGAATGGTCTCCAAATGTCGTCATGCTATGAAAAACATAATCACAACATCAAAGCACATTTTTGACACCAAAAACACTACAATTGGCAACCGACGGTATTTAAGAACTTATCATTTGCCTTTAGCGACGTGGTCGGTGGCACCTTAGTCTACAGTCCACGAAGTATTAACATCTCTATCATTAATGCAATACTATAGACATAAGCAAAATGAGGGGTTATAATGCATGATGTTACTTATTCTATTGCAGGCAACTCAGCGTCAAATGACCCATCTTGTGGCAAGAATAACAATCTTTTTTGGCCACATCAATCTTTTTAATACTGTATTTTCTCTCTTTTTAAATTGAGATTTACCCTTTTTATTCGACTTATCAAATCCCGTATTTTTCTATACTTTCTTGTTCTTGCTCTTGTTCTTTTGCTTAGTATTAGAAGTCTCAGCATAATTCTGTTAGAAAAGCTTGATCAATTATTTTAGAAGTGGCACGACGCTCATCTTCTAGCACAAGATGGTGTCCAATGTCTTTAAAAACTTGGTACTTTCATTATGATTGTATGAATTTTCATATATTTCCAACTAGCAAGAAGAGATCTTATAATAACTTGCACTTGTTAGAAAGATTATATGAATAAGGGTGTAATCTTGAATAGTCAAAATGTGATAGATCAAGACAAAATGTCTTAAAGCTTGCAGATTTTGGATTGGCTAGAGCATTTGATATGTACATGATTTTGAAATGAAATTTATCGCTAAACCTGCCTGTATCACTATCATTTCATGTTGTTCCACTTCAAACTTGATCATGCCACTTAAGTGAATGTTTGATCATGCGATATCATATCACGATATAGAATCGTGAAATGAAATCAATGTTTGGACATGTAATTTCACGTTCATTCCATCACATGATTTCATGTCATGAGATGAAAAATCATATTCTCCAAAAATCATTATATGAGAATTCTATATCATGATCTGAGATTTTTTTAAATACAAAAATTGATCTACAAGTTTGTATTTTGTGAAAATAACCCCACAAACTTTTGGAGCTTGGAAAAATAGATTCAGAATGCTGAAAAAGGCATGAACCATTGTGATATTGATACACAAGTGAAAGTTGTCATAGTCTGTGCGGTGCTGCATAATTATTTGCATGAATGCCGAAGGAGTGATTAAATATTTATGGTCTATGAGCATGAAAATATAGTTGCGGATGATATTTACCAACAAATGGCTCAAAGTAACAATGTTGGTTCGTCTTCTCGGTCACATGATCGAGAAATGCGAGTTTAACGTGAGGAGATTGTCCATATTATGTGGGAGGATTATATTAAAGACTAGTTCACTACAATTGATGTTCAACTTTATTTTTATTGAATTAAAGTTTGATAAAACAATTACTTAAGTGGGGAACAAATAGCTTTATAATAATTTATTATCCGATTTTATGATTTTTTGTTTATTTAGTAAGATAAAATAAACAATTGAGGCTATTTTAATAGTTTTACAACTTATGAGATTTTTACGTTTATGAGGAAATATACGACACAAAAATTTTATATCGCATATCCAAATAAACCTTCAATTTCATCTCATGATTCCATATTATGATACCATATCATGATTCCATATCGCATGGCCAAACGGACCCTAAGTGTTATGTGATATAAAACTGGTCATGTGGAAGACTTACATTGGAAAAAGAATAATCCTTAGTGGATCATTCTAGAGATATGGAGAATTTCTTGGACCTTTATATATATTGCTTAGAATTAGTACGAAATAAAAATAATCCAAGAGATGATTTATATTTTGGTATAGTAAACATGTAATGAAATCAACAAGAACTTATATTTTATTCATTGACAATATAAAAATTGTCATTTAACTAAAATCTAGTTATTTGTTATTGCTCATATTAATCACCTAAAACTGAAAATAAACAACCTTTTACAAGAAGTTAATTACATAAAATATTGAGAAATTTTATGATAAATATGATGTAAATATAAAATAGATATTGATCAAAAAATCTTTCGCAAGAGTAGCTTCTTAACAGTATGTATTATGTACAACATTTCATTATTGTATTGGCAAACAAGGATGCACCAAAAGTTATTAAGCCCTTCCAATGCATACTTACTTGTTACTAAATCATAACCTGTCAACATGGGTTTCTTTAACTAAAATAGTAATATTTATAACATTCTCTACAATAGAGGTTTTTTTTTCTTTGGATTTTGACTTGAAATGCATAATGAATCTTTTTGTTGTAATAAAATGATACCTTGTTAAAATGAGAGAAGTATAAAAAACACTCCTAAACTTAGCAAAAATTATTAGTTTTATCCTCAAATTATTGACAGCCTTAAAAATATCCCTCTACTTGACAAAGTAAACTTAGATACACTCCTGATATGCAACATGACATAGTAGGTGGTCTCAATCTCTTGTAGGAGTTCTTAATAAAAATCAAGAGAAGTGTTCAAAACACCCTTAAACTTGATGAACATTTTGGGCTGAATTTCACTAATTTTGCAAGATCGGTAGTGTATTTAACTTCAATTAGTCAAGTAAAGGGGTGTTTTTAAGGCTGTCAATAGTTCGGGGATGAAACTAATAATTTGTGTCAAATTTAGGATTATTTTTTACTTCTCTTATTTTGACAAGGTATCAATTTATTGCAATAGAAAGATCATTATGCACTTCAAGTAAAAAAAAATCGAAGAGAGAAGCCTCTATGTGCATAGGAGATACTAAAGTGAGTACTAATGTGTAGAATTAGTTTTTTTTTTTTAAAAGTAGGCTATAATATTTTGGTACTACTTTAATGGGATAACTACATAAAATTAGGCCAATCACTTGGTCTGATTGCATAACGTTATTCGTGAAAATAGCTAAGGTCAATCACTTGGTCTAATTGCATCACTTGGTCTAATTGCATACAGTAATATTATTTGCAAACCTATATTTCAATTATACCTTACAAGTTACAACTAATCATTTAAATTATCTAGAGTTTGTAACATTTCGCTCGAATATCAGGTCCAAAATCTAGAGTTTTTAATTATTTTTCTCCTTTTTTTCACCTATATATCTACGATTAGTTACGTTCTCAATAAACTATAGGAATGTAGTCTCTTATCTATTAATAATTATATGACATCACACCTATAGTTTATCGAGAACATAATCATAGATAGAAGGATATAAAAGTTGCGAATTATGATAGGCGCTTAGTAGGTAGTTGAGTGTGGTCTAACCTTTCAATACATACTTTGAACATGGAAACAATTACAATTGAATGAAACTATTGCCTTTCCCCCATTAAACATTGTTTGAAGTGCCCATTTTGTACCATTGTAAGAGTAATTGATGAAGTTATGTCATGTATTAACATTCATCTAGACTGCACTTGGAAACATTCCACTACAAGTGTAATATGAGAACATCAAGGACACATGCCTTGTGTGCGAATCATTCTTTTGAGGAGTTTCTAAGTTCATGGAGCTAGCGACAATATATTTTGTAAATCCATTGTTAAATATTAATTACCTAAAACTGGAAATGAAGAAGTTTTCATAACAAGTCAATTACATAAATTATTGAGAAATTTTATGATAAATACGAGTTAAATCTATAATAGATACTGAACATTTGATAAGATTAAAAAAAAGGAGGATATAGAAATACACATAAATATTTTACAAAGAAAATGGAAAATGTAAATATGACAAAGTGAAATAAAAGGTGAATAATTACTAACTCTTACGTCCGCCAAGTTAATAGATAGCAACAAATCTTATATGCAACTCATCACTCTAACTTATGAGAAATGGTTGGTCAGGCAATTGTTGATGCAACAACATTAAGTTGTTGGTTAACTTTTTGTCTGAGTTGATAAATCACACAATCAAAATTAAAAATACAAAGATCATAATATTTAATATCAGTATCATTAAACACTGCCGAATTGACATTCTTGGCAACATGGGATGGAGAGGGGGAAACATTGACGCAAAGATAGAGGAAAGAAAATTAAGAAAGTAAATAATACCCAACACAATCTAAATATGGGTACTTTTGAGAAACCTCTTAACCTGCTTTTATAGGTAGATTTCCACTAAAGAGGGAGCTTTCTTTAATGGAAATTCACCTACAAAAATAGGTCAAGAAGTTTCTCCAAACTACCACATATTCATAAAGTGTTGAGTATTCTTTACATTCTTAATTGATCTCTTTCGTCTAGCTCTATGAAAATGTTTCTCCGTCCCCATTTCCTTGGTGTCAAGTATGACAATTCTCGATTGGTGTTTGATCATAATGATATTGAATATTATGATTCTTATATTTTAAATTTAAATCTTATGACTCATCAACTCAGAAAAAAGTTGACCAACAACGTACCTAACGTTGTTGTGTCGATTTTACAAAACAAATCATTTGGCATACGTTGGACTAATGAGTTCCACGCAAGATGTGTTGCTATTGTTGATGAATTTGGTGGGTCTAGGGGTTAGTAATATTTTACCCTTTTTCATATCATTTTTCTATATATATATATATATATATTTTTTTTTTACTTTTCTTTCTAAAATATGTATGTGTGTATGTGTATCCCCCTTTTTCTTCTTATAAGATGTTCAATATCTGTTTTAGATTTAACACATATTTATACATATCTATCGTACAATTTTTCAATGTTTTATGTAATTAACATGTTATAAAAGGTTATTACTTTCAGTTTTAGGTGATAAATATCACTTAATATGACTTGTTCATTATTGTAGTTTTTTTTAATAATTATTTTGATATGCTTCACTTGGGTCAATCGAAAACAATCTCTTGAGCTCACTTCCACAGGGTAGAAGTAGGGTTGCATGCACATCCAATTTAATACAAATGAAAATGAAAATAATATGAGATTTAATTAATGTCTTATCTCTCTAGTGTTTTCAATATATACTTTCAGTCAGCTAGCTTCTTTGCATAACATGGGAAGAGAACCAATGTCAGCTACAGTTTAATGAAATGTTGTTTGAAGTATTCATTTAGTTTCACTGTAAGAGAAATTGATGAAGTTATATAATAAGTACTATTAACTGCAATAACATCCGTCCAGACTATATAGTTGCAGTAAATTACCTGAGGAAGAGAATTGAACCTCCAAATGTAGTAAATATTTTTTCTTTGACACTAGCTCAAAGAAGAGAGGATTCATTATGGCTCGTTCAAAAGTACAACCTCTGTCGAGAACATACAGAGCCATTGTATCAATTGTTGGGTTTTATTTGCCCTAAATTTCTTACCATGAATAGGTTTTTCTTTTAGAAAAAGTTTTGGATTGACTAATCCTTTTCTGGTAGAAAAAGGTTTATGACTCTATAAATAGAGGCATGTTCCTTCTAATTTAATCAACATTCACAATGTAGTCACCATAACTTTGGACACAGAGGACTACAGCTGAAAAATCAAATAAAAAGACATTCATTCAATGATGAAATCACATTTCTAGTTTCTTGTATTTTTATTGTAAGAAATCACTGGCTCATCATTAAATATACAGTTTTAAGATATTAATTAAATAACAATTAGCTAGAATATCTGAAATTGAAGCATCAAACACTTGAAACACAAATATTACAGATCTAATGATAGAGAGCATGTACTTGCATATATTGATAACGTAAGTAATTTTTCTATATATGTTATTGTAAGTTGTCTGTTGTTTATTTTTCTATATATGTTCTAACCCAATTTAGAACTATTGAAATATCATTACGAATTAACTGAAGATGCAAACCAAATAGAGAGGTGGAAAGTTGAAATCAAGAAAGGATTCACTTTATTATTTAATTGAAGTTAGGTTTATATATCTCCTTTTTATTAAATCCCAGTAGCATATTCTTGCAAACACTCATTCAAATTTACAAACAAAATCTATGAGTCCCTTTACCTAAAACTTAAATCTCAATAACGCAATCTTTGTAGCTGCGAAAGAAAGTAAAAGCCCCAAATTCAGACGATATATCATGTCTGGAAAAAACAAAGTGAAGATATATCATGTCTGGAAAAAGTAACGAAGCTCAAATAGCAGTCAATAGCGAACAGCCAAAAAAGACATAAAAATTAAGCAAAGAAAACACAATTTGGGATTTGAGATAAATTTATCACATCAAAAAAAAATGGAGCAGATACATACATGGAAGAAACCAAAAGATATAATCATAGAAGCGGTGTAATCTGTCAATGGAGTTCCTACACCAGAATAACAGCCACCTGCAACTACTATCAAAATACTCCTTCCAGAAGCAACCATGTCCTCCATCACCTATGACAGAGATTATACTGTTGCGGGTTAATTAGGGTTTAAGCATAAAGGTAAAATGGTTTGATATAGCCTTATATAGAGAGAGGTGTTAAAAAGGGAAGGGCCCAGCCCATTTCGACCTAAGCCTCACGGGCCAAGAAATTTGAAGGGCTAGGATGGATCGGCTCGTCATTTTGAAGGGTCTAAAAATGCTCGACTCAACCCCGCTCTAGAAGGGTTGAGGTTTGGGCCGAGCTAGCCCTTCTTTTTTTTTTTCTTGTTTTTGTTTTCAAGTTTATAATTTTATAACATCAAGAAAAATGAGAAGATTTTAAAATAAAATATGAAAACGTTCATGTTGTTTCAACAACAGTAGCAAAAAATCTAGTATAATTAGCATGTATATTGCAAACCGAATACGCGAGCGAGATAAAAGAGTGACAAGCAAGATGGGAGGGAGACGAACCCACGATATTTATCTATGTATCTTAGATACATGTGAATATACTTGAGTTTATCTAGAACAACGTACGTGTATTGTGAGCCCTTCTATTTACGTGATATAGCCTTATACTTGTATGAATTTTTATTGTGAACCCTTCTATTTACTCTTTTGTTATCCGAACTCATTGAACCTCAGTATTTCAATATAATTGTTAACTTGATGTTGTGTGTGTTGCACAAACACTTATATGTTGGCTAAACAAACAAATTTTTTGATTCATGTAGGAATATTTCAATCACGTATAAAATGACTAGCATGAGACAAAGAAAACTCATTTTTCATAGTTCATCTAGATATGTCTACTTTTGTTTGCAAAGGGCGTAATTTTTTCATTCTCTCATGAGGTCAGTTCCTCCGTGATTTCCTCCTTCTTCCACGAGCTCAGTTTAAGGTATTTTGTCTTTTGATATGCATTATAAGTTTCTTGGTTTTTCATGTTATATTAGTTCGTATATTTTTTTTCTTTGTCTTTTTGTATTTGTTTGATTTTAGGTTCGAGTGTCATTGAATATTGGAGATTTTATTTTGATTTGTGCCTAATGTTAGTGTAATATGCTTGTGTAGTGAGTATTATGACTTCAATAGAATATTTCATAAATTCGAGTAGATTCTAGGATTTATTCATAACGTCTCAATATCAACTTAAATTTCTATTATTTTTCATCAATTATCTTAGGTATTGATTCTGTTAGTGGTCCATTGTTAAATATATATATATATATATATATATATATATATATATATATATATACACACACTACTTTATGTACACATGTGTTGCACGCGATTTCCGATTAAGAAAATTTTGTTACAGTAAATACTATTATTTATTTAGCGAAGATTTTAATAACATGGTTTGAACAATATAATATTACATATTCTTTTGTATATGTTCAATGTGAATCATAGTATATATCTCTTATTCACGCGAACATATGAAGATGATCAATGAAATTTTTTATTAGTTAAATGAATATATTAATTTCAATTTACTAAGGTTCAATCATGTAATTCGTGGTATCTCAATAATATTACCTTATAGAATATATTTGTTGTATATTTTTCTTGTCATCTATTAAAATGTGTTTGGACATGTATTTCACGTTATAATGTTCAGTAGTCATATGAACATGTGAAAAGAACAATTATATTTTATTTTTTAGAACTATTTTTAGTATATTGTTTTGTATGTTAAAAGTTATAACATAATAAATGGTGTTTTGTTGTTGACTATCATATGGACTTCTCAATTGACTGTGTAAATAAATTAGATCTAGTTATCTAGTTAACTGAGAATTGTTTTTATTATTTTATCGGAAAATTTTAAAGTTAAATTAAAAAATATTTTTTATCTTTGAAATCATATATATATATATATATATATATATACTCACATGTTTATCTTAAACCCAACAAAGATATAGTTCATATACTGTAAATAATTTACAATATATTCAATAAAGCATGATTCATCAGAGGAAAAATAACAACATTGTGTTATCACATATATAGGGGCGGTATAATAATATGAATAATTATTGGTCAAAAGTTAATTAGGGAAAATGCATAAGTACCCCCTGAATCTATGTCCGAAATTCCAAAGACACACTGATACAATACTAAGGTCCTATTACCCCCCGAACTAATTTAATAAATAATTTTCTACCCCTTTTCAGCCTACGTGACACTAGCTTAAAAAAATGTCAACACACGCTGGGCCGACAAGATAATGATAGGTTGAGGGGTACTTGTGAAATTTCAGGAGTTATCACCACAACCATGTACTTAACAAGTTACAAAGGAACCACTATTAGCAACTGATTTAACTTCGATCTGATAAAATTATTACAGAAAAGGCAGCCAAGGTTGTCATACAACTAATGGCACAAGTAATACGCTGACAAAACTGTATATTTTCTGTTTTGACCGAAAAGAAATATGTCTTTTCACTCACAACTCGATAGTAATCAACATATACTAAGATCAAAGGCATCACTTACAACCTTATTTAAACCCACTCAATGAAACAAATCACACGTAATCTTTTAATATATAAGAAAAAGAATAGTAGAAGATTAAAAAAAATCGTGGTTAAAAAAAATGAGAGAAAGTATTTTTGTGTCTTATAGGAATAGTCACAACCTTTTGAGAAGTCAAAACCTTTTGAAAAAGTCACAACTTATTGGAAAATGAAGAAGTCACAACTTATTGTAACTTTCGAGAAGTCAAAACCTTTTGGAAAAGTCACAACTTATTGAAAAATGTAGAACTCACAACTTATTGAATAAGTTACAACTCCTTGGAAAGGCACAATTCTTTGGAAAAGTCACAACTCAGTGAAATTATATTTTTTGTGTCTTGTCGGAATAATCATGACCTTTTGAGAAGTCACAACCTTTTCGAAAAGTCACAACTTATTGAAAAATGACATGTCCATGAAGTCACAACTCTTTCAAAAGTCACAACTCATTGAAAAAGTCAACTGTTTGGAAAAGCCACAACTCAGTGCAAAATCACAAACCTTTGAAAAAAGTAACAACTTATCAGAAAAGTCACAACTCACTGAATATATATATATATATATATATATATATATATATATATATATATATATATATATATATATATAATAGAATATAGATATAGATAGATATATCAATTGTGTATAAGAATCATGACACCTTGTTGCATTAAAAAATAGGGCTTTTTTCTATTATTATTTTTTATTTTAGAATATTTTCCAAGTACGAAAAAATTCACTAATATTGTTATTTTTCTTATCACTTAACAGGCATAGTAAGTAAATAACTACAATAATAGTGACACTTTAAATTTATTATGGAGGGTGTTTTGTATATGATCTTGAGATAATCTATGTCAAAGGAACCATTAATCTTGAAAAGATTAATATATATGTATATGAATTGCATATCATATTGCTTCATAAATTAGCACTGGAAATGGATGATGAAAATGTGGAAATATTTGATGCAGAATCAACAAGAATGATGGCTATTACATGTTAAATATTGATTTGTTGTTTTAAAAATTCTTAATAATGTGAATGATTCAGATTTTGTTGATGTATCAAATTAATTTACCTTTAGTTGTTGAGGAGCTACCGGTATTGCGTAACACTAATGATGATATATCCTCCCCATAAAAAATAGTGTTGATGTATCCTCCTCCCACAAAAAGATAGAGTTGGTGTGTCTTCATCTCAACCATTTAATGAAAATTAAAATAAAGGCTTAAATGAAAACCAGTCCCTTAGAGTTAAGGACTAGTCTCCTAGAGTAAATGTAGAGTTTCATTTTTATTCTGATTCACTCTATGATGTTGATGAAACATTTATAATTTGAGGAGGAATTGCTTAGAGCTAGACAATCTAACATTCAAGAACAAGCTAAATAGAAAGTTGATAGGGTAAAACTATATGAGCAACCGTCTGGCCCTGTAGGTATAGATACTGGTTTGAAAACATTTATAAGTGCAAGAGGAAAGATGGAGACGTTGAGCTTGGAACCCTAGTTTTCTTCCTAGAACTTTAGAGAGATTAATTATGTAAAAAAGTTTCCTTTTGTGTTCAATTATCTATGTGGCAAAAAAGACAAGGTGTGTGATCTTCTTCTCTTCACATGTCTAAACCAAGTTAACCTCACTTCTCTCATGTTATTCACCATGAAAGTGTTGTTGAATACTGTAAATTAACGACATTTTGGTGCAATAACATATTTCTAGTGTAAGACCACAAAATTAAAATGTCTTCTTTACTTTCTATAAGCTTGAAACTCTAGCTTTCTTACTAGAACTTGGAACAAGCTCTTTTTATACCTTAGTAAATGAAGCCTAGAGAAACAAGAGACAATGGGAGAGTTTGAACTTGGAACCCTAGCTTTCTTCCTAGAACTTGAGAGAGATTATAGGGGATGAACTTGGCTGTGAATTGGGGATCTGAGAGAATGAGAGAGTTAGGTAGATTTAGGGATTGAGAGGTAGTTATAGATATTAGAATTAGGTCAAATGAAGTGGCATCGACATTAAATACATAAAAAAAAGACCCAAATATACCTTTAAGAATTAACTGGCGGAAGTGATCTATGATTGGGACCTAAGGTATGTAGACCTTTCTATGGCTCGTACTAGTCAACCGTAGAACCAACTTCAGAAATTCATCCACTTCCCACAGAACCATTCAATGATTTTTCCAATTTCCTACGTTTCGTAGAGACAACTTATAGAGCCCAATTTAAAGCACGAAATTTACTAAGCCTAGAATCCTTCTATGCAACCCAGATATGACCCATATGACTGACTACATCCCGCCCTATCTATTTGTAGGCCCAACATCAGAGTCTCACCATTTCTGAAACTCAACTCAACTACTTTCTTCCTACGACCCGTAGGATTTCTTATAGTTTGTAGCTAAGAGTCACAGTTCCTGAAACAAGGAAAAACATATGAACTCTTCCTTTTCAATCCAACTTATCAATTCCTGAAATGTTACACTAATGATAATGCTTCATCTCATATCACTAGTTATTCTTCTAATTGTCAATCAGTTCATCCCTTCTTTGATAAATTGTGAAAATGTTTTGGTTGAAAGTATAAGTCAAGTTTCACCATCACCTACGGTTTAATACTCCCAAATAGCTAATAAAGAAGCTAGATGTGTTGTTGATTTCTCTTCTACTATTAATTCTCTTTTATTTGCTTCTAATCTTTACCAGCATCTCGCACTTATGACTGTAAAATTTTGTGGCATGCTAAATTAGGATATCTGCCTGTTGTAAAATGAAGAATATCTCTACCATATCTATGAGCTTTTGTACTGACAACCTTTGTATCACATGTCTTATGGAAAGACATACTTGTATACCTTTCTAGTAAAGTACTATTATTACCAACAAATTTTTTAACTATTACAAATTGACCTTTGGAGATCATACCACAAATCCACTTATGATAATTACGATTATTTCTTGACGATGGTGGATTACCATAGTAGATCGACTTGGACACAGTACATGATATGCCAAAGTAATGCACGGCAAGTTATGGAAGCCTTCATATCTCAAATAGAAGACCAATTTCAAACCAAAGATCATGCCCTTATAAACTTTAACAAAATGCTGTGATAGGAAGGAAACACAAATATCTTTTGAAAACAACAAATGCATGTACTTATTTTTCAATCAAAATTTCCTACGAGATATCGGATGCCTTTGTTTTCCTACAATTTCGAAAGCCCACAATGACAAATTTGAATCAACGGTAACACCACATATTTTGTTGGATACCCTTTCAATACAAAAGGCTACAAGGTACCACATCAAGCTACTAAGAGAGCTCATATATTTAGATATGTTCTCTTTTCACGAAACTATTTTTCCTTATATTATTGATCCTGATGGTTCGAGTTTCAATTATGTCTTGAAATTACTTTTTTATCATTTGGATAATTTTTTTTATATGTGTGATACAACAAGCACTTTTGTTAATAATTAATTGTTGGAAAGAAACACATTTTATGAAGTTACTACTAGCCAAGTAACCAATAATATTGATGTACATACATTGGATTCAAATGCATATCCACAATCATCTAACCATGTACCATCCCTACCTAGTCCTAGCACACATGTTTCTAGTGACGCCCCACCGTCACCTGCACCTTTGAGGACAACTAAGACAATTCATACCGCCAACTATTTGAAAGAATACAACTACACTTTACTAACTTGTTTTCCCCTACACCTACATCTAACACCCCCGATCCACAACGTTCATTCACTTCATTCATATTAATCATGACCATGTGACACGCTCGGAAGCACCACCTAGACGTAACCAGCGTCTAGTCCTCAAAGAGGAATTAGACTAGCCCTTAGAATACACCATGAGATATCATTGGTAGAAAAAATGTGGAAAATTAAAACTTTTACATAGTGAAGTGTACTTAGACTTCTCACATATCATATATGGAGTTTACATAGACTCCTCCCTTATGAAGTTTATATAGATCTATCATTTAGCATGGTCAATTCATTTAAGTAGTTTAATACTTTGTCTCACATATATCCATTTAAAGTAGAGTACAAAGGTTTGGGCATAGACCTTACAAGTACAATATGTCACATATAGGCTTAAAACAATAGTCTCAAGAATAAGTTTCTTTAGGCATAAGCAATACTACTAGGATAAAACAAGTGGCACCATCCTCTAACTTTGAGGACTCACCAACAACTTGGGGAAAAGTCCAAGTCTTCTTGCAAATGGCCCCGAAGCACCTCAACATCCCGAACCTACATATTTGTAGAAACATAAGGAATATGGGTTAGTACAACCACTTGTACTAAGCATGGAAACATATGCACATTAAATCTTTGAAGACGTGCATAAAATGGACCATTTATTTGGAACATATTAAGTCATTTGGAAAGCCTTTATGTATACATATATGAGAGCATATACAAGCAAATGATCAAAACCACATAAGACATACTCATATTCATACATAGTAACAACACCAACATAAAGTCATATTAGCATATAATGTTCAAGAATTCATATCATCAAAGCATATAAAACCCTTACCAACAATCCCATCCCAAGCCTACAACTGCAATGCTCATGTGAAGCCCCATAACCCCACATAATCAAGTAAACTAGAAAAGAGATCATAAGTAATGCCTTACCTCATATGACATAACATAATGAGTAGTCACCAACATAAATATCAACTTAGACCAATATCATGTTCATCAAATGAAACCAACATCATATAAGAGCAACATCATATAGGACCAACATGATACATTTCGTTATAACACAAGTGCATAAGAACATAAGAACAACCTCCTATGACTCCCCTCAACGTCAACTTGTGTAATGCATAGGTAAAGTCCCATACCCTTACCCATAGTAAGTAGTACCCCTTAAGTCACCCTAGTTAGTGTCCATCTTTATTAATTTCATTCATTCATTTTACTTTCGCGAACAATCGCATTAACCGACAATAGACCATGTAAGCTAAACATGGAATCCGATGTCATGAAACCCTAAATCGAAAGAAGGTGCTCTACTTGCCAAGGTAGAACCAAAACATGAACATAACATTCTAGGTGGATCCACTAGTTTGCATTCCTATGGGGGGGAAACATAGTTAAGGAACTAGGAGATATACTAGAAACTCATGTATGAACGAACATTGCATGGTAGTCTCTATCTCATGAGAACATTAGTGAACCTACCTTCCTTCTTGGTAAAGGACACCTCTCATATCTAGTTTGCTCGGTGCTAAACTAAATTTTCTTTGAAATGCTTTTAGGTCATTCTTAATCATCAAATCTTAATATAGGCCATAGGAGACTAACCCTATGTATAATCATTTGATTTTCTCATTAGGTATAGGATGAGAAGTTCCTTTCATCACAATCCATCATTAGTGAGATCAATACATCATAGTCATATCATATAAGGCACACAAGAGAATCACCTTCAACCTTGTATCATCATACCCTTATCATGATCTCACAATTCAACATATTCATAACATGCCATCATAATAATCATATAATCATCTTCTTAATCTATTCACATAATCATACTTAAATTAAATATCATCATCAAGAATGAACCAACATTATTGAAGTAGAGAACTCATAATCATAAAGGTCTTACTAAATAGCTTCCAAAACCTTCTTCAAGATCTTACCATCAATTCATCAAAAATTTTCAATGATACACTCATCATCATCATCATTATAGTGAATTAAATAATAACATAATCAATTCCAACAACCCTAATCATATACAACTTCAATTCATGGCTAGGGTTAGGGAAAAGGGTTCAATAATGAATCTTTTATAGAAACTAGGTCAAATACTCAGAAATATAACAACTTCACCATTAATTGACCATAGATTATCAATATAAACCAACACAATACAACATCAAATAAATTTGAAAAGGAATTCACAAAATTGAACGAAAACCCATGTTTTTGACAAGGAAATAGTAAGGAACATATCTAATCAAGGAAATGGTAAGGAACATACCAACATAAAAAATTTATAAGTCTCTTTGTAATTTCAGAACAACAAGGACACATGCCTGGTACGATTCATTCTTTTGGGGAGTTTCTAAGCCAATGGAGCTAGCGACAATATGTTTTGCAAATTCATTGTTAAATATTAATTACCTAAAACTGAAAATGAAGAAGCTTTCATAACAAGTCAATTACATCAATTATTGATAAGTTTTATGATAAATACGAGTTAAATCTGTAATATATATTGAACATTTGGTAAGATAAAAATAAAGGAGGATATCGAAATATACATAAATTTTACAAAGAAAATGGAAAGCGTAAATATGACAGTGAAATTATAGGTGAAAAATTACAAACTCTTACGTCCGCCAAGTTCATAGATAGCAACAAATCCTGTATGCAACTCATCACTCTAACGTATGAGAAATGGTTGGTCTGTCAAAGTTGATGCAACAACATTAAGTTGTTGGTTACCTTTTTATCTGAGTTGATAAATCACAAGATCAAAATTTAAAATACAAGGATCATAACATTTAGTATCATTATCATTAAACACTGACCGAGTTGACATTTTTTGCAACATGGGATGGAGACGGGGAAACATTGTCGCAAAGATAGAGGAAAGAAAATTAAGAAAGTAAATAATACCCAACACACTCTAAATATGGGGTACTTTGGACAAACCCTTGACCTGCGTTTATGGGTAAATTTCCTCTAAAGAGGGAGATTTCTTTAATGGAAATTTACCTATAAAAATAGGTCAAGACGTTTCTCCAAACTATCACATATTCATAAAGTGTTGAGTATATTCTTAATTGATCTCTTTCCTCTAGCTCTGTGAAAATGTTTCCCCGTCCCTATTTCCTTGGTGTCAAGTATGACAATTCTCGATTGGTGTTTGATCATAATGATTTTGAATATTATGATTCTTATTTAAATCTTATGACTCATCAACTCAACCTAACGTTATTGCGTCGATTTTACAAAACAAACCACTTGGCATACATTGGACTAATAAGTACCACGCAAGATGTGTTGCTATTGTTGATGAATTTGATGGGTATAGGGGTTAGTAATGTTTTACCCTTTTTCATATCATTTTTCTATATATGTTTTTTTTCGTTTTTTACTTTTCTTTCTAAAATATGTATGTGTGTATGTGTATCCCCCTTTTTTTCTTATCAGATGTTCGATATCTATCTTAGATTTAACACCTATTTATACATATCTATTGTACAATTTTTCAATGTTTTATGTAATTAACATGTTATAAAAGGTTATTTACTTTCAGTTTTAGGTGATTAATATCACTTATAATGACTTGTTCATTATTGTAGTTTTTTCTAACATTTATTTTGATATGCTTTCCTTGGGTCGATCGAAAACAATCTCTTGACCTCACTTCCTCAGGGTAGAAGTAGGGTTACATGCACATCCAATTTAATACAAATGAAAATGAAAATAATATAATATTTAATTAATATCTTATCTCTCTAGTGTTTTCAATATATACTTTCAGTCAGCTAGCTTCTTTGCATAACATGGGAAGAGAACCAATGTCAGCTACAGTTTAATGAAACGTTGTTTGAAGTATTCATTTAGTTTCACTGTAAGAGAAATTGATGAAGTTATATAATAAGTACTATTAACTGCAATAACATCCGTTCAGATTTTATAGTTATTGTAAGTTACCTGAGGAAGAGAATAGAGCCTCCAAATGTAGTAAGTATCTTTTTCTTTGACCCTATCTCAAAGAAGAGAGGATTCATTATGGCTCGTTCAAAAGTACAACCTCTGTCGAGAACATACAAAGCCATTGTATCAATAACATCTTGTCATAGAAATTGCCAGTTCACCATAGCTTTGGACGAAGAGGACTACAGCTGAAAAATAAAACAAAAAGACATTCATTCAATGATGAAATCACATTTCTAGTTTCTTGTATTTTTATTGTAAGAAATCACTGGCTCATCATTAAATATACAGTTTTAAGATATTAATTAAATAACAATTAGCTAGAATATGTGAAATTGAAGCATCAAACACTTGAAACACAAATATTACAGATCTAATGATAGAGAGCATGTACTTGCATATATTGATAACGTAAGTAATTTTTTATATATGTTATTGTAAGTTGTCTGTTGTTTATTTTTCTATATATGTTCTAACCCAATTTAGAACTATTGAAATATCATTACGAATCAACTGAATATGAAAACCAAATAGAGAGGTGGAAAGTTGAAATCAAGAAAGGATTCACTTTATTATTTAATTGAAGTTAGGTTTATATATCTCCTTTTTATTAAATCCCAGTAGCATATTCTTGCAAACACTCATTGAAATTTACAAACAAAATCTATGAGTCCCTTTACCTAAAACTTAAATCGCATTAACGCAATCTTTGTAGCTGCGAAAGAAACTAAAAGCCCTAAATTCAGACGATATATCATGTCTGAAAAAAAAAAAAGCGAAGATATATCATGTTTGGAAAAAAAAACGAAGCTCAAATAGCAGTCAATAGAACAGCCAAAAAAGACATAAAAATTAAGCAAAGAAACACAATTTGGGATTTGAGATAAATTTATCACACCAAAAAAAAATGGAGCAGATACATACATGGAAGAAACCAAAAGATATAATCATAGAAGCGGTGTAATCTGTCAATGGAGTTCCTACACCAGAATAACAGCCACCTGCAACTACTATCAAAATACTCCTTCCAGAAGCAGCCATGTCCTCCATCACCTATGACAGAGATTATACTGTTGTGGGTTATTTAGGGTTTAAGCATAAAGGTAAAATGGTTTGATATAGCCTTACATAGAGAGAGGTGTTAAAAAGGGCAGACAAAGCCCATTTCGGCCCAAGCCTCACGGGCCAAGAAATTTGAAGGGCTAGGGTGGATCGGCTCGTCATTTTGAGGGATTTAAAAATGCTCGACTCAATCCAACTCTAGAAGGGTTGAGGTTTGAGCCGATCTAGCCCTTCTTTTTTTTTTGTTTTTCTTTTCAAGTTTATAATTTTATAACATCAAGAAAAATGAGAAGATTTTAAAATAAAATATGGAAAACGTTCATGTTGTTTCAACAACAGTAGCAAAAAATCTAGTATAATTAGCATGTATATTGCAAACCAAATACGCGAGCGAGATAAAAGAGTGACAAGCAAGATGGGAGGGAGACGAACCCACGATGTTTATCTATGTATCTTAGATACATGTGAATATACTTGAGTTTATCTAGAACAACGTACATGTATTGTGAGCCCTTCTATTTACGTGATATAGCCTTATACTTGTATGAATTTTTATTGTGAACCCTTCTATTTACTCTTTTGTTATCCGAACTCATTGAACCTCAATATTTAAATATAATTGTTAACTTGATATTGTGTGTTATGCACAAACACTTATATGTTGGCTAAACAAACAAATTTTTTGATTCATGTAGGAATATTTCAATCACGTATAAAATGACTAGCATGAGACAAAGAAAACTCATTTTTCATAGTTCATCTAGATATGTCTACTTTTGTTTGCAAAGGGTGTAATTTTTTCATTCTCTCATGAGGTCAGTTCCTCTGTCATTTCCCCCTTCTCCCACGAGCTCAGTTTAAGGGCATTTTGTCTTTTGATATCTATTATAAGTTTCTTGGTTTTTCAAGTTATATTAGTTCGTATATTTTTGTTCTTTGTCTTTTTGTATTTGTTTGATTTTAGGGTCGAGTGTCATTGAATATTGGAGATTTTATTTTCATTTGTGCCTAATGTTAGTGTAATATGCTTGTGTAGTGAGTATTATGACTTCAATAGAATATTTCGTAAATTCGAGTAGATTCTAGGATTTATACATAACGTCTCAATATCAACTTAAATTTCTATTATTTTTCATCAATAGTCTTAGGTACTGATTCTGTTAGTGGTCCATTGTTATATATATATATATATATATATATATTATCTACACGTGTGTTGCACGTGATTACCAAGAATTTTGTTACAATAAATACTATTATTTATTTAGCGAAGATTTTAATAATATGGTTTGCAGAATATAATATTACAGATTCTTTTGTATATGTTCAATGTGGATCATAGTATATTTCTCTTATTTACGCGAACATATAAAGATGGTCAATGAAATTTTTTATTAGTTAAATGAATATATTAATTTCAATTTACTAAGGTTCAATCATGTAATTCGCGGTATCTCAATAATATTACCTTATAGACGATATTTGTTGTATATTTTTCTTGTCATCTATCCATATGTTTTTGCACATGTATTTCACGTTATAATGTTCAGTAGTCATATGAACATGTGAAAAGAACAACTATATTTTATTTTTTAGAACTATTTTTAGTATATTGTTTTGTATGTTAAAAGTTATAACATAATAAATGGTGTTCTTGTTGTTGACTATCATATAGACTTCTCAATTGACTGTGTAAATAAATTAGATCTAGTTATCTAGTTAACTGAGAAATATTTTTATTATTTTATCAGAAAATTTTAAAGTTGAATTTAAAAATATATTTTATCTTTGAAATTATATATATATATATAATCACATGTTTATCTTAAACCCAACAAAGATATAGTTCATATAATTCTAAATAATTTATAATATATTCAATAAAGCATGATTCATCAGAGGAAAAACAACAACATTGTGTTATCACATATATAGGGGCGGTATAATAATATGAAAAATTATTGGTCAAAAGTTAATTAGGGAAAATGCAAAAGTACCCCCTGAATCTATGCCCGAAATACCAAAGACACACTTATACAATACTAAAGTCTTATTACCTCCCTGAAGAAATTTTATAAATAATCTTCAACCCCTTTTCAGCCTACGTGGCACTACCTTGAA
This sequence comes from Solanum lycopersicoides, assembly GCA_022817965.1. Lineage (NCBI taxonomy): Eukaryota > Viridiplantae > Streptophyta > Magnoliopsida > Solanales > Solanaceae > Solanum > Solanum lycopersicoides. The sequence goes on along the minus strand of CM040628.1, from coordinate 65,979,529 downwards.
AACAAATGTCAACACAAGCTGAGCCCACAAGATAGTGTATAGGTTGAGGGGGTACTTGTGAAATTTCGGGAGTTATCACCACAACCATGTACTTAACAAGTTACAAAGGAACCACTATTAGCAATTGATTTAACTTCGATCTGATAAAATTATTACAGAAAAGGCAGCACAAGGTTGTCATACAACTAATGGCACAAGTAATACGCTGACAAAACTGTATATTTTCTGTTTTGACCGAAAAGAAATATGTCTTTTCACTCACAACTAGATAGTAATCAACATATACTTAGATCAAAGGCATCACTTACAACCTTATTTAAACCCACTCAATGAAACAAATCACACGTAATCTTTTAAAATGCAAGAAAAAGAATAGTAGAAGATTAAAAAAATTGTGGTTAAAAAAAATAAGAGAGAGTATTTTTGTGTCTTATAGGAATAGTCACAACCTTTTGAGAAGTCAAAACCTTTTGAAAAAGTCAAAACTTATTGAAAAATGAAGAAGTCACAACTTATTGTAACCTTTCGAGAAGTCAAAACCTTTTGGAAAAGTCACAACTTATTGTAAAATGAAGAAGTCACAACTTATTGAATAAGTTACAACTCCTTGGAAAGGCACAACTCTTTGGAAAAGTCACAACTCAGTGAAATTATATTTTTTGTGTCTTGTCGGAATAATCATGACCTTTTGAGAAGTCCTGACATTTTGAGAAGTCACAACCTTTTGGAAAAGTCACAACTTATTGAAAAATGACTTGTCCAAGAAGTCACAATTCTTTCAAAAGTCACAACTCATTGAAAAAGACACAACTCTTTGAAAATGCACAATTCTTTGAAAAAGTCACTACTCAGTGAAAAATCACAAACCTCTGAAAAAAGTAACAACTTATCAGAAAATCACAACTCACTGAATATCGAATATATATATATATATATATATATATATATATATATATATATATATATATATAGAATATAGATATAGATAGATATATCAATTGTGTATAAGAATCATGACACCTTGATACATTAAAAAAAATAGGGATTTCTTCTATTCTTATTTTTTAAATTAGAATATTTTCCAAGTACGAAAAAATTCACTAATATTGTTATTTTTCTTATCACTTAACAGGCATAGTAAGTAAATAATTGCAATTATAGTGACACTTTAAATTTATTATGGAGGGTGTTTTGTATATGATCTTGAGATAATCTATGTCAAAGGAACCATTAATCTTGAAAAGATTAATATATATGTATATGAGTTGCATATCATATTGCTTCATAAATTAGCACTAGAAATGGATGATGAAAATGTGAAAACATTTGATGTAGAATCAACAAGAATGATGGCTATTACATGTTAAATATTGATTTGATGTTTTAAAATTTCTTAATAATTTGAATGATTCAGATTTTGTTGATGTATCAAATTAATTTACCTTTAGTTGTTGAGGAGCTATCGGTATTGCGTAACACTAATGATGATATATCCTCCCCATAAAAAATAGTGTTGATGTGTCCTCCTCCCACAAAAAGATAGAGCTGGTGTGTCTTCATCTCAACCATTTAATAAAAATGAAAATAAGGGCTTAAATGAAAACCAGTCCCTTAGAGTTAAGGACTAGTCTCCTAGAGTAAATGTAGAGTTTCATTTTTATTCTGATTCACTCTATGATGTTGATGAAACATTTATAATTTGAGTGATTTTGAGGAATTGCTTAGAGCTAGACAATCTAACATTCAAGAACAAGCTAAATAGAAAGTTGATAGGGTAAATCTATATGAGCAACCATCTGGTCCTGTAGGTATAGATACTGGTTTTGTAGACATTTATAAGTGCAAGAGGGAAGATGGAGACGTTGAGCTTGGAACCCTAGCTTTCTTCCTAGAACTTGAGATAGGTTAATTAATGTAAAAAAATTTCCTTTTGTGTTCAATTATCTATGTGGCAAAAAAGACAAGGTGTGTGATCTTCTTATCATCACATGTCTAAACCATTTTAACCTCACTTCTCTCATTTTATTCACCACGAAATTGTTGTTGAATGCTGTAAATTAACGACATTTTGGTGCATTAACATATTTCTAGTGTAAGACCACAAAATTAAATTGTCTTCTTTACTTTTTATAAGCTTGAAACTCTAGCTTTCTTACTAGAACTTGGAACAAGCTCTTTTTATACCTTAGTAAATGAAGCCTAGAGAAACAAGAGACAATAGGAGACTTTGAACTTGGAACCCTAGCTTTCTTCCTAGAACTTGAGAGAGAATTATAGGGGATGAACTTGGATGTGAATTGGGGATCTGAGAGAATGAGAGAGTTAGGTAGATTTAGGGATTGAGAGGTATTTATAAGTCTTAGAATTAGGTCAAATGATGTGGCATCGACATTAAATACATAGAAAAAGACCCAAATATACCTTTAAGAATTAACTGGCGGAAGTGATCTATGATTGGGACCAAAGGTATGTAGACCTTTCTATGGCTCGTACTGGTCAACCGTAAAACCAACTTCAAAAATTCATCCACTTTCCACAGAACCATTCTATGATTCGTCCAATTCCCTACACCTCGTAGAGACAACTTATAGTGTCTAATTTAAAGCACGAAATTTACTAAGCCTAGAATCTTTCTATGTAACACAAATATGACCCATATGAATGACTACATCCCGCCCTATCTATTTGTAGGCCCAACATCAGAGTCTCACCATTTCTGAAACTCAACTCAACTACTTTCTTCCTATGACCCGTAGGATTTCTTATAGTTTGTAGCTAAGAGTCACAGTTCCTAAAACAAGGACAAACATCTGAACTCTTCCTTTTCAATCCAACTTATCAATTTCTTAAATATTACAATAATGATAATGCTTCATCTCATATCACTAGTTATTCTTCTAATTGTCAATCAGTTCATCCCATCTTTGATAAATTGTGAAAATGTTTTGGTTGAAAGTATAAGTCAAGTTTCACCATCACCTACGGTTTAATACTCCCAAATAGCTAATAAAGAAGCTAGATGTGTTGTTGATTCCTCTTCTACTATTGATTCTCTTTTATTTGCTTCTAATCTTTACAAGCATCTCGCACTTATGACAGTAAAATATTGTGGCATGCTAAATTAGGACATCTGCCTTTTGTAAAATGAAGAATATCTCTACCATATCTATGAGCTTTTCTACTGACAACCTTTTGTATCACATGTCTTATGGAAAGACATACTTTTATACCTTTCTAGTAACGTACTAATATTACCAACAAATTTTTTAACTATTACAAATTGACCTTTGGGGATCATACCACAAATCCACATATGATAATTACGATTATTTCTTGACGATGGTGGATTACCATAGTAGATCGACTTGGACACAGTACATGATATGCCAAAGTAATGCACGGCAAGTTATGGAAGCCTTCATATCTCAAATAGAAGACCAATTTCAAACCAAAGATCATGCCCTCATAAACTTTAACAAAATGCTGTGATAGGAAGGAAACACAAATATCTTTTGAAAACAACAAATGCATGTACTTATTTTTCAATCAAAATTGCCTACGAGATATTGGATGCCTTTGTTTTCCTACAATTTTGAAGGCCCACAAAGACAAATTTGAATCAACGATAACACCACATATTTTGTTGGATACCCTTTCAATACAAAAGGCTACAAGGTACCACATCAAGCTACTAAGAGAGCTCATATATTTAGATATGTTCTCTTTTCGCAAAACTATTTTTCCTTATGTTATTGCTCCTGATGGTTCCAGTTTAAATTATGTCTTGAAATTACTTTTTTATCATTTGGATAAATTTTTTTATATGTGTGATACAACAAGCACTTTTGTCAATGATTAATTGTTGGAAAGAAACACATTTTATGAAGTTACTACTAACCAAGTAACCAATAATATTGATGTACATACATTGGATTCAAATTCATATCCACAATCATCTAACCATGTACCATCCCTACCTAGTCCTAGCACACAGGTTTCTAGTGACGCCCCACCGTCACCTGCACCTTTGAGGACAACTAAGACAATTCATACCGCCAACTATTTGAAAGAATACAACTACACTTTACTAACTTGCTTTCCCCTACACCTACATCTAACACCCTCGATCCACAACGTTCATTCATATTAATAATGACCATGTGTCACGCCCGGGAGCACCCCCTAGAGGTAACCGGCGTCTGGTCCTCAAAGAGGAATTAGACTAGCCCTTAGCATAAACCATGAGATATCATTGGTAGAAAAAAATGCGGAAAATTAAAACTTTTATATAGTGAAGTGTACTTAGACTTCTCACATATCATATATGGAGTTTACAGAGACTCCTCCCTTATGAAGTTTATATAGATCTATCATTTAGCATGGTCAATTCATTTAAGTAGTTTAATACTTTGTCTCACATATATCCATTTAAAGGAGAGTACAAAGGTTTGGTCATAGACCTTACAAGTACAATATGTCACATATAGGCTTAAAACAATAGTCTCAAGAATAATGAAAGAATAAGTTTCTTTAGGCATAAGCAATACTACTAGGATAAAACAAGTGGCACAATTCTCGAACTTTGAGGACTCACAAACAACTTGGGGAAAAATCCAAGTCTTCTTGCAAATGGCCCCGAAGTACCTCAACATCCCGAACCTACATATTTGTAGAAACATAAGGAATATGGGTTAGTACAACCACTTGTACTAAGCATGGAAACATATGCACATTAAATCTTTGAAGACGTGCATAAAATGGACCATTTATTTGGAACATATTAAGTCATTTGGAAAGCCTTTATGTATACATATATGAGAGCATATACAAGCAAATGATCAAAACCACATAAGACATACTCATATTCTTACATAGTAACAACACCAACATAAAGTCATATTAGCATATAATGTTCAAGAATTGATATCATCAAATCATATAAAACCCTTACCAACAATCCCATCCCAAGCCTACAACTGCAATGCTCATGTGAAGCCCCATAACCCCACATAATCAAGTAAACTAGAAAAGAGATCATAAGTAATGCCTTACCTCATATGACATAACATAATGAGTAGTCACCAACATAAATATCAACTTAGACCAATATCATGTTCATCAAATGAAACCAACATCATATAAGAGCAACATCATATAGGACCAACATGATACATTTCGTTATAACACAAGTGCATAAGAACATAAGAACAACCTCCTATGACTCCCCTCAAAGTCAACTTGTGTAATGCATAGGTAAAGTCCCATACCCTTACCCATAGTAAGTAGTACCCCTTAAGTCACCCTAGTTAGTGTCCATCTTTATTAATTTCATTCATTCATTTTACTTTCGCGAACAATCGCATTAACCGACAATAGACCATGTAAGCTAAACATGGAATCCGATGTCATGAAACCCTAAATCGAAAGAAGGTGCTCTACTTGCCAAGGTAGAACCAAAACATGAACATAACATTCTAGGTGGATCCACTAGTTTGCATTCCTATGGGGGGGGGGGGGAAACATAGTTAAGGAACTAGGAGATATACTAGAAACTCATGTATGAACGAACATTGCATGGTAGTCTCTATCTCATGAGAACATTAGTGAACCTACCTTACCTCTTGGGAAAGGACACCTCTCATATCTAGTTAGCTCGGTGCTAAGCTAAAGTCCCTTTGAAATGCCTTTAGGTCATTATTAATCATCAAATCTTAATATAGACCATAGGAGACTAACCCCTTATATAATCATTTCATTAGCTCATTAGGTATAGGATGAGAACTTCCTTTCATCACAAACCGTCAGTAGTGCAGATCAACACATCATAGTCATATCATATAAGGCACACAAGCGAATCACCTACAACCTTGTATCATCATACCTTTACCATGATCTCACAATTCAACATATTCATAACATGCCAGCATAATCATCATATAATCATCTTCTTAATCTATTCACATAATCATACTTAAATTAAATATCATCATCAAGAATAAACCAACATTATTGAAGTAGAGAACTCATAATCATAAAGGTCTTACTAAATAGATTTCAAAACCTTCTTCAAGATATTACCATCAATTTATCAACAAATTTCAATGATACACTCATCATCATCATCATTATAGTGAATTAAACTTTAGCATAATCAGTTCCAAAAAACCTAATCATATACAACTTCAATTCATGGCTAGGGTTAGGGAAAAGGGTTCAATAATGAATCTTTTATATAAACTAGGTCAAAGACTAAGAACTATAACAACTTCACCATTAATTAACCATAGATTATCAATATAAACCAATAAAATACAACATCAAATCAATTTGAAAAGGAATTCACAAAATTGAATGAAAACCCATGTTTTGACAAGGAAATAGTAAGGAACATATCTAATTAAGGAAATGGTAAGGAACATATCAACATCAAAAATTGATAAGTCTCTTTGTAATTTCAGAACAACAAGGACACATGCATGGTGCGATTCATTCTTTTGAGGAGTTTATAAGCCAATGGAGCTAGCGACAATATATTTTGCAAATTCATTGTTATATATTAATTACCTAAAAGTAAAAATGAATAAGCTTTCATAACGAGTCAATTACATAAATTATTGAGAAATTTTATGATATATACGAGTTATATCTATAATATATACTGAACATTTGGTAAGATAAAAAAAAGAAGGATATGGAAATGCACAAGTATTTTACAAAGAAAATTGAAAGCGTAAATATGACAAAGTGAAATAAAAGGTGAAAAATTACTAACTCTTACGTCCGCCAAGTTCATAGATAGCAACAAATCTTGTATGCAACTCATCACTCTAACGTATGAGAAATGGTTGGTCTGGCAAAGTTGATGCAACAACATTAAGTTGTTGGTTAACTTTTCGTCTGAGTTGATAAATCACAAGATCAAAATTAAAAATAAAAGGATCATAACATTTAATATCATTATCATTAAACACTGACCGAATTGACATTCTTTGCAACATGGGATGGAGACAGGGAAACATTGTAACAAAGATAGAGGAAAGAAAATTAAGAAAGTAAATAATACCCAACACACTCTAAATATGGGGTACTTTGGAGAAACCCTTGACCTGCGTTTATGGGTAAATTTCCACTAAAGAGGGAGCTTTCTTTAATGGAAATTCACCTATAAAAATAGGTCAAGATTTTTTTCCAAACTATCACATATTCATAAAGTGTTGAGTACTCTTTACATTCTTAATTGAGCGCTTTCGTCTAGCTCTGTGAAAATATTTCTCCGTCCCCATTTCCTTGGTGTGAAGTATGACAATTGTCAGTTGGTGTTTGATCATAATGATTTTGAATATTATGATTCTTATATTTTTTATTTAAATCTTATGACTCATCAACTCAACCTAACTTTGTTGCGTCGATTTTAGAAAACAAACCATCTGACATACATTGGAATAATGAGTTCCATGCAAGGTGTGTTGCTATTGTTGATGAATTTGGTGGGTCTAGGGGTTAGTAATGGTTTACCCTTTTTCATATCACTTTTCTATATATGTTTTTTTTTTTTTTTTACTTTTCTTTGTAAAATATGTATGTGTGTATGTGTATCCCTTTTTTTTGTCTTATCAGATGTTCGATATCTGTTTTAGATTTACCACATATTTATGCATATCTATCATGCAATTTCTCAATGTTTTATGTAATTAACATGTCATAAAAGGTTATTTACTTTCAGTTTTAGGTGATTAATATCACTTAATATGACTTGTTCATTATTGTAGTTTTTTCTAATATTTATTTTTATATGTTTCACTTGGGTCTATCGAAAACAATCTCTCAACCTCACCTCCACAGGGTAGAAGTAGGGTTGCATGCACATCCAATTTAATACAAGTGAAAATGAAAATAATATGAAATTTAATTAATGTCTTATCTCTCTAGTGTTGAATGAAACGTTGTTTGAAGTATTCATTTAGTTTCATTGTAAGAGAAATTGATGAAGTTATGTAATAAGTACTATTAACTGCAATAACATCTTTCCAGACTATAATGATAGAGAGCATGTACTTGCACATGTTGATAACGTAAGTAATTTTTCTATATATGTTATTGTAAGTTATCTGTTGTTTATTTGTCTATATATGTTCTAACCCAATTTAGAACTATTGAAGTATCATTATGAATTAACTGAAGATGCAAACCAAATAGAGAGGTGGAAAGTTGAAATCAAGAAAAGATTCACTTTCTTATTTAAATGAAGTTAGTTTTATATATCTCATTTTTATTAAATCCCAGTAGCATATTCTTGGAAACACTCATTCAAATTTAGAAACAAAATGTAAGAGTCCCTTTACCTAAAAGTTAAATCTCATTAACACAATCTTTGTAGTTTCGAAAGAACCTAAAAGCCCCAAATTCAGACGATATATCATGTCTGGGGAAAAAAAGTGAAGCTCAAATAGCAATCAATAGCAAACAGCCAAAAATAATCCATAAAAATTAAGCAAAGAAACACAATTTGAGATAAATTCATCACATCCAATAAAAAATGGAGCAGATACATACATTGAAGAAACCAAAAGAGATGATCAGAGAAGTGGTGTAATCTGTCAATGGAGTTCCTACACCAGAATAACAGCCATCTGCAACTATAACCAAAATACTCCTGCCTAAAGCAGTCATGTCTACCATCACCTATGACAGAGATTGTAGTGTTGCTGGTTATTTAGGGTTTAAACATAAAGGTAAAATGGTTTGATATAGCCTTATATATAGAAAGGTGTCAGAAAGGGCCGGCCTAACACCATCCGTCCCAAGCCTCACGGGCCAAGAAATTTAAAGGGCTAGGGTGGACCAATTCGTCATTTTCAAGGGCCTGAAAATGTTCAACTCGACCCAGCTCTAGAAGGGCTGAGGGCTAGGGTGATCTAGCCCTTTTTATTTCTTTTTTTATTCTTTTCAAGTTTATAATTTTATAACATCAAGAAAATGAGAAGATTTTAAAATCAAATATAGCAAACAGTTATGTTATTTCTACAACACTAGCAAAAATCTAGTATAATTAGCATGTCTCTTGCACACCGGATATGCGAGCGAGATAAAAAGTGACAAACAAAATGAGAGGAAGGCGAGGTCGCGAGATTTATCTATGTATCCTAGATACATGTGAATTTACTTCGATAGAGTGTATTTAGAACAATGTGCTTGTATTGTGAGCCCTTCTATTTACCAAATATAGCCTTATACTTGTAGAATTTTTATTGTGAACCTTTATATTTACTCGTTTTTTATCTGAACTCATCTCAGTATTTCAAGTATAATTTTTAACTTGATATTGTGTGTGTTGCACAAACACTCATACGTTGTTTAAACAAAAAACTCTTTTGACTCATGTAGGAATATTTCAATCACGTATGACAAGCATGAAACAAAGAAAACTCATTTTTCAATCTTCATCTAGATATGTCTACTTTGTTTGCAAAGGACATAATTTTTTCCATTCTCTCACGAGCTCAGTTCCTCCCCGATTTCCCCCCTTCTTCAACGAACTCAATTCAAGGGCATTTTATCTTTGATATGCATTATAAGTTTCTTAGTTTTTCAAGTTATGTTAGTTCATATTTCTTTTTCTCTTTGTCTTTTTCTATTTATTTGATTTTAGGGTTGAGTCTCACTGAATTTTCTAAATTGTTTTGGAGATTTTATTTTGATTTGTGTCTGATGTTAGTGTAATATGCTTTTGTAGTGGGTCTTCTGACTTCGAATGATTTCAATAGAATATTTCGTAAATTTGAGCAGATTCTAGGATTTATTCGTAAAATCTCAATTTCACCTAAAATTAATATTATTTTTTGTCAATTGTCTTAGGCATTGATTCAGTTAGTGGTCCATTATATATATATATATATATATATATATATATATATCAACTGTGTAAGAATCTTGACACCTTGTTACCTTAAAAAGATAGGGCTTTTTGCTATTCTTAGTTTAGAATTAGAATATTTTCCAAGTCAGAACAAATTCACTAATAATGTTATTTTCCTTATCACTTAACACACATATTAAGTAAATGATTGAAACAACTGTGACACTTCAAATTCATTATGGAGGTATTTTTGTATTTGATCTTGAGCTAAGCTATTCAACAGAACCATTAATCTTGAAAATATTATAGGTGTATATGAGTTGCATATCATGGTGCTTCCTAAATTAGCATATGAATTGGATGCTGAAATGTGGAAACATTTGGATGTAGAATCAACAAGAATGGTGGCTATTACATATTAAATATTGATTTTGATGTTTTAAAATTTCTTAACAATTTGAATGATGCAGATTTTGTTGATGATCAAATTATTTTACCTTTAGTTGCTGAGGAGCTACCCTATTGAGTAACACTAATGATAATGTGTCCTCCCATTAAAATATATAGTGTTGATGTGTCCTCCTTACCACAAAAAGATACAGTTAGTGTGTCTTCATCTCAACCATTTAATGAAAATGAAAATAAAGGTTTAAATGAGAGAGTTGGTAGCTTTAGGGGTTGAAAGGTAGTTATAGGTCTTAGAATTAGGTCAAACTACATAGCATATACATTAAATACATAGAAAAAGACCCAAATACCTTTAAGAATTAACTGGCGGAAGTGATCTATGATTGGGACCTAAGGTATGTAGACCTTTCTATGGCTCTTACTGGTCAACCATAGAACCAACTTCAGAAATCCAAAAATTCATCCACTTCCTGCGGAACTATTCTACGATTTGTCCAATTTCCTACGCCTCGTAGAGCCAACTTATAGAACTCAATTTTAAGCACGAAATTTACTAAGCCCAAAACCCTTCTATGGAACCCATATATGACCCATATGACTGACTACATCCCGCCCTATCCATTTGTAGCTCCATCATCAGAGTCTTAACATTTCTAAAACTCAACTCAATTACTTTCTTCCTATGACCCGTATGAGTTTTTATAGTCTGTAGCTAAGACTCACAGTTCCTGCAACAAGGGAAAACATCTAAACTCTTCCTTTTCAATCTAACTTATAAATTCCTGGAACAAGGGAAAACATCTAAACTCTTCCTTTTCAATCTAACTTATCAATTTCTGAAATGTTACATTAATGATAATGCTTCATCTCATATCACTAGTTATTCTTCTAATTGTCGCTCAGTTTGTCCCTACTTTGATCAATTGTCAAAAGGTCTTGGTTGAAAGTCAGAGTCAAGTCTCACCATCACCTAGGGTAAAATACTCATAAATAGCTAATAAATAAGCTAATTGTGTTGTTAATTCCTCTTCTACTACTATTGATTCTCTTTAATTTGTGCTAATCCTTACCAGCATCTCACACTTATGGTACTAAAATTTTGTGACATGCTAAATTAGGACATCTACCTTTTGTAAAATGAAGAGTATCTCTACCATATATATCTATAAACTTTTTTACCAGACAACCTTTCACTAGTATCATATGTCTTATGGAAAGACAGACCATTATACCTTTATAGGGAAGTACTAATATTACCAACAAATTTTTGAACTACTACAAATTAACCAATGGGGATCATACCACATACCCACATATGATGATTACAGTTATTTCTTGATAATGGTAGATTACCATAGTAGATCGACTTAGACACAGTACATCATATGCAAAACTAATGCACTGGGGTGTACATAGGTTGGTTTGGTTTAATTTTTTATTAAAAAAATTAAATCAATTATGTCGGTTTAATAAATCAAAAAATCAAATCAAACCACATAAAGTCGGTCGTTTTTTTTTTACAATTATATGATATTTGAAAAAGATATCAAATATATTTTCATTACCTCTGTGATAAGCTAAACTTAAAAATGTTAAATGAATAGAAATTTTTGAAAAGACGGTAAAATTCACATGAGTACAATTTTTTTTTTTTGAAATAGCAATGTTCATTGTGTTAAATTAATAAGATTTAAGGCTAGAGATAACTGAATACAAAACAAAATATTTACAAAGTAAATTGTTAAGTTCGAATTTGAAAAACTATAAAAATATAATTGTAACTTTGGATCTTTATACAAAATAAAATATTTACAAGTTTTACAAGCCCAAATTTGAAATAAAATATATAAGCATTGAAACTATAAACTAATTAAAAATGTATTTAAAAAGTAGATTATAAATAATATGTTTTATATATATATATATATATATATATATATATATGGCCGATTTTTTTCAACACACCCCTAAGTCTGCAAGTTATGGAAGCCTTCTTATCTAGAAGACCAATTTCAAACCAAAGATCACGCCCTTATAAACTCTAACAAAATGGTGTGATAGGAAGGAAACACAAATATCTCTTGAAAACAACAAGGGTGCTTCTTTTCCAATAAAAATTGCCTATGAGATATTAATGGATGTCGTTGTTTTCCTACAATTTTGAATATCCACAAAGACAAATTTGAATCAAGGGTAACACCATACATTTTTTTGGATACCCTTTCAATATAAAAGGCTACAAGGTACCACAACGTTCCCTCACTTCATTCATATTCAATCATGACCATGTTTGTTTACCACTTTGTGTTTTGATAACTAGCAGTTAGGGAAGACCATTTTATATGAATGTGAACCTGATTTTTGTGAAGAAGCAATTGAATCCTTCTTGTCAAATGGCACTGACACAAGAATTTGAAGTCTTGTACACAAATAACCTATAGGAACGGGTACATCTACCTAAGGAAAAAAATGTTATTGGATATGAATGGGTGTAAAAAATTAAGCACAAAGAAAATGGGGTGCAGAAAGCATCATAGTTAAGTTGGTTGTAAAAGGATATACTCAATAGGCTCGAATATTATATTGAGGCATTCTCGCCTGTAGCCAAAATTACTGTTTAGGATTTTAATTTTCCTAATTGTGAAGAATGGACTAGGCTTTTATCAACTAAAATGTGAATAATCTTTTCTTCTATGGTGATTTGTGTTAGGAGGTGTACATGGAATTTCCACAAAGACTTGTGAGGGATAATGACAACATGATTTATAAAATACACAAGTTATTGTATAGTCTAAAACAACCCAATAGACAATGGTATGATAAGCTAGCCTGCAACCTTTGTTCAAAAGGATATACACACTTTAACAATGATTGTTCATCATATATACATATAAAAGAGAATTATAGGCCCACCTATATGGCGCCATCATAAGTTAGAATTTCCTTTTAAATTTATTTATTTCTAAAAATAGTCTTCTTCTTTCATAAAAATATGTGACTTTTATGAAAAGTTATGACTTTTATGAAGACTTGGGACTTTTATGAAAAGTTACCCAAAATAGTCATCCCCTTTCATGAAATGTGACTTTTATGAAGAATTGCAGTTTTTATGACGAGTTACAACTTTTATGAAATGTTCTGACCTTTCGGAAGAGTTGTAACGTTTCAAAGAAATGTGACACTTTTGATAAGGCGCAATAAGCATTCTTTCACACTCTCTTTTGTTGTCTATAGATAGAGGGATTTCCTCTCATTTAAAACAACAAAAAATCTGCACTTCTTTTTCTTCTGCACGATTAATTATTCATGTACTTTACTCATGTTGAATGACTCACTAACACCATTCTTTTTGTATCAATATATGTGTGAATAAAATCATTCAATCCTAAGAGGATCTATTCCATTAAACCTCGGGTACTAGAGGGGAATAGTTCTTTAAGGGGAAATTGTGCATTCAGTGGGCTCAATTTTTCCTTTCTGTTTCATTCTATTGTTATAGATCCTGGTATATGTTTTTTACAGTCATTAATTTATGCTTATCATGTTAATTGTTATTTTTTGTACATGTTTTAAACTTTGTTGTTTATGTTTCTACATAGTTATTGTTATAAGTATTTGTTAGTGCATATAAATATTATTTATTTATTAAAAAATATAATATTTCATGTTGATGTTCATCTAATTTTCCAAAAATATCAAATAGTAATATTTCGATAAATTATAAAATCAAATTAAAGATGATTGATTGAAGGATAAATGATATGATGCTACAATTATTATTTTCCTTTACATTATTAAAGTTCTTTACTATGTAAGCTTGTATGTAAGATAATATAGTATTTTAGTTTTAATGACTGATATATTGTAAGGATTATTTTATAAATTATAACTAGTTGTTTTATAAAAATAAAAAGGGTGCTCCCGGGTATTTGTTGCTATCTATGTTGAGTATAGGGGTGTTATATGGGTGGGTAGGGTTGAAATTGGGATATTAAAATGAGTTGAAATAGACATTTGGTTGGGTCTTGACCCGTCCAAGTTTACTTTGGGCTCAAATGGGTAGGGCTCAAATGAGCTAAAACACGGGTTGGATCTTGACCCGATTAATCTCAATATTTTAACATATTGATATTTAACTTTTATAATCATAATTTGAAATTCCGCTCAAGAATTTTTATTAAAAAGATATTAATGGATAGATAAATCATAAAAGATGTTAAATAGATAATCATTCATACCTTCAATATAGGAACATATCTTACTTAAAAGTTTTTAAAACGGGTTGAAATTGGAGATTGAATTGGGCTCAATTGAGGATTCTCTTCAAATGGGTTAGGCTTGATAAGCTAAGATTAAACTCAATTCAAATTATCTTGAGCCCAACTCTTAAAATTCTTGACTGATTATCTATGTTTGAGTTCATTTTTGACACCCCCTAGTTCAGTATATGATCTTGACTGGTACCGTTTTAGAAGAAGTCACTTTTCTATAGGCGTTTTTGCATGATATTTTAAGATAAAAGATCTTGGAAATTTACACTATTTTCTGGGGCTAGAAATATTATGCAGACAGGATGATGTTCTCATCTCCTAGAAGAAATTTTTGACTGATCTCCTGACAGAGTATGACTTCATGAATTATAAGGTCTCTACATCACCTCTTGATTCCTCTAAGAAACTTAAGGCTACAGATGTCAAGCTACTATCAGACCCCACTTACTATAGAAAGTTGGTTTAAAAAATTTAATTTTTTCACAAACATAGGTATGAATATAGCCTACAATGTTTAACATCTTAGTCAATTCATGCAGTCACCTAGAGAACCATATTTGATGGTTGCTTATCGTGTCCTTAGGTATCTGAAACAAGATTCTACATTGAAATTTTTCATTTTAAAAAAGCCTAAATTTAATATCAACGCCTATTATAACTTAGACTGGACAGCTTGTCCTGACTCAAGGAGGTCTAGGTGGATTTCATTAGATAGAAGTCCAAGAAACATGTCACAATATCTCTGTCATCTTCAAAGGCATATAATAGTCAAGAAACAGTTCATGTTGCCAAAATATTAATTTTTCATGAAAGAACAGAACACATAGAAGTAGATTTAATTTAGGGACAAACTTCAAAAAGGACTTAACTTGTTACACTCCATCAAATATCCACAAATTCACAATTAACAGACATCTTCACGAAAGCAAGATGCTACAATCTTGAGCATGAGATTATGTGCACTGTACTTAATCAAATAGTCATAGTGATTAGTTACTTAATTAGGTTAATTAGGAGTCTGTTAAAGTTGTTATACAATTAGAAACAAGAAATTAAGTATAAAAGAAAAATATAAATATTATACTAAAAATTAAAAAATTAAAAAATAAAAAGAAAGAAAACAAGAACAATAACAAATATTGTTCGATAAAATCGGAGAGAGAAAAATAGGTAATAATAATTTCAAGACTAGCACTAATAGAGTAATTAATAAATTAAAGGCAAACATTAAAGCAGGTCAAAATATGCATTTTCAAAATGTGAAAAATAATGTTTTTGTGTGTGTATCAAGTGTTTTTTAGGTGATTAATAATGCAGTCGGTGGATTTGCAAATCTTATTTGAACTTTGGTCACTCAATTAATATTCTTGTCCCTAATAAACTACACTATAACATTAATTAAGTATAATTGATTAATTAATTCTCTTGTTTCTCTTTAATCAATTTCAGTTCATTAATTATTTTGTTGTGGTTGATCTAGAAACTGCCGGCTAAATAATAACGTTTGAATTAATACTGGATTTTATACTCCTTCCTTCCATTTTTATCATTTTACTAAAAATAATTTTTCATATTTACTAGTTTAATTTAAAAAATTAAGAAATAATTTATTATTTTATATATATTTTTTTATTATTCAATATTTAGATGACTTATATTTTTATCATTTTACTAAAAATAATTTTTCATATTTACTAGTTTAATTTTAAAAATTAAGAAATAATTTATTATTTTATATATTTTTTATTATTATTCAATATTTAGATGACTTATACTCCCCTTTTTTTTGCTTTTAATTGTTCTATTAGGACTTGGCACACCAATTAAAAAAATCACAATTGACATTTGACATGACTATTTTACCACACTATCCTGATTAACTGATTTTGTACTATGTCCATCTGTGATACCATTTGACTTGGTATGATATTGAAGAAAAAAAAGAAAGGCATTTGATAGTTGTTGTCTAAAACAATAATAATGCTTAAGGTAAAACATGTTTTTTTGTTTTTTTTTTGGAATTTCTTGATATATTAAAAGTAATGAAAGGTAAAAGTGAAAATATATTTTTAAAATACCGAAGAAAGAGAGTAATTAATAAGTAGTGATGTACTCCGCCATCCACTATTGTTTGTCAAAATAAGATCATGCACAACTCTTAAGAAAAAATTAATATAAGGTGCAATTTGACTAATATAACTCTACTATCAATTATTATTAAAATGGTTTGTACTTTTTGAAAACTGTAAAAATAACTTTTTTTCACATTAAAGTAGCCTTCTAACTTTAAAATGACTATTTTTGAAACCAATAATTATGTAATTATTAAGGGTAGAATTGGAAAAAATTGTTAGACCAATAATTATATAATTATTAAGGGCAGAATTGAAAAAAAGTGACTAACAATTTTTTGTTTATTCGAATTGACAATTAATTTTGGACAATTATTTTTAATATTCCTGACAAATAATAATAGACGAAGGGAATAGTAAACTTATCATTATATTTATTGTTTCTAATGAACATGTCAAAAGAAAATATTGATTATAAAAGCTTTTAATAAACTGTAAAATAAAAAGTGTGTAATTATTGTCTCTAAATTTGAAAATGTATATTTTTAACATGTAAAATGATATGTGTGTCATTTCTTTTGAAATTAATTAAAAAAGAAAAAGTGTGTTCGTTTAATTTGTTTGATTGATTGATGTTGATTTTACAAGGAGTTTTAAAAAGTAAAGAATATTTTTAATCTTGATCTTACATTAAAAATATGTAAATGTATCAAAAGGTATTTAATTTGTTGTCTTAAACAAGACATCCATGGTGAATAACATAAGAAAAGTGAGGTTACACTAATGTAGACATGTGATAAATATTTAAAAGTCGGGGGTGAATTAAAATTCTCTTAATCAACTGCCTGTAAGAGTAAGTCGACTATCCTGCAAGTTAGTTTAACAGTATAAGATAAAGTAATTAGTTGTAAATAATGGACACTAAAAATTTATACTGGTTCGGATCACCAATGTGGTGTCTAGTCCAGTCCTCTTGGGTTTCAAGAATTTTCTTCAGAGCTTAATGAACTTGGGTTACAGAATGAGTAATCTCTTGATCCTGTCTGATATGCAAATCATATGTTCTAAACTTGACACTGCCTCTACTTGTATAACCTACTCTCAGAATCTTTCCTTTTCTTTTCTTTTACAATTGTTCACTCACATGTACAAAATTTTATCAAAGATGAAAGAGGATTACAAATAAGTTTAAGTAAAATTGTGTACTTCACATCTAGGGCAGAGAATGATTTATATAGATTTTTGAGGATATTGCTCTGGTTCGTAAACCCAAGGGATTTATCAATCAAGGATCGCTTGATTGCTTTCTTGATTTTGGAATTGATTTGCTGAATCATATCCATATTAGATATGTGCATGATTAAATCAATTATTTCCTTTGTTGGGCAACTTGCTAGAAATGTCTTCCTTGAATCTTTGCTTGATCTTTCAATTCCGATCTTAATCCTTCGTAGATGTTTAGGAATATCTTCTTTCCTTTGTTGGCCAATTCGCTGGAGATGTCTTTCTTGAATCGTGGCTTGATCTCTCAGTGCTGATCTTCAATCCATCCTAGATATTTAGGAGTATCTTCTTTTCTTCTTTAATTCTTTTCCAGCAGAATTTCGAGAGGATAGTCACCCATCGTTATTTTATTTCTTGTAGATTGTCATTTAGTCAAAATATAATGAATTAACAATCTCCCCCTTATTAATAATGACACTAAGATTAAATGAGAATGTAATTTGACTTCCCTGTTTAATGTTACTGTGAAATAACATATGCTCTGTGCTCCCCCTGTTCAAGTGCTCCCCCTTTCTTCATGCCAGTATATTTTCTCCCCCTTTGACATAATCAAAAAGGGGAAAAAAAACAGAACACCAAATAGGATAGACAAAAACACATATACAACCCAAAGAGTATGGGGTCAGAAGCCCCTAAATACAATCCAAGAGAGATGGAGATATAACTCCACAAACTTAATGTCTTGAGCAAAAAATAAGTCACCGACTTAATATTTGGCTCAAAAAGTACGTCAGGGTGTTGATCACGTTCCTGCAGAAAGTGTTAAGAGATTTCTCAACAGTTTTAGAAAAAGTAGAGTAAGAGGTATGCATAGTGACATCCAATTCATTGTGAGCAGAGTCGGCTCCAGTCTTGATGGAGTTGACTTTCTTAAGAATTTTATTGACTGAGCGAAGAGCGTTGTTCTTGAGTTCCCCTACTTTAAGACGTAACTTGCCAACATCTGTGTTGTAATCCTTGTGTAGTTGTAGCACCGTTCTAAGTGTATCCTGTATGAACTGCATATAGATTCCAGACCATCGAGCCTTACCTTAATATGCTCTGCATCTTTGAGGAGCATTGCAGCAGAATCGACAGAAATGCGAACGGCCCGTGGTGTCTCGGTTCTAGTCCGAACAGAGTTGTTCTTCTACCATTTTTATTAACCAATACAATATACCATGCTTGATAACATTGAGTGTCATAAGTGGCATCGATCAGAATAGCTTGTACTAAAGAGATCAACCACGGAATCAACAATGATACGAGACATAAGTAGTTCGTATGGTAAGCTTGCAGATGAATTATTGTCTTCAGCACTTTCTATTATGTATTCCCCAAACCACATAGCCCAATTCAGAGGGATCCTTTTCAGAAGTATGTAAATCACAAAGATATCTCTATTGGAAATATTGCTCAGTGATCCTTTACGAGGTACAAGGGTAGTAGCCACAGTATGAGAAAGAATAGGATTCTCAAAACCCAAAGGGAGTGGACCAAAGTTAGAGATATCAGATCCTGATTCAGCAATAAAAATCTTAGCATTTTCAAGAGACACTTCAAATTTATCAGGCCACATATTACAATGCATAAAAGGAACATTACCATAGAATTCAGACCCAAAAACTTCTTTAAACAGAGAATCATTTTGAATTATATTATGACCTAGAACTAGGGTTTCCCATTTACCAGTTTCAGCAGAGATCCAGAGGTTCGCATAAAAGAGACGAACAGGTTCTTCAAAGAATTCATTCCTACAGAGACGCAACAACAGAGATAACTTTTGAACACAAAATTAAGTACTTACAGCGCAGTGGGAAGCTTCAAGTTATTCAAGGTTTATCACTCTCCCAGGTACGATGGTTCGTTTTGAGAAACAGTCAAGTCGCATCTTGTGTTCAATCCCCCAGAAGAGTAAGGAGTCATCGTCTATAAAGAAATCGTTAAAGACAACATGCGCTTTCTTTCCGACTTTCTTCTTGGAAGAACATGAACGCTTCTTGGACAAAGAGTGATGCACCATTGATTCTGAGTCAGAAGAATCAGAGGAGAGGATTTCTACTTCAAGGGAAGCAGAAGAAGATGGGGAGGCGTTCTGCAGAGAGTCCAAGGAGCGGGTGCGAGTCATTTTAGTGAGAGAAGAGAGGGTGAAGAAAGAAGAGAAAGAAGGGGAAATAAAAAGGAAAAGAGGAAAGAAGAAAAGGCGGAGAAGTGACAATTGAAAGGACGTCTGCAGAAGTCGAGGAGATTTTATGGAAGAAAGGGGCGGTCATAAAGTCACTATAATAAAAGAAAATAATTAGTAAAAACAATAAAAGGAAATAAATTAAAATTAATGACCGGTTCCAATAATGTCAAGTTGTTCCCTAAGGAAACAAAATATCTCCTCAAGTAAGAGTTTAGTAAAAATGTCTGCTAACTGATTTCAGAGTCAATAAATTCAAGCACAAAATCACCATTTTCAACATGATCACGAATAAAATAATATTTAATATCAATGTGTTTAGCCCGAGAATGATGTACAATATATTTAGACAGGCTAATAGCACTAGCATTATCGCAAAAAATAGGTACTCCCTCGAATGTTAGACCGTAGTCTTAAAGTTAATGCATCATCCAGAGCAATTGAGTGCCGCAACTTCCAACAGCCAAATATTCAGACTCAGTGGTTGAAAGAGCCACAGAAGTCTGTTATTTTCTATGCCAAGAAATGAGAGATTTTCCTAAAAATTGACATGTTCCACTTGTGCTTTTTCTATCATTTTTATCACCTGCAAAATCAGCATCTGAATACCCAATTTAAGTCAAAATTATTAGAGAGGGGTACCATAATCCTAGATCTGATGATCAAATAAGATATCGAATGATACGCTTAATTGCAGTTAGATGCGATTCTTTTGGAGCAGCTTGAAAGCGTGCACATTTACACACACTAAACATGATATCTGGTCGACTAGCAGTGAGGTAAAGTAGAGAGCCAATCATTCCTCGATATGTCTTTTCATCAACTGACTTGCCTGTAGCATCGATTTCCAGACAGGTAGAGGGACTCATTGAGGTTCCGAATGCTTTTCCATTCCAAACTTATTTATAAGCTTTTTTGCATACTTACTTTGATTTATAAAAATTTCTTTGTCTGATTGCTTGATTTGAAGGCGAAGAAAAAATGAGAGCTCACCCATGAGACTCATTCCAAATTTTCCTTTTATAAGAGTAGCAAAATTCTCACATAGAGAGAGATTAGAACTTCCAAAGATAATATCGTCAACATATATTTGAACAATGAGAATGCATGAATTCGATTTTTTTGTAAATAAGGTGGTATCAATTTTTCCTCTTTGAAAATTATTTTTGATAAGAAAAGTGCTCAGTCTCTCGTACCAAGCTTTTGGAGCTTGTTTAAGACTGTACATAGCCTTGGATAATTTAAAAACATAATCTTGACAAGATGGGTTCTCAAAGCCGGGAGATTGTTTTACGAACACTTTTTCTTTAATAAAACATTTAAAAATACGCTTTTAACATTCATTTGAAAAAGTTTAAAACGATTGAAGGATGCAAAGGCTAGCAGAATATGAATGGATTCTAACCTTGCTACCGGTGTAAATGTTTCGTTATAATCGACTCCTTCCTGTTGTGAGTAGACTTGAGCTACTAATCTAGCTTTATTTCTTACGACTTTTCCGCTTTCATCCAATTTATTTCGAAAAACCCACGTGGTTTCAATAACTGAACAATTTTTTGGTCTTTCAGTAAGTGTCCAGACTTGTTCTTTTTTAACTGATCAAGTTCTTCTTTTATGGCCTTTATCCACGATTCATCTTCCATAGCTTCATTTATTCGTTTTGATTCCATTTTATGAGAGCCAAGGATGCTTGTTTTTGTAGGGATGATCTTTGTTTGCATCTTGTCATCTGATTTTCCCAGAATGAAATTTTTAAGATAGTTGGAATTATGTCTCCATTACTTGGGGATGCTTGTTTTATCGACTGGGTTGTCGACTCATTCTCTACAGTAGTTGACTTGTCATTATTGATTCCAGAAGCATCCCTTGAAACACCTTTAGTTTGATTGATATGAGAAGTTTCATCTTCAAAATTTTCTATTTCCTGCAATCTTGGATTAGTTTCATCAAAAACTACATGCATAGATTCCTCAACACTTAAGGTTCTTTTATTAAAAACTCTGAAGGCTTTGCTGGAAATTCAATAGCCCAAAAAAATACCTTAATCGCTTCTTGGATCAAATTTATCAAGATTGTTCTTACCATTGTTATGAATGAAGCACTTGCAGCCGAAGAGATGGAAGTAACTTATATTTTGTTTCTTTCCTCTCCAGAGTTCATACGGGTGATAAGACACCGATTTAATATGTGACAAGCGATACTTACTGCTTCTGCCCAAAAGTGGTCAGGCAGACTTTGATCCAGTAACATAGTTCTTGTTGTGTCTTGTAGAGAACGATATTTTCTTTCCACCACTCCATTTTGTTGAGGTGATTTTGGTGAAGAGAAATTTTAGGTGAAGCCATCCTGAGCACAGAAGTATTCAAATGTTTTATTCGCAAATTCACCACCATGATCACTTTGAATTGTAGTAATGAAATATCCTGCTTCTCTTTGAACTTTTCTACAGAATGCTTCAAAATCAGCGAATGCTTCATTTTTGTGAGAAAGAAAAATTACCCACGTGAATCGTGAGAAGTCATCGACAATTACAAACGCATACATTTTACCTCCAATGATGGCAGTCCGAGTAGGAACGAATAAACCCATATGAAGAAGTTGAAGAGGTTTAGAAGTACTTATAATGTCTTTTACCTTAAACGATGAACAAGTCTGCTTACCTAGCTGGCATGCATCACAGATATGGTCTTTTTCAAATTTTAATTTAGGTAGACCAATGACTAATTCATGTCTGGATAGTTTCTCCAAAGCATACATGCTTGCTTGTTCAAGTTTTCGATGTCATAGCCAAGGATTATTTGTGACTGCAGTAAGACGAGTGACACATGTAAAATCAATATTATTTAACACATATATATTGTTTACTCGATCTCTAATGAGAGTGAGCTTCTTTTCTAGATGATTTATGATGCAAGTAGATGTGTTGAAGGTAACTTCAAATTCGGCATTGTATAGTTGACTAATGTTGAGAAGATTGTGTTTAAGTCCTTCAACTAGATAAACTTTAACTAAGTCACATGATGAACTTAGAGTGATGATATCGACTCCTGTTACTTCTCCTTTTGCATTGTCTCCAAATCTTACACATCCTCCATCAATTCTTTTGATGGATATAAAGTTTTCTTTCTTTCCGCACATATGTCTGGAGCATCCACAATCAAGTACCCACATTCCTTTCATGTAGATTTTC
The DNA here is from genome assembly GCA_022817965.1 of Solanum lycopersicoides. Lineage (NCBI taxonomy): Eukaryota > Viridiplantae > Streptophyta > Magnoliopsida > Solanales > Solanaceae > Solanum > Solanum lycopersicoides. The sequence continues at coordinate 65,956,284 of CM040628.1, read as the reverse complement.
TTAGATTGCTCCTGCAAAACAATGAAGTTAATTTCTTTTAGGTATCCAAGTGTTTTTGGGTCCTTGATGATTAGTAGTTTTTGGTCTCCAAATTCACTTTCCAAAAGTGCATTTTCTACCGTTAAAATATTTATGTCCTATATCACCACAAGTAAAACAAATAACTTTAGAGACATTATTATAAGAATAATAATTTGGCACTGATTTATTAGATCCGTTAGAACTGTAATTTTGAGAGTTTCTCCTGTAGAGCGTAATTCTATTAGATCGAACAGAACTGTGACTTGGAGATTTTATTATGTTGTTTAACTGCATCTTTACTTCTTCCAGTTCTTCTATTAAAAGATCAACTTCAATCTGACTTGTCTCAAGAAGAATTTGTCAATCTTTCTTTTCTTGAGCAAGTTTATTGTACTCCTCAATAACTTTCTGTAGTTCATCATGTCACAACCCAAAAGTATACCCTAGAAGATAGGATACAATCTTGGATTGTAACCGGCGTCGTCGACCTCTCGGAGGTCTAAGACAAGCCTCTCATATCATTCATTGCATTGGCATAGTAAATTTAGCGGAAAATTTAAAACTTTTCATAGCACATCATATGCTAGAAACATCACATCGTATATATATAAAACATAAGACATAATACAGATTTAGACTCTAAGTCTCTTTGCCATCTTAGACTCAACAACTTTAGAGTACATTAAGGATAAAAGCCTTAAGACATAATACAAAGTTATACATTACTAAATAGACTTTACAATAAGGACATTAGTAGGACATCCTTGAACTTAAGGATTCCTTTCCTTGAGCTTGGGAAATCACCTATCAAGCTCCTCAATCATAGACCTTCTTTAAGCATTCCAATACCTACACTTTGTGTAAAAAGTAAAGAAGAATGGGATTAGCACAAGAATGTACTAAGTATGGCAACCATGCAAAAACATGCATTTAAAAGGGACATTTCCTTTGAAATCATACTTCATGCCATTTTGAGTAAATCATCATAAAACCTTTATCAACATCATTTATATCATCCACGTACTTCATAGCAACACATTCAAAGGCCAATCATCATATGAAAGCACATATAGAATATAAGTACACATAAAGGTCACTTTATAGTGAACTCACCCTTCTTAGCATTTAACTCTTTCTTTCAATTCATTAATCTCCTAAGTAATCCTTTAGGGATACTTGGTGCAATGCATCACCTTAGGAACACAAGGGAATACCATACATAGCATTTACACAAGACAACACATGCCATCATAAAAGTATAGTACAATATAATCATAGTCAAACCAAGACTACAATATCATACATAAAGGACACATACATAATCACAAGTATTAAGGTACCTACCTAAGACTTCCTAAGGAGTCACTTGTGCAATGTATAGATGGGTTCATTACTTCCACCTATCCTAAGTAACTTACCTTAAGTCCTCCTAGTTAGGATCCTATTCAATTACTTCCATTGTCCATTTTACTTTAGGGAAACCATAGCCTTAACCGACACTAAGACCATGGTTGCAAATCATGGAATTTGGTGTTGTAGAGCCTTACACCAAAGGAAGGTGTTCCTACCTAGCCAAGGTAGAACATTAACATATATGCTAGCATATCAAGTAAATTTACTTTGCTAGATCCTATGTGGCAAGCATAGTTTATGGAACTAAGATATAGGTATTCCCTCTATATACCATTTGGTAATGGGGCCTTACCTCATGAGATAACATGAGTGAATATTCCTCAAGGAAAGTCAACACTTCATGTAAGTACATAGGTGAGTATTCCTCTAAGGGAAGTCAACACCATATGTAGGTCCATAGGTGATTATTCCTCTAAGGGAAGTCAACACCATATGTAGGTCCATAGGTGATTATTCCTCTAAAGGAAGTCAACACTCTATAAGGGACAAATGGTGAATATTCCTCTAAGGGAAGTCAACACCTCTCAATGTCAAGTTCACTCGGTGCTAAGCTAAGTTCCCTTTATTGAAAAGCCTTTATTACAATTTGTTTATAAAACATAGTCTTAGGATATTCATCATTCATATGCTTATAGCATATTCAAGCACCTATCTAGTTTTGGAGTATTCTTGGGCCCTCCTAGTTGGACCTCTTCTCCCTAGCTAGATCATCCATGTGTGTGAGTGTATATATAGATGTGAGCAAACCTTTCACATAACACATCAAGTCACACATGTTCATATATCAATGCATAAGTCTATAGGCATAACTATATGAGCAATCCTTTCATATAAACCTACTAAGACACTATACACATTCATACTTCATCATATCATATTCATAACATGTTCATATAATCATCCTTCATATGCATAAGAACCAAACCTAGGAACTATCCTATCAAGATATACATGTGCAATGCATAGACAAGGTCCCATACCCTTGTCCATACTAGTACACCTATCAAGTCATCCTAGTAAGGGAATACAAATCATACATTCATAAGCATCACCTTGATATGCATAGTAGTAGACACTAGTGAATATGAGAACTACCTTTCATTTAGACCCAATGACTCATACTACTTGTAATATGCATGTAAGTGAGAGTGTGTGTACATTACCAACATGATCACATAATGGCATCAATAACATCTTAAGTCAGCCACACTATTAGACCACATTATACTTCAAGCACATAGCACACAACACATAATAGCATAGGAGACATGACAATATATACCATGAAATCAAGACTCCTAACTTTAGCTATTTATACTTCCATATAAGGGGTACATGGGTAGAGGTTATTAACCACTTTAACACATTAATGGCAGCACCTATACAATACCCTAACATAATTATACACATGCTCATACAATAGCCACACCACCTAATTCACAACTAGAATAGGAAAGTAGGCATAAGCTTCTCATAGTATCATCTTAAGCACATGTTCATCAGTTCATCAATATGCCTTCAAGGCATGGTCAACACATATATAATGACAATAAAGTAAACACCGCCACCATAAGTGGACCATACCACACAATGCCATACAAGGCTTCATCAACATTACTCTAAAGAATAGAGAAGTAGAAGAGTAAAGAGAATAAGCAATCTTACCAATTTCTCACCCTTTGATCATCATTGATCAATACACCTTATTCATCATTAAGATACATATATGGCAGTAGCTAAATGTACTTTAAACATATAAGAAATCATGTACGAGTCGCTAAAAGATTATACCATAACGTCATACATCATATCAACATACTAGGAAAGTAGGATAACATAGATCATTAGCTATCTTCCCTAACATTGATTTTAGACCATAGTTCATACATAAGTCTAAGGCAGTAGCTCATTAGATAATAAATCAAGCCTAAGTCATGCATCATCTAATCACAATTCAAGATCCATCACATACTTAGCCTCTTGACTTCATAGCCTAAAAGAATCTATACCAATTCATGCAAGATCTTCTTAATTAGATCATTAAGGATTTATACCTATAAAATTCATCCATTACATCACCCTAAAACAGTAGCTAAAGCAGTTCATACATAATCAAAAGTCTACTCAACCGATCTCACAATCGACTTCAAGACAACATGTAGAAACATAGGCTATTCATGTTCAATTCTTCATATATTTATCATCATGGACTGATCATCATCAATTCAACATCAATTAATGTAAATAACAATAACCACAAGCAATTCAACATAAGAGAATCACCAATTCATCAAGAATAAGCCATAATCACAAAGCCCATGCAAGAGCTAAACCTAATTTTTTGGAAGGAACATGGTTTCATCATGCAATTGAAGTGAAATCACATTCAAATCATCATATTATACTAATTCATCAAGATTTAATCTTTAGAAACGTTTTGAGAAAGAACCCATGGCTAGATTGGAAGATTGGAAACTTGTTCATAAGATTTCTTTGAAAAACATTGAGAAGACTCTCCAAGTGAAAGGTTACTTAGAGATGAAGGATCACCATACCTTTTATTAGTTGAAAACCTCTAAAACTTCATGATTCATCCATGGAAAACCCAGCTTGAATCTGTTCTTGAGCTTCACCAACAATGGTGGTTTTAGAGAGAACATTTTTGGAGAGAAAGGCTTAAAATATGTGAGAGGGTTTGGGAATGGGTTAATCACGTTTTTAGGGACTTATATACACCTAAAATTACTTAATTAAACCTATTATAGTCAGGTTAGACGTGGGGTGAATTTACCATTCACCCCTTTAAGTGGCAGCACGCAGGCAGCCAACTGCAGGCAGCCGCGACGTGGCCCATGACGGGGCGTCATGGCCATGACGGGCCGTGGCAGCCTTCCGTCGCAGGACACTTAGCCAATTTCTTGGCTCACAACCTGACCAAGGCAAGTCTCCTTCGACGAGACCTGCTTGACGGTCCGTTGGGGGCCCAACGGTCCGTCATTGGGTCCGTCAAGAGACACTGCCCAGGCAGTGTTTAGGCAGCCTTGAGGTCCTTCTTTTGGGGCCTCTTGTGGGCCCTTTAGAAGTCGTACCCGGACGTTTCCAACGCGATTACAAACCTTAACATGTTATAGACCTATCACATAAGTTTCATCCAAAACAAACACCTACAAGACGTCCAAACAGCCTTGACCCCAACATGACATACAATGAGCGTCTTAGGGCTATCTTTCAAACGCCTTGGACGTTCTTGGGCGTTTGACCTCCAAACTTCACGAAACTTCATACAATAACATTAAATATCATTTAAAACCATTTCAAGACTTATTTGACTCATTTCACACAATTTAGGCATGTATACACACATGAGGCACATAAGCGACTATTCGTCGAACGTCTTGGACGTCCCTTGACGTTCGACTTCCAAATCACTTCAAACTTTGCACACTGACTCTATATGACATAATAAGGCATTTTAGGACCTTATAACAGTATAGCAAACATGTTAGTCTCTAGACACCGTATCTCATTTTCGAGGTCTTACAATATCCCCCACTTGGGAACATTCGTCCTCGAATGACACTTAGGACTCTTTAATCACATCAAGGACTTCAATACACATAAGACCAGTTCATCACATTTAAAATATCATCAAATCATTTTAGCACTCGATGCACAAAACTTGAGTTAGTTAAATCATAAAAGATCTTCATTATTTAGACCTAGTATTAAAATGGTCATACTCAACCATATCATGCTTAGTGGTGTACATGGAGGAATATCTTACTCCTCAACACATTACATGCATCATGAGTTCACACCTTATCAAAGCACAAGGTCAATTTCTTTAAAAATGAGAAAATCTCAACTTTCAAGCCAAGACATGCATACATTTTTCTTCCTAGTGAAATCTAAATGGCAATTCACACCAAGTACATCACAACAAAATAGGAAGTTATTCCACAATTTATTTTCTTAACAAAATACTTACCCTTATAGTAAGCCTCATTTTGGAAAAATAACACAAATTATAGGCACACACATGTACACTTAGCTAAACATGCTTTCACCTTTCAAGAATGAGCCTACAATTTTGCACTACAAATCATCAAATCACTAAATTTTAAAGAGAGTCAACAAATTTCATGGTAAAAGAGACTCAACTCCCATTACAAGGCTAAACAATTTAACCTACAAGTGACTATCACCAAGTTCCTTGTCTTACCTCATGAGGTCAACTTCACAATTAGCACATTAAAATGCAAGTCAACAAGAGAAAACATGGATTTTACAAAAATTTCTTTTCATGCTTTTAGAAAATTCACCATGTTTCTAAGACGATGTCATCAATTCATACCAATCATATAAAGATCAGGCAATTCACACTTTATACAAGACTATTTTCATGAACAAGCATACTAAGAATTCATAATTCCAATTCAAGTAAGAATAGAAGGACAATGTAGACAATTTCTACAATTCTCACTACTCAAACACCATCCCCCACTTAGGGTAAACCCAATTAAGAGCAACTTAACCCAACATGTAGAGGATCTCAAATACAAAACCTTCATATTTATCACTTAGAGTGATTACTACTTTAGAGGAAATTTTCATAAACTCAATTTAGCAACACTAAGGCATTCTAAACCTTATCATGAGATCACAAGCCTTTACATTCAAATCCTATATCAACATGTATAGAGGAGACTACTACACTTATGTCAACTAATACCATCACCATATAGTCAACAAGATTAACATCATGTATAAAGAATCGTATCATGCACATCTTTATGATCAATAGACAAATACTATAATTCATACTATTTAATTCACATAAGGTCTTCCTACAATGCAATAGACACTAAGGTCATACATCATTAGGGAAAACAACAAGGAAGTTCATAACACGACAAGAAGTTTAGAAATAACTCTACGACTCATCATGTCATAAGATTCTCATCCTTTCAATTTAAATGGCAAAAAAATATCATTTTCTACATTCCTTATCATGTTCATATTCATAAATTCTACACATTTTCAACAACATCCAATCAAAAGACAAATTAGTAAGTTCCCAAACATGATACAATAAGTTGCCTAGTCTTTATAACGAGCATGCTTCCAAATACCCAAAAGTGTAACATTTAGACATTTGATGGAACAAGTATGGAATTATAAGAAACAAAGCTTTACCAACTCATTCTTCATAAGCATGCATACTATATTTACAACTTCAAGTCTCCACAAAAGACTCCAATTTATACTAGCAACCCATCAGTACCATTTATATGCAAAGGAAAACAATGCACACTTTTAATCACATATACTCATAGATACATACTATAGTAGTATTAAACAATCCAAGTTCAAATCCAAATATTTGGCTACTATCATACAAAACCATATAGGAATACACAATTTAAGAGAAATCACTTTAACCACCATAACTTCTAGCATGCTTAACTATATCATGCATACATTATTCGACATAACATGCTATTTCACATAGATTTCATATATTGCCATAATTGGCATCACATCATTAAATAAGAGATATTTCATATAAAGCAAGGTAAGATGACCAATCATAATCCTCATAGAGTTAACAGGTGCAATGATCAAGTAAATCTCCATAACTTCACTAAACCAAGTAACCCAACAAGAACTACAATTAGCATCATACTCCACTTATCTATAACCTTCATGCATGATAACTCCAATTCTTTAGCTCACTAGGCTATTTACATGTTTACAAGCATAGAGATCATCTCATAAGGACATTCACATTTATATCATACACATACATAGTATTAACCTCTTAAGGTCTCCATCAAGGAAAACTAGTGCAAGACATAGGTAGAGTCCCATACCCCTACCTAAGTCTAGTTAACCCTTCAAGTCGCCTTAGTTAGTATATACATCATCAAATAAGGACAAGTGTCACCTTCACACATACTCATTCAAACCATAAAACAAAGATAAGCATTTTAAACTCACCTTTTCTCCCTCAAGCATAGAGACTCTCATCCAAGCAATCATATCTAAAAGACCACCGGACAAGAAAACATAAGAGAGAGATCTTATAGAATTAAGTTCTATGGCACGATATGAGATTGATGAAGAAGGGAAACTCTATCGTCCTATAGCCTCTCGTACCATTAAATGTGTCGCGACTCACCACCAATGATACGAGACTCTACTAGACGTGGCAATATGAGACTTTTTAGAACCTAAAACCGCTTCATAAACCTCATGCTCTGATACCAAGTTTGTCACAACCCAAAAGCATACCCTAGAAGATAGGTACAATCTTGGATTGTAACCGGCGTCGTCGACCTCTCGGAGGTCTAAGACAAGCCTCTCATATCATTCATTGCATTGGCATAGTAAATTTAGCGGAAAATTTAAAACTTTTCATAGCACATCATATGCTAGAAACATCACATCGTATATATATAAACATAAGTCATAATACATATTTAGACTCTAAGTCCCTTTGCCATCTTAGACTCAATAACTTTAGAGTACATTAAGGATAAAGCCCTTAAGACATAATACAAAGCTATACATTACTAAATAGACTTTACAATAAGGACATTAGTAGGACATCCTTGAACTTAAGGATTCCTTTCCTTGAGCTTGGGAAATCACCTATCAAGCTCCTCAATCATAGACCTTCTTTAAGCATTCCAATACCTACACTTTGTGTAAAAAGTAAAGAAGAATGGGATTAGCACAAGAATGTACTAAGTATGGCAACCATGCGAAAACATGCATTTAAAAGGGACATTTCCTTTGAAATCATACTTCATGCCATTTTGAGTAAATCATCATAAAACCTTTATCAACATCATTTATATCATCCACGTACTTCATAGCAACACATTCAAAGGCCAATCATCATATGAAAGCACATATAGAATATAAGTACACATAAAGGTCACTTTATAGTGAACTCACCCTTCTTAGCATTTAACTCTTTCTTTTAATTCATTAATCTCCTAAGTAATCCTTTAGGGATACTTGGTGCAATGCATCACCTTAGGAACACAAGAGAATACCATACATAGCATTTACACAAGACAACACATGCCATCATAAAGTATAGTACAATATAATCATAGTCAAACCAAGACTACAATATCATACATAAAGGACACATACATAATCATAAGTATTAAGGTACCTTCCTAAGACTTCCTAAGGAGTCACTTGTGCAATGTATAGATGGGTTCATTACTTCCACCTATCCTAAGTAACTTACCTTAAGTCCTCCTAGTTAGGATCCTATTCAATTACTTCCATTGTCCATTTTACTTTAGGGAAACCATAGCCTTAACCGACACTAAGACCATGGGTGCAAATCATGGAATTTGGTGTTGTAGAGCCTTACACCAAAGGAAGGTGTTCCTACCTAGCCAAGGTAGAACATTAACATATATGCTAGCATATCAAGTGAATTCACTTTGCTAGATCCTATGTGGCAAGCATAGTTTATGGAACTAAGAGATAGGTATTCCCTCTATATACCATTTGGTAATGGGGCCTCACCTCATGAGATAACATGAGTGAATATTCCTCAAGGAAAGTCAACACTTCATGTAAGTACATAGGTGAGTATTCCTCTAAGGGAAGTCATATGTAGGTCCATAGGTGCTCTAAGGGAAGTCAACACCATATGTAGGTCCATAGGTGATTATTCCTCTAAGGGAAGTCAACACTCTATAAGGGACAAATGGTGAATATTCCTCTAAGGGAAGTCAACACCTCTCAATGTCAAGTTCACTCGGTGCTAAGCTAAGTTCCCTTTATTGAAAAGCCTTTATTACAATTTGTTTATAAAACATAGTCTTAGGATATTCATCATTCATATGCTTATAGCATATTCAAGCACCTATCTAGTTTTGGAGTATTCTTGGGCCCTCCTAGTTGGACCTCTTCTCCCTAGCTAGATCATCCATGTGTGTGAGTGTATATATAGATGTGAGCAAACCTTTCACATAACACATCAAGTCACACATGTTCATATATCAATGCATAAGTCTATAGGCATAACTATATGAGCAATCCTTTCATATAAACCTACTAAGACACTATACACATTCATACTTCATCATATCATATTCATAACATGTTCATATAATCATCCTTCATATGCATAAGAACCAAACCTAGGAACTATCCTATCAAGATATACATGTGCAATGCATAGACAAGGTCCCATACCCTTGTCCATACTAGTACACCTATCAAGTCATCCTAGTAAGGGAATACAATCATACATTCATAACATCACCTTGATATGCATAGTAGTAGACACTAGTGAATATGAGAACTACCTTTCATTTAGACCAATGACATACTACTTGTAATATGCATGTAAGTGAGAGTGTGTGTACATTGACCAACATGATCACATAATGGCTATCAATAACATCTTAAGTCAGCCACACTATTAGACCACATTATACTTCAAGCACATAGCACACAACACATAATAGCATAGGAGACATGACAATATATACCATGAAATCAAGACTCCTAACTTTAGCTATTTATACTTCCATATAAGGGGTACATGGGTAGAGGTTATTAACCACTTTAACACATTAATGGCAGCACCTATACAATACCCTAACATAATTATACACATGCTCATACAATAGCCACACACCTAATTCACAACTAGAATAGGAAAGTAGGCATAAGCTTCTCATAGTATCATCTTAAGCACATGTTCATCAGTTCATCAATATGCCTTCAAGGCCATGGTCAACACATATATAATGACAATAAAGTAAACACCGCCACCATAAGTGGACCATACCACACAATGCCATACAAGGCTTCATCAACATTACTCTAAAGAATAGAGAAGTAGAAGAGTAAGAGAATAAGCATTCTTACCAATTTCTCACCCTTTGATCATCATTGATCAATACACCTTATTCATCATAAATACATATATGGCAGTATCTAAATGTACTTTAAACATATAAGAAACCATGTACAAGTCACTACAAGATTATACCATAACGTAATACATCATATCAACATACTAGGAAAGTAGGATAACATAGATCATTAGCTATCTTCCCTAACATTGATTTTAGACCATAGTTCATACATAGTCTAAGGCAGTAGCTAATTAGGTAAGAAATCAAGCCTAAGTCATGCATCATCTAATCACAATTCAAGATCCATCACATACTTAGCCTCTTGACTTCATAACCTAAAAGAATCTATACCAATTCATGCAAGATTCTTAATTAGATCATTAAGGATTTATACCTATAAAATTCATCCATTACATCACCCTAAAACAGTAGCTACAGCAGTTCATACATAATCAAGAGTCTACTCAACCGATCTCACAATCGACTTCAAGACAACATGTAGAAACATAGGCTATTCATGTTCAATTCTTCATATATTTATCATCATGGACTGATCATCAATTCAACATCAATTAATGTAAATAACAATAACCACAAGCAATTCAAATAAGAGAATCACCAATTCATCAAGAATAAGCCATAATCACAAAGCCCATGCAAAGGCTAAACAATTTTGGAAGGAACATGGGTTCATCATGCAATTGGAGTGAAAATATTTAAATCATTGTATTAATTAATTAATCATGATTCAATCATTAAAAACGTTTTGAGAAAGAACCCATGGCTAGATTAGAAGATTGGAACTTATAAATTTCTTTGAAAACATTGAGAATGGCTCTCTAGATGAAAGATAACTAGAGATGAAGATCACCATACCTTTTATTATGAAAACCTCTAAAACTTCATGATTCATCCATGAAAACCCAGCTTGAATCTGTTCTTGAGCTTCAAACAATGTGGTTTAGAGAGAACATTTTTGGAGAGAAAGGCTTAAAATATGTGAGAGGGTTTGGGAATGGGTTAATCACGTTTTTAGACTTATATACACCTAAAATTACTTAATTAAACCTATTATAGTCAGGTTAGGACGTGGGGTGAATTTACCATTCACCCCTTTAAGTGGCAGCACGCAGGCAGCCAACTCGCAGGCAGCCGCGAGGGCCATGACGGGCGTCATGGCCATGACGGGCCGTGGCAGCCTCCGTCGCAGGACTTAGCCAATTCTTGGCTTCAAACCTGCCCAGCAAGTCTCCTTCGACGAGACCTGCTTGACGGTCCGTTGGTGGCCCAACGGTCCGTCATTGGGTCCGTCAAGAGACACTGCCCAGGCAGTGTTTAGGCAGCCTTGAGGTCCTTC
>CM040628.1:65863089-65943915 GCA_022817965.1 Solanum lycopersicoides | reverse complement strand
GTAGTTATGAAAACAGATATGTTGATTGTTAAGCGTGAATACTAACTATGTAAGGAGTTATCAGTTGTATCACATGCTTGTGTAATAGGGGTAAAGTCTGTCACGAAGTCAATTAGATGTTACAGGACTTGCAAACAACTTGTTGTGCGTCATATATTGCATATTTCTTGGATATTAGGTATTGGATTTGAAAGAGTTTGGTTTTGGTTCTTGTGAATCAAACTAAATGGAAGATGAATTAATATGAATATTGGTAGGAAGATAATTAGTACAAAATACAAGTCAAAGATTGTATCTTGGTAGGTGAAAGTTAGGCAAACCATAAAATGGTTTGCTATCTTAACCTTGACAATTTTGACACATAGTGATGTCATGGATGACATCAATAGGATGAATTTATTCCTATAAATAGGTAGCTCTTAATTCATTTTCAAATCATCCTCTCACTTACCTTCTCACCTTCTAAGGCATTTGTATTCTCTCTCTTGTAGTATTTCACTTGTATTCTTTGTAGAGTGAAATAAATATCAGTGCAGTTGTTCTTTGGTGGACATAGAATCATTTTGATCCGAACCACGTTAAATATTGTTGTTCTTCCTTGTTCTCTAGTTTCACGTTTCCGCTAACAATTGGTATCAGAGCCAAGGTTCTGTCTGAGTATGCTCTGTGGTTGCAGCACAGTCTGAACTTCCACATCAGAAAAGGATTACTTTGGTTTTCTGTAGTTCCAAATACATTGTAGTAGAAAAGGAAGAACAAGTAAAAGAATGAGTTCCATGAAGTTTGAAATTGATAGATTTAGTGGGCGCAACAACTTCAATATCTGGAAAATCCAAATGATAACGTTACTGCGGAGGGAAGGTTCAATCCATGTTATTGACGGAAAGTACCCCGATAAGATATCGGATTCCGACAAGGACAAGATTGAAGGAGATGCATTGAGTGCAATCCAACTGTCCCTTGCACCTAACGTACTTTGTGAAGTGAGTACAGGTACCGAAGAGACGGCCAAAGAGTTATGGGAAAAGCTGGAAGGGCTTTACCAGGACCAGTCAGTGACAACAAGGATGTTGTTACAACGGCGTCTTCATACATTTAAGATGGATTCAGGTACTTTGTTGCAAGATCATCTAGATGCGTTCAATAAACTTGTGATGGACTTACAAACTGCTGGAATTAAAAAGGACGAGGGGACGCTTGCATGTTCTTTGCTATTTTCATTGACTTCAAAATATCGTGATATTGAGAATTCAATGATGTATAGCAAACAACCTATTAAACTTGAGCAAGTGCGGCAAGCACTAAACTCTTGTGATGTGCGGATGCATTTTGAAGGAGACAAAAGTGACGAAGCTAGTGGACTCTTTGTAAGAGGTCGTACTAGCCAACAGGGAAGGAGCAAATCAAAGTACAGATCAAAGTCTCGTGTGAAAAAAAATAATGCGGAATGTTGGGGCTGTCACAAGAAGGGGCACTTTGAACGAGATTGCCCTACGTCGAAGTCCAAAGAAAAGGCGAGCGCATCCATTGTTGAGCAAGTACATGATAATGATTATGTACTAACAACATCATGCAATAGTGGAGTCTATGACAACAAATGGGTCTTAGACTCTGGTTGTACTCTGCATATGACATTCCGAAAAAATTGGTTCAGCAGCTATGAAACAAGTAGAGGAACTGTATTAATGGGCAATAATGCAACTTGTAAAATAGTTGGCATTGGTTCAGTTCATGTTCGCTGCCATGATGGAATCGTGAGGACTATTACAGAAGTCTGTCATGTTCCTGATCTAAAGAAGAATTTGATCTCCCTGGGTACTTTAGATAAACAAGGCTATAAGTACATGAGTGAAGGAGGAACTATGAAAGTGACTAAAGGGTCTTTAGTCATGTTGAAGGCCAAGCTGGAGGATGGCCTCTACACACTTGCGGGAAGCACCATTATTGGCTCTGTAAATGCATCTACAGTGCAGTTATCTAATGATGACAAGGCAAAATTATGGCACATGAGACTAGGCCATATGAGCGCACGAGGATTGGAGATGTTGAGCAACCGCAACCTTTTAAATGGTCAGAAGATCAGCACACTTGAATTTTGTGAGCACTGCGTCTTAGGGAAGCAGAAAAAGGTCAGCTTCAGCACTGGCAAGCACAAGACGGGAAGGGTGCTAGACTACATCCATTCAGATTTATGGGGTCCCTCTAAGCTTCCATCGAAGGGAGGAAAGAGGTATCTTCTCACATTCATTGATGATTTTTCACGAAAGGTTTGGGTGCGTTTCCTGAAGACAAAAGGTGATGCTTTTGAAGCATTTAAAGAGTGAAAGATTTTGGTTGAAAATCAAATGGAGAGGAAAATCAAGTATCTTCGCACGGACAATGGCTTGGAGTTTTGCAGTGAAGAGTTCAATGATTTCTGCAAGGTTCATGGGATCGCAAGACATAAGACGGTCAGGCACACACCACAGCAGAATGGAGTTGCCGAGAGAATGAACAGAACTATTCTTGAGAAGGCTCGTTGTATGCTCTTACAAGCTAAGATGTCCAAAGTATTTTGGGCTGAAGCAGTTCATACTGCTTCTCATATTGTCAATCGGTCTCCAGCATCAGCGATTGACTTTAAGACTCCGAATGAGGTCTGGTCAGGTGAACCCTCTAACTATTCATACTTGCGAATATTTGGGTGTCCAGCTTATTATCATGTTAATGAAGGTAAGCTTGAACCAAGGGCTAAAAAGGCCATATTCGTAGGGTATGTAGATGGAGTAAAAGGGTACAAACTATGGTGTTTGTCTTTACTCAAATTTGTAGTTAGTAGAGATGTTACCTTTGATGAATCCTCTATACTTGATCCTCGTAAAGTTTCTGTGGAGTTATCTAGAAACGAGAACAACGAGCAGGTGGAGCTACCGGTGGAGCTTACCAAGGAACGGGATCAAGAGACTCAAATTGATGAGTCAAAAGATGCATCTTAAAGAACTTGCTTCCAATGAACCATACACAATTGCGAAGGGAAGGGACAAAAGGCAGATACGGAAACCGGAACGTCTTATAGAGCAAGAAAATCTGATTGCACATGCGTTCGTAGCTGCAGAAGAAGAGATTAAGGATCTCGAGCCCTCTTCGTATGTTGAAGCAACTTCTTGCAAAGATGCTGCACAATGGCAGTTAGCCATGATGGAAGAGATGGAGTCTCTTCACAAAAATGAGACATGGGTCTTAGTTAAAAGGCCAAAGGGGATGAGGACAGTTGGATGCAAATGGGTCTACAGAAAGAAAGAAGGTATTCCAGAAGTGGAAGATGCTAGGTTCAAGGCGAGATTGGTTGCAAAGGGTTTCAGTCAGAAGGAGGGAATTGACTACAATGAGATCTTTTCTCCAGTCGTGAAACATAGCTCAATTCGCGTGCTACTAGCATTGGTTGCACAATTTGATTTAGAGCTTCAACAGCTTGATGTCAAAACTGCTTTCTTACATGGTGATCTAGAAGAACAATCTATATGGATCAGCCTGAAGGTTTCCTAGCTGAAGGAAAAGAAGACCATGTATGCCAACTGAAGAAGTCTTTGTATGGTTTGAAGCAATCCCCTAGACAGTGGTACAAGAGGTTTGATGCATTCATGACTACACATGGATTTTCGAGGAGTGCATTTGATAGTTGTGTGTATCACAAGAAGATGTCTGGTAACTCTATGATTTATCTATTGTTGTATGTTGATGATATGCTTATTGCTGCTAACAACATCACAGAGATAAATATTTTGAAGAAACTGTTGAGCAAGGAATTTGACATGAAGGATCTAGGAGTTGCAAAGAAAATCCTTGGAATGGAAATTTCAAGAGAAAATGGTGTTGTACATCTTTCTCAGAAGAGGTACATCCGAAAAGTTCTTGAAAGATTCAATATGCATATGAGCAAGCCTGTAAGTACACCTTTAGCTTCTCATTTCAAGCTTTCAGAGTTACAAATGCCTCAATCTATGGATGAGGTGGAGCATATGTCAAAGGTTCCTTATGCGAGTGCAGTTGGTAGCATTATGTATGCTATGGTATGCACACGTCCAGATATTGCCCAATCTGTAAGTGTGGTAAGCAAGTACATGGCAAATCCAGGAAAAAGGCACTGGGAAGCTGTCAAGTGGATATTGAGATATCTCAAAGGAGCTCCTGATGTTGGCCTAACCTTCCGGAAAAGTGAAGGTATTTCAATTCTCGGTTATGTTGATTCTGACTATGCAGGGGATCTTGATCGAAGGAGGTCCACAACTGGATACATCTTTACTCTCGTTGGCAGTGCCGTTAGTTGGAAATCGACTTTACAGTCGATTGTCGCTTTGTCTACAACAGAGGCAGAATATATGGCAGCAACGGAGGCAGTGAAAGAAGCTATCTGGTTGAAAGGTTTGGTGGCAGAATTGAGTTCAGTTCAGCTTAAATCAATTCTAAAATGTGATAGTCAAAGTGCTATTCATTTGATTAAAAATCAAAGATTTCATGAGCGCACCAAACACATTGATGTCAGATTTCATTTTATTCGAGATGTCGTAGAAAAGGGAGCTATCAAGGTTGAAAAGGTTATCACAGACGATAACGCTGCAGACATGTTGACCAAAATAGTCCCGCTTGCCAAGTTTGCACACTGCAAGGACTTGGCGGGAGTATGCATCAATTGATGCAACTCTAAGAGAACAACTGCTAGGTGGAGCTGGTATGTTCAACAAATGTTTGATTCTTCTTGTTTCTTACAATGGAATTGCCCAGTAAGCTTAGAAGTTTGGCCGGAGTTGTTTATACGCATGCTTGGAACACAAACCAAGGTGGAGATTAAAAGAGTTGGTTTTGGTTCTTGTGGAATCAAACTAAATGGAAGATGAATTAATATGAATATTTGGTAGGAAGATAATTAGTACAAAATACAAGTCAAAGATTGTATCTTGGTAGGTGAAAGTTAGGCAAACCATAAAATGGTTTGCTATCTTAACCTTGACAATTTTGACACATAGTGATGTCATGGATGACATCAATAGGATGAATTTATTCCTATAAATAGGTAGCTCTTAATTCATTTTCAAATCATCCTCTCACTTACCTTCTCACCTTCTAAGGCATTTGTATTCTCTCTCTTGTAGTATTTCACTTGTATTCTTTGTAGAGTGAAATAAATATCAGTGCAGTTGTTCATTGGTGGACATAGGATCATTTTTATCCGAACCACGTTAAATATTGTTGTTCTTCCTTGTTCTTTAGTTTCACGTTTCCGCTAACAGGATTGGTTTCTCATTGCTTATTGACTTATACTTTCACATCTCAATTGCGAAAGATATCATTTAAGATAAGATGTCATCTTACTTACTACTCTTTGTTGCAATTTACCGTCCAGATAATTTGACAGTTAATTTTGTGGAATTCTCCTTTTCTTGTCTATTAGCTTGATTTGATCGTTGATCAATTGTTGTTGTAGGAGTTGTTCGATCTTGTCTTTGTTGTTATTACTGATTAAATGACGTGTGTATTTCAATTCATACTGCTTAAAATTTCTTCATTCTAGTTTTTCTTTCTCCTCCTTATTATATATGTTGTTTAGTGGAAATCTTCCCATACATATATAAGCGGAGCTAGAGAGGAAGCTATGGGTTGTCAGAGTCGATAACTATACAAAACAAAGACTAACATTGTAATGAATGGTCTCCGATTACGGAGAACATCTCTATTACTATTTTCGCTTATCCTTTTCTTTGTCAGGATTTTTAAGATGTTACAGATCTATGCTCAGTAAAATTTAAAAAGGAAAGTTTTGCTGCAATTCTCTACTGTATAAGTGAATAAAGACAAGTTATGTTTTACTCCTTATGATATGCAGATATGTAGTTGCAGAGATGAAGTCTCTGTGGGAGTGGTAAGATATCATTTAAAGCGTATGACAATCTGGCTCGAAAAGAAAAGATGAATGATGCAGGTATGCTTAATTGTTGTTCTAGACAGTACAAATTTATAAAATATAAAAAGTTTTCTTGTGAGCCATATATGGTATATTGAATTTTGAACTTTTTCACTTGCAATAAGTTTAGGAATCACTTTCTGATATTTTATTACTTGTCTAGAAGAATCATTCATGTACTATATATAGAGAGAGACGTGTTTGGTTTGTTTGTAATTGCAATACGTGGATTGGACAAGAGTTCTAAAATTTATTTTTAATTGCTTTCAGTAAGGAGGTTGTGATTTCCAAGTCGTACAACGGGGTCTACCGTGCCTTCCTTGAGATGAAGCATGACTTGCTGCAAATAGAACATCCAACTCTAATGTAGCCGAAGACCGGACGAGGACAAGAATGTGGTTGTTTACGCTTCAACTCAGTCTCCCGAGTATACGCATAGTGTAATTGCTCGTTGTCTCGGTGTTCTCGGGCATATTATTTGTGTGATAACAAGAAGGGTTGGAGGTGTCTTCAGTGGCAAGGCGGTGAAAAAAAATTTTGGGATGTGAAATTTTTTTGTAAGGACATCCCTTTCTCAAGTCAAGAAACGATAAGAGAAAGTTGTTTAATCTTTAAGTGGTATTTATTCATCAATGAGAGTAAAAAAATAGATCTACATGCTAGTTACTAAAGACATGCAATCATCAAGTGTTGCTGTGAGCATGGCCTTGTGCATCTTCTGCATCTATTTTACTCTGAGCAACTAGCAGATGTGATTACCAAGGGACTTACTCACGTACATCATTCCTACTTAATGAACAAACTAGGCGTGAAATATATGTTCATAACACCTAGCTTGAGGGAGGGTGTTGTGGAATTAACCACTTGTATAATTGTGCCTTATATCACGGACTTAGACTTTCACTAATGCTCTGTGTGGCACTTGACAACTTACTCATGAATCTTTGTGGTGGGTCATGACACTTAGCTGTAATTTGTTATGGTTAGTTAGACTAGAGTTAGAGGCAGTTAGTCTAGCTTAAGTCGGTTAATTAATCTGTTAGATAATATAGGACTAGATGGCACACTACAAGAGAACAGGCGTTTAGCTACAAATATATTTCCTAGCTAATGTGATAAAATCCCTAGCTAAGGTCAATTTAGCTAGGAAAATGACCCTAGCAGACCAGCAAAGCTAATATGCTCTTAGCTAAATTTTAGCTAGAAGATAATGTATTTCCTAGCTAAGTTAGCTACGATACCTTTGCTAGGCTTTTTCCGTAGCAAAAATGTTGCTAGGATGTATGCTAGCTAAATTCATAGCAAAATTTTCTTGGTCAATGTTGACTTTACTATGACTTAGCAAGGAATTACCCTAGCTAAACTTACAAATTTTGTAGCCAGTTTTCAAGTTTTGCTTGGAAAATTTTCTTCGTTGAATGACTAGCTAAAAATAGGTAGGGATATTTTTTTTAGGTAAATCTAGTTAGAAATTGTATGACAAAATACAAATATAATTTACTATATTTGACACAAGATGAAAAACATAGTTATATCTAATCAAATTTTCAAAATAAGCATAATCATAATATTGTCATTCCTAGAATAACAACATGTTTACTAGCAAAAACATATCTTAAAACATAGAAGTAAGTAACATAAATTATCTAAGGTGCGTTTGGGGGAGAACCAGATCCATTTGTTGGTGGTTGAGGAGTGAAACCAAGCATCCGAGCCACAGTAGAACGAACCACAATATTTACCTGAGCTTCTATATTTTCCTGAATATCCATATGCATATGCTCTTGTATATTCATCATTCGTTGCTCCAACACGCGGTCAAGAAGTTGTTGAAATTCAGCAGTTTCTAATATTTGTTGGGTAGGAACACTTGAAGGATTCTGAGCAGCGGAGGATGCACATTTAGCATTCGAAGATTCTGCTAACAAATAATTTGTAGAACCAAGACCATATATTTTTCCTTTTTTTGTTCCACCAATTATTTCTATCCAAGTTTTTGGTAATTGCTCCTCCGATACAGTTTTCAATAAATTCACATCATCTTCGCTAGTTTTTTCTCCTTCGTCTTCTCCATTTGTGGCCGTGTTTCTCTCTATGTCTCCGTCCTCTACTTCAAGACCTTCTTCATTCCTTAATGTTGAAGTCTCACCCACCTTGTCCTTAATTGAATTTGTTGTGAAAAAGAATGAAGTAATTAGTTATTACATATAATAACAATACTATCAAGTACCAAAAGGCACTATGAAAGTACTAAAATTTATTCAGTAATAGATTAACTTCACAAGATACACATGTGCACAGATTACTACAGAAAGCAGAATCTTGGTTTACTCCGTAAATAAATAAGTAAACAAAACTTAATGTTAATCCAGTAAAACCGATATGAACTAATAAAGTGAACATCTTTCCTAAATGATCTATTAGAACTATATAGGTTCCTTACTCAAACCATAAGGTGGAATAAGAGTCGTGCAGAAACAAAAATACAATGAGTTCAATTTCCTTTTGCTTCTTAGAAAACAATTCACATCGATTTAAATTTAAACGAAAATAACTTTCAGAATAAATAGCACTGATGAAATGAGATAGAACATACCCACATCCTTTTTGACTTTCCACATATCCACTTATTTTCGTTTTTGCTTTTGTGAGTCTTTATAAATAATTCATCATTTCGAAGCTCTTTACCAGTTAGTTCCTTCTACAACCATTCAATATATTGTTAATTTTCAGCATAAATCACGGAATAACATAAGACTAATAATAATAAATATTAAACAAAAATAAAGAATTACTTACATGTCTTCTTCTCTACTCAGCAAATGCAACCGATCCTTCAGTATGTAAGGAAGGATCTTCTCCATTATTAGATGACATTCTATTCTTCGAGTTTATTGCTGATATTATTTAAAATTGTTAGAGTCCCAATATCGCATCAAACCTTCCCAATGAACTTGAGCAATCCACTTTGGTATTTGCTTTGTTTTTGCAAATGTTCTCTCTGCTTTTCCCAAACTGTCACTCAATCTTTCACTACCCACCCGGTTAAAAGGTTTCTGAATAAGTACTTTATCTTCACCAGAAAAAGAATAACTCTTCTACAATAAAAATTAAATAATCAGTTTAGTATTATTTTTCAAGTAGAGATGCACAATTCTAGTTAAAAAGAATAATTGGTTATCAAGGAGGTTGACCTTGAAAACTTATGAGACACAATGTAAACCTAGAAGTGAAGGACACTTGAATATAATTGATTACCAAGTGTTTAACAAGGCTGCTAAGCTTCCATGAGTTGTATCCTTCAGATATGATAACCTAAATGGCTAAAAACTTCTACATAAAGAGACAAGATATATGCACAATGAAAACTCCTCAAATAACTTGTTGGCTTGTGAGAAAGATTTTCGAATGTAAAATATGATTCAATCGTAACACACTACTTGTTGATCTAAAGTAGTTAGCCTGAAAACAAAAGTACAATATCAAAAAGATTTCAGATTACAAGGTCTTATAATTATCAAAAAGATAGTACCGCAATACCATTACATTCCATGAATAACATTACAAGAAAGATTAGCTACTATAGATATATTTGAGAGGCGATAAATACATGTTCCCCAAGATTGCATGATATGTAACTCACGAGAAGTGGAATCTTTCATACATATATTCATTAGTTGTAGATATGCAAAAAAGTTGTGGAAGACACTAATAAATTGGCTGAATATAGAGACAAATACTAAAATGGAAGGTTGATATCAAATGATATTCATATAGGGGAAACAAAGGAAATCTGAATCATAGGTACTCATATAGTTGTTTAATGCTTGCATATAACATGTTTCAACTTAGAAAAATGCTAGAAGAGTTTAACAGCACTAACAATAAGAAAATCATTCAGCTCGAGAAATCATCCTCCAACTCAACACAAAAACACAACGTCAGGCCAAAAGGAGGAATCTCCTTTAAGGACTAAACAATTTTCCCATTAATTAGTACACTACAAGATACAAGTATCAATAAGTGTCTTGTCACACGCACGCACATATAATTATTTTTAGAATTTACTAATGAAAAAAAAATTAATCTAAAGCTTAAGTTAAATTCGCAGATTCTTGTTTAAGTATAGATACCTCAAAGTCATTGAACCATTTGTCTCGTACATGCTCTGGAACAAAGGTAGAGTTTGTTTTAGTCAATAAAAAATAAGTATAGTTCAGCACAGTCGAAGTGTTACATCAAACATAATACACTATCCTGCAAACATTTGCTATTATGAAGACTACATTTCATCCACCCATCTCCATATACATATCACTAAAAATCTCCAGCTCTTCCTCTACTCCTTTCATATATTGCACATACAAAATGATAATAAGTTTCAAAAATCCTAACTTTTCAATCAAATTTCAAAACCAACTCCGTAAACTGATCAAACATGACTTGGGAAAACTATCGAGAGGGGTAAAACGATAATTTTCTGAAAATTTTCAAAAATGACCTTCAGATCCCTTATATTCTGTTTAGTGCATCAAAGAATATATATCGTGGAACTCAGAATCTAACTTCCTACCAGAAGCAAACTCATGAACCACCATTAACTTCTACTGAACTGCATCCCCGTTCTTTAGCTATATCTATTAAGACCCGTGGGGGTGTCACGCCATCCACAAGTTTCGACGAAAACTCTATTCATATATAGCTATTTATATACACCATATGTATAAATAACAAATGTGCCACCCACTAAACAAAAGTGCTCTTTGGTGCCTCTGGTAAGTGGCCAGATTTTCATGTGTAACGTCTTGGGATTGAACCCCACTAGCAGCATTTTGTTTATTTATTGGCAGTTTTTTTTCACTGCAAGGAGCTTTTTTTTTTTTTTTTTTAAATATTTTTTTAACTTATTAACTTATTATTATTATTAAGTATTAATCAATAATTATTTTTTAACTAATTTAATTTAAATTTTTGATCTTTCTTTTCATTGATTAAACATAAAGAAAAGTTTTTTTTTCTCTTCACCATTGAAATACTGGTTGTTCCTTTAAACTTTTCAACAAGAAAAATTTGTCATAACTCAAAGCTTCAACCTTCATTTCGTCGCCCGATTCCTCTCACACATCCGTTCATAAGACGAATAATTCTATCTGAATCTAAAGTTGATTTAATTTGAGTCTACTGGGCATTAGAGGTGAATCCAACATTTAAAAATTTCGGTGCATCAATACTATTTTAATTTAGGTAGTTAGCAAAACTTTTACTACAATTAACGAATAATGTAGTATTTTCTTGGTCACTAATGACTCATAAAATTAGCTCTAAGCTAAACTTAAAATAAAATTAATGAAATAGGGCTCTAGCTAGATTTGAACCGTATTCTTGCAAGTGGTTCCTCTGGCTTGTACCAACTACACAAGGGCACCCCTACGCTTCTTATAGGTGCATCGTTGATTATACATTTCTCAAGATTATATATATATATATATATATACGCGATTTTTTCGAAGTTAACGGGTGCACCCCTATCAAATCATGTGGGTCCACCTCTGCTTGGCACCCAGTGACTCAAAATCCTAGATCTGCCTCTGGCTATATGTATAACATCTCATAACTTGAATTGACTAAGGTTAAGCAAAGAAAAACAAGAATAATCAATTTTGAGAATAAGTAAGGAAATCTGGGAAATTTCCAGCTTTCAAAAGTGAGTTTTTGTCATTTTTAAACGGCCATAAATTCCATCTCAAGAGGAGTCTGGGTGAGTTCTCTATATGGTTGGAAATCACTTGTGAGGGTCTTTCCAACGCCGCTGAGTTTGCACAAATCCGATGTTGTATGAGGGATAAATACCTTTCGAAAGTTGGGCTGTTGGACTGAGGAAAGTCCAATCCGGATTTTAGGAAGGGCAAAGTTGTCTTTTCAGCCTAGTATTTCCTAATTCGTTTTAAGGTTATATTAGGGGTAAAAACAAGTCCCAAATCAGTTTTTTTTTATTGAAGAACGCTTAGGGTTTGGGAGAAAAGGAGAAAAGAAGAGGAAGACCAAGAATCGTCCAAGAACGCCAAGGATCGTGCGTGGATTTCGTCGGGGGTAATCCCTTTGAGGTACATGGGATCTTTTGTGTTGGGTTACTTCAGCCACACATCAATTTATTTCAGTTCAGCGAAATTGTGGCTTTATTTCATTGTTGGCTGTCATTGTTGGTTAGATACTTGTTAATTTGAGTTATTTTGAGTTGAATTTAGTAGTTATTGATAGTACCAATGGTCCCAATCGTTTAGTGAAAGATCTAGGAAGTTTTGGAGAGTTTAAAGATGGAAAATGAGTTAAAAAATTCGCCAGACGCACCAGGATAGGGGCAGGCGCGGCGCTCCTGTAGTGCGCCAGAAATTGGCCTAACTCAACCAAGGCCTGGCGCAGCGTGCCACCAGTGCGCCAGAATCAGGCCTCAGTCAACTGAGGCTGGCGCGGCGCGCCACCAGTATGTTCGACCCGATGTTTTTCATCTAGTTTTCCTAGTTTAGCCCTTTTAAGTCCTCCCAAGGTACATTAACATCCTCCAATGAATTCTAATCACTTTAAATGATTTTTAAATACCTAGAAATCATCCAAGAAGTCAAATTGAAACCTTGAATCCTTAATCCATTCAAGAAAAGTTAAGATCAAAGTCAAGAAAGTAAGACGTCAAGTCTAAAGCTATGAAGTGAGTAAAAGTAAAGTTTTCAAAGGTTCTTAAAGTGTAAACGTTTTAACTTTATTTTAAAACTCATGTTCGAGCTAAGGAAAAGAGTAAAGGTTGAGTTCATTTCTCAAAAAGGTATAAGGGAACTAAGTAATCCCTAAGAGTTTAAGTTTCAAGTTAAGTAAAGAATAAGAGTTGAGTTCAATTCTTTAAAGTTATAAAGGAGGACTAAGTATTCCCTAAAGGTTGATAAATGTTTTACATTTAAGTAAAAAGGGAACTAAGAAGTTCTAAAAGAGTTTTGAACAAAAAGGGGAACATTGATTCCAAAAGGAGCTTTTTAAAGCTAAAGGGTTCAATAAATTATCTCAACCCAAAGGAAGGAATTTTATTAAAAATATGAGCTAAAGTACGTTTTGGGAGTAGTATTGAGCACCGATGTGGGAATAAGAGTTCAGATAACTCAAGTCCCCATGTAAACCATGTAGCCATCATGGGTATTGACGTATCATACATTTTAGATGATCATGTAAGGTTAACCAGTGGATCCACTAGGTAGATGATGTCCTATGCGACGACAAAGTATAGGACAATTTTGGCAGTGTGGGCAAGACGATGTATCACCACTTAGGCTCATATTGATGGTTGTCGGTTAGAGAATCTCCCAAAGAAAACTATATTACTTTCATATATAATTAAAGTTGAGTTTATTATTGTTATATCTTTAATGAACTGAGAGTTACACTGTTTATCAGTTTTACATATATACATATATTGCATATGTCCTTATTGCTTTATATTGAGTTGTTATCTTATGAGTTGAACAGAGCCAAGGTAAGTTCATTCTTACTCCATTTCAAGCTTTATAGTTGTGCTTATATTTCCAACTCGCATACTGGTACATTCAATGTACTTTGGCCTGCATCGTTTTATGATGCACACGCAGGGAATCGGGATTATCATGCAGCAGACAGTTGATCAATTTTAACACTCCGCAGTCATTTGGTGAGCCTCTTTGCATTCCGGAGGACATCCCTTTATTTGATTTTCTAGATTAGTTATTAGGATGTTGTGGGGTATGTCCCAAAATCCATCTCAGTCAGCTTAGAGGCTTCATAGACGATGTAGTAGTCCAGTTTTGGAGTCTCCTTTACTTAATATTTCATATGTTCAAGTGTTGAGATTTGAATGTCATGTTTGACAAAGACAATTATCCAAGTAATTTGATGAGAATGTTTTAAATTCTTTATATGAGATTAGTAAGTTTCCGCTGAGTTAAGTAAGATAGACCAGTTCTCATGGGGCCAGCAATGGTCTTCGAGTGCCGCCACGTCGAGGGTGTAGGTTGCGGGCGTGACAATATGTTTCTCCTTCATTGATATCCTTTCCTCCATAGCTTCTTCAAACAAGCCCGAGGCTGTATACATATTTTCTATCAATAAATAGCCACTACTTTCATTTGAGTCCCACTCAAGCAAATTCTCAGCTGACCATCTGCCCAACTCCATGTTCCCCTGGCTCCTACAAGTCGATAACAAAGAACCCCATATGACAACATCAGATTCCATTTTCACACTTCTTATAACATCTTCTGCTTCTTCAACTAGTCCTGCTCGACCGAGAATATTGACCATACAACCATAGTGCTTGATTGATGGTTCAATACCATATTCTTTTTTTCATTAATTGGAAGTAGTCTTTAGCTTTATCTATCAATTCTGAGTGATTGCACGCGGTTATTACACCAATGAAACTCACAGAACCCGGTTTCAGAATTGAGAATCGTAACCTACAATTGGCAACCAACAATTAACGAAATTATCATTTGTCTTTAGCGATGTGGTCGGTGGCACCTTAGTCTACAGTCCACAAAGTATTAACATATCTATCATTAATGCAATACTATAGACATAAGCGAAAATGAGGATTTACAATGCATGATGTTACACTATTCTACTCCAGTTAATTCTGCCTCAAATGACCCATCTTGTGGCAAGAATAACAATCTATTTTGGCCATATCAATCTTTTTAACACTGCATTTTCCTCTCTTCTTGAATTGAGATTTCCCCTTTTTATTTGACTTATCAAATCCCGTGTTCTTCTAGACTTCCTTTTTCTTCTCCTTAATATTATAAATCTAAGCAAATTCAATTAGAATAGCTTGTTCAATTGTTTTAGAAGTGTCATAACGCTCATCTTCAAGAACAAGATGTTGTCCAATGTCTTTAAAAACTTGGTACTTTAGTTATGCTTGTATGAATTTTCACATATTTCCAACTAGAAAGAAGAGATCTTATAACAACTAGAACTTGTTAGAAAGATTATATGATTTAGGGTGTAATCTTGAAGTGTCAAAATGTGATAGATCCAGACAAAATTTCTTAAAGCTAGCAGATTTTGGATTGTCTAGAGCATTTGATATGTATTGCTTAGAGTTAGAATGAAGTAAAAATAACTCAAGAGATGATTTATATTTTGGTATAGTAAAATGTAATGAAATCAACAAGAATTTATATTTTATTCACTGACAATATAAAATTTGTCATTTAACTAAAATATACTTATTTGTTATTGCTCATATTAATCACCTAAAATTGAAAATAAACAACATTTTATACGAACAAGCTAGTTGATTCGAAACATGAAAGGCCCTTGCAATCTTCTAGTTATGTAGAAAATTCTAGAATGAGGGCATATTTGTAATATTTAGAAACTTATATAACAATTATTATTCATGAATGGGTTGTAAAGTGTCACACGGTGTGCTTAGTAGAAGGCTAAGGTTGTAAAATTTCGCTCAAATATCATCTCCAAAATCTAGCGTTCTTAAGTATTTTTCTCATTTTTTTCCCACCTATTGGACTAACTTAGTTCTCTTGTCAATATTGTCACATTTCCAAAGAGTGCTTAATTCAAGCCATTTAAATTGCAGGATCTGGAAACTATAGTCCTTAATCTTTGTGTGTAAGGACTTGATCTCCACAAGTATTAATAATTAACAACTCCACAACTTCCATATCATCCTATATATCTACGATTAGTTCTCAATAAACTATAGGAATGTAGTCTCTTATCTATTAATAATTATATGACATCACACCTACAGTTTATCGAGAACATAATCGTAGATAGAACTATATGATAGTTGCAGATTATGATGCATAGGCGATTAGTAGGTAGTTGAGTGTGGTCTATCTTTTCAATACATACTTTGAACACGGAAATAACTACAATTGAATGAAACTATTGCCTTTGCCCCATTGAAACGTTGTTTGAAGTATCCATTTTGTACCATTGTAAGAGTAATTGATGAAGTTATGTTATAAGTACTATAAACTGTAATAACATTAATCTTGACTGCACTAGGAAACATTCCACTACAAGTGTAATTTGAGAACATCAAGGACACATGCCTGGTGCGAATCATTCTTTTGAGGAGTTTCTAAGCTAATGGAGCTAGCGACAGTATGTTTTGTAAATACATTGTTAAATATTAATTACCTAAAACTGAAAATGAAGAAGCTTTCATCAAGTCAATTACATAAATTATTGAGAAATTTTATGATAAATACGAGTTAAATCTATAATAGATACCGAACATTTGGTAAGATAAAAAAAGGAGGATATGGAAATACACATAAATATTTTACAAAGAAAATGGAAAACGTAAATATGACAAAGTGAAATAAAAGGTAAAAAATTACTAACTCTTACGTCCGCCAAGTTCATAGATAGCTACAAATCTTGTCTGCAACTAATCACTCTAACGTATGAGAAATGGTTGGTCTGGCAAAGTTGATGCAACAACATTAAGTTGTTGGTTAACTTTTTGTCTGAGTTGATAAATCACACGATCAAAATTTAAAATACAAGGATCATAACATTTAATATCAGTATCATTAAACACTGACCGAATTGACATTCTTGGCAACATGGGATGGAGACGGGGAAACATTGTCGTAAAGATAGATGAAAGAAAATTAAGAAAGTAAATAATACCCAACACACTCTAAATATGGGGTACTTTGGTGAAATCTCTTAACCTGCTTTTATAGGTAGATTTCCACTAAAGAGGGAGCTTTCTTTAATGGAAATTCACCTACAAAAATAGGTCAAGAAGTTTCTCCAAAGTACCACATATTCATAAAGTGTTGAGTATTCTTTACATTCTTAATTGATCTCTTTCGTCTAGCTCTGTGAAAATGTTTCTCCGTCCCCATTTCCTTGGTGTCAAGTATGACAATTGTCGATTGGTGTTTGATCATAATGATATTGAATATTATGATTCTTATATGTTTAATTTAAATCTTATGACTCATCAACTCAGAAAAAATTTGACCAACAACGTACCTAACGTTGTTACGCCGACTTTACAAAACAAACCATCTGGCATACATTGGACTAATGAGTTCCACGCAAGATGTGTTGCTATTGTTGATGAATTTGGTGGATCTAGGGGTTAGTAATGTTTTACCCTTTTTCATATCATTTTTCTATATATGTTTTTCTTCGTTTTTTACTTTTCTTTGTAAAATATGTATGTGTGTATGTGTATTCCTTTTTTTTTTTTATCAGATGTTCGATATCTATTTCAGATTTAACACATATTTATACATATCTATCGTACAATTTCTCAATGTTTTATGTAATTAACATGTTATAAAAGGTTATTTACTTTCAGTTTTAGGTGATTAATATCACTTAATATGACTTGTTCATTATTTTAGTTTTTTCTAATATTTATTTTGATGTGCTTCACTTGGGTTAATCGAAAACAATCTCTTGACCTCACTTCCACATTAGATAATGAACTATTGGTTCTAAGCCATCTCTGACGATTAATCAACAATTTGAAGGGTAGAAGTAGGGTTGCATGCACATCCAATTTAATACAAATGAAAATGAAAATAATATGAGATTTAATTAATGTCTTATCTCTCTAGTGTTTTCAATATGTACTTTCAGTCAGCTAGCTTCTTTGCATAACATGGAAAGAGAACCAATGTCAGCTAGCTACAGTTGAATGAAACGTTGTTTGAAGTATTCATTTAGTTTCATTGTAAGAGAAATTGATGAAGTTATATAATAAGTACTATTAACTGCAATAACATTCGTCCAGACTATATAGTTGCAGTAAGTTACCTGAGGAAGATAATATAGCCTCCAAATGTAGTAAGCATTTTTCTTCTACTATAGCTCAGAAAGAGAGGATTCATTATGGCTCGTTCAAAAGTACAACCTCTGTCGAGAACATACAGATCCATTGTATCAATAACATCTTGTCATAGAAATGCCCAGTTCACCATAGCCTTGGACAAAGAGGACTACTGCTGAAAAATCAAACCAAAAGATATTCGTTCAATGATTAAATCACATTTCTAGTTTCTTGTATTTGTGTTGTAAGAAATCACTGGCTCATCATTAAATATACAGTTTTAAGATATTAATGAAATAACAATTAGCTAGAATAGGTGAAACTGAAGCATCAAACACTTGAAACACAAATATTACAGATCTAATGATAGAGAGCATGTACTTGCATATTTTCATAACGTAAGTAATTTGTCTATATATGTTATTGTAAGTTGTCCGTTGTTTATTTTTCTATATATGTTCTAACCCAATTTAGAACTATTGAAGTATCATTACGAATTAACTGAAGATGCAAACCAAATAGAGAGGTGGAAAGTTGAAATCAAGAAAGGATTCACTTTCTTATTTAATTGAAGTTAGGTTTATACATCTCCTTTTTATTAAATCCCAGTAGCATATTCTTGCAAACACTCATTCAAATTTAGAAACAAAATCTAAGAGTCCATTTACCTAAAAATTAAATCTCATTAACGCAATCTTTGTAGCTGCGAAAGAACCTAAAAGCCCCAAATTCAAACGATATATCATGTCTGGAAAAAAAGTGAAGCTTAAATAGCAATCAATAGCAAACAGCCAAAAAAAAGACATAAAAATTAAGCAAAGAAACACAATTTGAGATAAATTCATCACACCCAATCATAAATGGAGCAGATACATACATGGAAGAAACCAAAAGAGATGATCAGAGAAGTGGTGTAATCTGTCAATGGAGTTCCTACACCAGAATAACAGCCACCTGCAACTATGACCAAAATACTCCTGCCTGAAGCAGCCATGTTCACCATCACCTTGACAGAGATTGTATTGTTGCGGGTTATTTAGGGTTTAAGCATAAAGGTAAAATGGTTTGATATAGCCTTTTATATAAAGAAGTGTTAAAAAGGGCAGACCCAACCCCATATGGCCCAAGCCTCACGGGCCAAGAAATTTAAAGGGCTAGGGTGGACCGGCTCGTCATTTTGAAGGGTCTGAAAATGCTCAACTCAACCTAACTCTAGAAGGCTCGAGAGTTGGGGCGAGCTAGACTTTCTTTTTTTTCTTGTTTTTTCATTTCAAGTTTATAATTTTATAATGAGAAGATTTAAAATCAAATATGGCAAACAATCGTGTTGTTTCAACAACACTAGCAAAAAAACTAGTATAATTAGCATATATCTTGCATACCGAATACACGAGTGAGATAAAAGAGTGACAAGCAAGATGGGAGGGAGGCGAGGTCGCTATATTTATCTATGTATCCTAAATATATGTGAATCTACTTCGATAGAGTGTATCTAGAACAACGTACGTGTATTGTGAGCCCTTCTATATACGTGATATAGCCTTATACTTGTATGAATTTTTATTGTGAACCATTCTATTTACTCTTTTGTTATCTGAACACATCGAACATCAGTATTTCAATATAATTTTTAACTTGATATTGTGCGTGTTGCACAAACACTTATACGTTGACTAAGCAAACAAATCTTTTGATTCATGTAAGAATATTTCAATCACGTAGAAAATGACTAGCATGAGACAAAGAAAACTCATTTTTCATAGTTCATCTAGATATGTCACTTTTGTTTGCGAAGGGCGTAATTTTTTCCATTCTCTCATGAGCTCAATTCCTCCGTGATATCCCCCCTTCTCCCACGAGCTCAGTTCAATGGCATTACGAATTCCCCCCTTCTCCCGCACGTAGGACTGAACATCTAAATCATGGGACGTAGCTTATGAAGTAAGGATTTAACCAAGACTATATAATGAGATAAATTTTCATTTCATCGACCATACGCTAAACTCTTAATACACCACACACCTCGAATTAAGCATCTAGAACAGGGGGAGTCCTAGCTTATGAAGTGAGAATAACGAGGCGTTTAGTCAAACACAACTCCAATTTTATTAAATCTCACTAGCATATACTTGCAAACACTCATTCAAATTTAGAAACAAAATCTAAGAGTCCCTTTAAATAAAAGTTAAATCTCATCAACACAATCTTTGTAGTTGCGAAAGAACTTAAAACCCCCAAATTCGGACGATATATCATGTCTGGAAAAAAAAAAAGCCAAGCTCAAATAGCAATCAATAGCAAACAGCCAAAAAGACATAAAAATTAAGCAAAGAAACACAATTTGAGATTTGAGATAAATTCATCACACCTTAAAAAAATGGAGCAGATACATACAATGGAAGAAACCAAAAGAGATAATCATAGAAGCTGTGTAATCTGTCAATGGAGTTCCTACACCAGAATAATATCCACCTGCAACTACTATAAAAATACTCCTGGCTGAAGCAGCCATGTCCACCATCACCTATGACAAAGATTATAGTGTTGCGGGTTATTTAGTGTTTAAGCATAAAGGTAAAATGGTTTGATATAGCCTTATATAGAGAGAGGTGTTAAAAAGGGCAGGCCCAGCCCCTTTCAGCCCAAGCCTCACAGGCCAAGGAATTTGAAGGGCTAGGGTGGATCGGCTCGTCATTTTGAAGGGTCTAAAAATGCTCGACTCAACCCAGCTCTAGAAGGGTCGAAGTTCTTTTTTTTCTTTTTTTTCTTTTCAAGTTTATAATTTTATAACATCAAGAAAATGAGAAGATTTTAAAATAAAATATGGAAAACATTCGTGTTGTTTCAACAACACTAGCAAAAAATCTAGTATAATTAGCATGTATTTTGCATACCAAATACGCGAGCGAGAAAAGAGTGACAAGCAAGATGGGAGGGAGGCGAGGCCACAATATTTATCTATGTATCCTAGATACATGTGAATCTACTTCGATAGAGTGTATCTAGAACAACGTACGTGTATTGTGAGCCCTTCTATTTACGTGATATAGCCTTATACTTTTATGAGTTTTTATTGTGAACCCTTCTATTTACTCTTTTGTTATCTGAACTCATCGAACCCTCAGTATTTCAATATAAATTTTAACTTGATATTGTGCGTGTTGCACAAACACTTATACTTTGGCTAAACAAACAAATCTTTTGATTCATGTAGGAATATTTCAATCACGTATAAAATAACTGGCATGAGACAAAGAAAACTCATTTTTCATAGTTCATCTAGATATGTCTACTTTTGATTGCAAAGGGCGTAATTTCTTCCATTCTCTCATGAGGTCAGTTCCTCTGTGATTTCCTCCCTTCTCCCACGAGCTCAGTTCAAGGGCATTTTGTCTTTTGATATGCATTATAAGTTTCTTGGTTTTTCAAGTTATGTTAGTTCGTATGTCTGTTTCTTTGTATTTTTGTATTTGTTTGATTTTAGGGTCGAGTGTCATTGAATTTTCTAAATATTTTGGAGATTTTATTTTGATTTGTGCCTAATGTTAGTGTAATCTGCTTGTGTAGTGAGTATTATGATTTCAATAGAATATTTTGTAAATTCGAGTAGATTCTAGGATTTATTCATAATGTCTCAATATCAACTTAAATTACTATTATTTTTCATCAATTGTCTTAGGTATTGATTCTATTAGTGGTCCATTGTTATATATATACTACTTTATCTACACGTGTGTTAAAGTTTTGTTACAGTAAATAGTATTATTTATTTAGCGAAGATTTTAATAATATGGTTTGTATAAAATAATATTACAGATTCTTTTGTGTATGTTCAATGTGGATCATAGTATATATCTCTTATTCACGCGAACATAAGAAGATGGTCAATGAAATTTTTTATTAGTTAAATGAATATATTAATTTCAATTTACTAAGGTTCAATCATGTAATTCGCGGTATCTCAATAGTATTACCTTACAGACGATATTTGTTGCATACTTTTCTTGTCATCTATCCAAATGTGTTTGCACATGTATTTCACATTATAATGTTCACTAGTCATATGAACATGTGAAAAGAACAACTATATTTTATTTTTTAGAACTATTTTTTGTATATTGTTGGGAAAATGCATAAGTACCCCTCAACCTATGCCTGAAATCTCAGAGACACACTTATTATATACTAAGGTCCTATTACCCCCTGAACTTATTTTATAAATAGTCTTTTAACCTCTTCGGCCTACGTGTCACTAGCTTGAAAAAAATATCAACAGACGCTGGACCCACAAGATAGTGTCACGTAGTTGTATTTGCAATAATTAGTAATAAGTAAGAAAATATATAATGTCATAACTAAAATATTAATGTGCAATAGTTGTATTTCTAATAAATTTTATCAATACTCGTAAGATTTTAATTTAGTGTAGGAAAAATTTGAAAATGTTTATTCCATGATATTTAAAATAAAATTTATTTGGTAAATAATGATTTTTAAACGATTCATATATATTCTCACATATTTTTCATATTTGTTACGAAAGAACTCGGAATAATTTAAAATAATATATTCTGAATTTAAAATATTTTGTTAACTTGATAATACATTTGTAACACACACACACACACACACACACACACACACACACACACACACATATATATATATATATATATATATGCATGAACTTTCTTCCTCTAAAATACTGTATTATTAGAACACCGGAGAAATCAAATGTATCCTCGCTTAATTCTTCTATTGTTGGCAGAACATTAAAGCATATCATCAAAGGGGAGTTATCACCACAATCGTGCACTTAACAAGTTACAAAGGAACCATTATTAGCAACTGATTTAACTTTGATATGATAAAATTATTACAGAAAAGGCAGCACAAGGTTGTCATACAACTAATGACACAAGTAATACGCTGACAAAACTGTATATTTTCTATTTTGACTGAAAAAGAAATATGTCTTTCCACTCACAACTCGATAGTAATCAACATATACTAAGATCAAAGGCATCACTTACAACCTTATTTAAACTCACTCAATGAGAACAAATTGTAACACCCCATATCTAAAACATACCAGAAATCTACAGGTGCAATCGACAGTTACCATCAGTTTGATCTACGGCCCGTACTGTGCATCCGTCGTTTGAGTCTGAAGCCCCCCCCCCCCAAAAAAAAAAAAAAAACTCAACCCAGAAAATTTGACTAAGCGTCGAACGACGGACGGACCTACGGTCCGTAGTCTGTGTCCTTCGATCAAGACCCCAATTACCTACTCTGTGATAAGAACCACGATTGACCAGTACGGTCCGTACCTCAGAGTAAAAAGTTATGCCCATTTTAGTAAAGGCCTATCGAACAGACCCAACCTACGGACCGTCGATTGAACGATATTGACCCGTTAGTCCACGTCGTGGTTTGCTCCGACAAAAATTAATTCAGGGGTCTTTCCATCTTTTCCTACTTCATTTAACCCCTAAGATACGTCGTTTTGACCTTAAATCATCAGAATTTAGTTAGTTCAACCCTAGAAACATAACAAGAACTTACCTAAGTCAAAATCATAAATCAAAACTTAGAAAATTAGAAGCAAGAAAGGAGAAAAAGGTCAAGAACCCTAGTTCAAGAACTCAACAAGGTTCCAGCAGCTCCAACCCCGAAGTCTAAATATTTCTTTGTGGATTTCATCACTAGGTATGTGGGATTTCACTAGTGGGTTCCTTTCACCCATTAGATCCCTAGTTTTCAGTCAGTTCTTGATTTTCTATCATGGTTAAACCTAGGGTTTGTAGAATTACAGCAGATCATCAATAATTAGTTACGTATATGTTACAAATTAGATTGTGAGGTTATTATTCAGTTTATCTTATGAATTTTAGAACCCTAGCTATGTATTTCTTTAGTTCTTAAATTACGCATGCTAGGTTAGATATTTCAGTTACTTCAGATATACATGCCTCAGTTATTAATGCATAATTATCAGATTAATTATTGCACTCTCAGTTTGCATGTTCAGTCTTGAGTATCCAGTATATACAAAAATTCAGTCATAATGTCTTAATTATTTGATTCATTGGGAGTAGAATAATACCAAGTTGGACTAGGGTTGAGCGTACCCAAATAGTCCCAGAACTACTAGCCAAGTAAGTTGTAAGTCCCCTATGTGGGCATCAATTTAGTGATCACGCCAACATGCCTTTATACCTCTGGCAGGGTATATTGGGTCCTCTCGATGGGGCGTATACATAGGACTCCACATTTAGCTCATGTGATTTTATTATCGGTTATTAGTAGCTCCCACAGTTCAGTTAAATTCTATTGCATTGACCATTTATCAATATATTCAGTATTCAGTTTTAGCATGTTATATATTGGTCATTGCATTCGGTTATCTCAACATTCAGTATATCATGTTCAGATTTCTATACTTCATTTTGTGCTTGTTCAGTTATGTTTTATTTCAGTTTTACCCTATCCAACATGCTCAGTACCTTCAAGTAATGACACATACGTTTGCTACATCTTCTCGTGATGTAGGTTCAGGTTCTCAGCATCCAGATCGCGCTTAGATCGATTTTTTATCTCCAGTTCAGCAGATTCAGTGGTGAGTCCTCATTCTCCGAGAACGATATTCATGAGTTTCTTTTCAGTGTTTAGTCCTTTAGTTTTAGTTTTTGCTAGACTTTTTTGGGGCCTGTCCCAGCATTTCTATTCAATTTAGAGGCTATTTTTTAGACATAGTTAGTTTCAGCTTACCATTGAGTTAATATTTTTTTTTGTATTAAACTTGTCAGTATTTCAAATATTTTAGCTATAGTATATGGGTATTCCCCATATTTTTATTTAAAGTATGATTTAGCTTCCGCAATAGTTTATATTCTTTAGTATGCTCATGATCATGCCAGCAGGGTTACCTTGGGATTACTTGTGGTCCTAGGTCCCGTTTCTGCGTCTTTGGGGTAGCTCGGGGCATCACAAACTTGGTATCAGACTAGGTTTAAGTGTCCTAGGATGTCTGAAAAGCCGCACTAAGTAGAGTCATTTTCATGGATGTATAGTGCACCACATCTAATGAGAGGGAGGCTATTAAGTGTTTTAGGAAAACTTTACTTTGTTGTTACTCTTAACGTGTGTAAGGTATGATCTGATTCGATTCTAACTCGACGTTTTACATTTCAGATCATGCCTCCTCGTAGAGCTAACGCCAGGAATGCGAACGCCCAGAATGCAAATGCAAGGAATGCAAACGCAACTCCTCCAGTCCCAGATCAAGAAGTCACCAATGCTGAATTCAAGAGTGTCATTGAGATGTTGTCTTAGAGTGTCGCCAACCAGAACAATCAGCGGGTTCAATCTCATGTGAATGGAAATGGTGGATCGATAACAGCAAGGGTCTGTGACTTTGTTAGGATCAATCCGCCTGAGTTCTTAGGAGCGCAAACTAATGAAGATCCCTAGAATTTCTTAGATGAGTCAAGAAGATCTTTGAGGTGATGCAGGTTACTGGGAATGATCGGGTTGAGTTGGCATCATACTAGCTAAAAGATGTTGTTCATATCTGGTACACTCAGTGGAAGGATAATAGGAGTACAGATGTAACTCCTATTACTTGGGAGTGCTTTAGTGAGACCTTTCTAGACAGGTTTTTCCCAGTATAGTTGAGAGAAGCAAAAGCTCGTGAATTCATGAACTTAAGGCAGGATAACATGATAGTCCAAGAGTATGGGCTCAAGTTAATCAACTCTCCAAGCAAGATCCTCACATGGTTGCTGACTCCAGGGCTCAGATGAATAAGTTCTTGTATGAAGTGTCAAATTTGGTGAAAACAGAGTGAAAAAAAGCTATGTTACTGGGAGATATGAACATCTCTAGGCTTATGAATCATGCTCAGCAGGTTGAGGGTGATAAGCTTAAGGAACAGGCCAAGGAGAATAAGAAGGCTAGGACTGGGAACTATGATCATTATCAGCAGAAATCGGGTAGTGGAAATCGCTCGCAGAGTCAGCAGAAGTTTTCATCCCCAGCCCCTTCATCAGCTGGTGTTCCATCCTCCAAGAACATGTTTGACCAGAAGGTTAAATGACCAGACTCTAAGTATCAAGGAAGTGTTTCAGGCACTAATACTTACCCCACTTGCCCTAAGTGTAGTAAGAATCATCCAGGCGAGTGCCTTGCAGGAAAGGAAGGGTGTTTTGAGATTGTGCTTCTTGACAGGGTCAAGGAGGTAGAAATGGTAGAGTTCAGTCTACAACTTCATCAGCACCAGCAAGTCATCGGACTCAGAAAGGTAACTCATCTGGTACAGGTGGCGGTCAATGCCAGAATAGGTTGTATGCTCTTCGGACTCGCCAGGATCAGGAAGGTTCTCCTGATGTAGTCATTGGTACGTTATGAGTCTTTGACCTTGATGTTTATGCATTGTTAAATCCAGGGGCTACTCTTTATTTTGTAACTCCTTACATAGCAGTCCAATTCAGTGTAAGTCCAGAAGCTCTCTCAAAACTTTTCTCAGTCTCTACTCCAGTTGGTGAACCAGTTATAGCTAGACGGGTATACAGAAATTGCCCTGTCACAGTACCTTAGAAATTCATCTTAGCAGATCTTGTAGAGTTAGAAATAATAGACTTCGATGTCATTCTAGGCATGGATTGGTTACATTCCTGTTATGCCTCAGTCGATTGTAGAACTAGGATTGTTCGTTTTTAGTTTCCAAACGAACCAATCTTAGAATGGAAGGATAGCAGCTTAGCGCCTATGGGTCGATTCATTTCTTATCTTAAGGCTAGAAAGATAATCCTTAAGGGTTATCTCTATCATCTAGTTCGGGTTAAGGATTCTAGCTCTGAAACCCCAACACTTGAGTCAGTTCCACTAGCTAATGAGTTTCCAAAAGTGTTTCGAGAAGATCTTCTCAGAATTCCTTTCGAAAGGGAAATCGACTTTGGAATTGATCTCTTTACAGATACCCAGCCTATTTCTATTCCTCCTTACAGAATGGCCCCAGCAGAGCTTAAGGAATTGAAGGAGTAGTTGAAAGACCTTCTATATAAAGGTTTCATCAGACCTAGTATTTCACCATGGGGTGCACCAGTGTTGTTAGTAAAGAAGAAATATGGTTCTCTCAGAATGTGCATTGACTTTAGACAGTTGAACAAGGTCACAATCAAGAATAAGTATCTCATCCCCAGGATTGATGACTTGTTTGACCAACTTCAGGGTGCTAGCAATTTCTCAAAGATAGACCTCAGATCGGGTTATCATCAACTTAGAGTTAGAGATAGTGACATTCCGAAAACAGCCTTCAGAACACGATATGTTCATTATGAATTTGTAGTTATGTCATTTGAACTAACCAATGCTCCTGCAACTTTCATGTATTTGATGAACATAGTGTTCAAACAGTACTTGAACTTGTTCTTTATCGTCTTTATTGATAATATCGTCACTTACTCTAGGATTGAGGAAGAAAATGCAAGTCATTTGAGAGTTGTTCAACAGACTCTAAAAGATCGCCATTTATTCGCTAAGTTTAGCAAATGTGAGTTCTGGTTGCAATCCATTGCTTTTCTTGGTCACATTGTATCTAGCGAGGGGATCCGAGGGGATCCGCAGAAGATAGAAGCAGTGAAACAATGGCCCAGACCTATCTCTCCTACAGATATCAGAAATTTCTTAGGTCTAGAGGGTTATTATAGAAGGTTCGTGAAAGGATTTTCATCCATAGCCTCACCATTAACTAGGTTGACACAGAAGATGGTCAAGTTTCAATGGTCAGATTATTGTGTGAAAAAGCTTTGCAGGATTGGAAACTAGATTGACTACAAATCATGTCTTGACTCTACCAGAGGGTTCATATGGTTATGTGATCTATTGCGATGCATCCAGAGTTAGCCTTGGTTGTATGTTAATGCAACGAGATAAATTTATAGCTTATGCTTCTAGACAGCTTAAGGTGCATGAGAAGAACTATCCAACTCATGAACTCGAGCTTAAAAAGTGGTGTTTGCACTCAATATCTGGAGACATTTCTTTTATGGTGTTCATATAGATGTGTTCACTTACCATAAGAGCCTTCAGTATGTGTTCACCCAGAAGGAGTTGAATCTTCGCCAAAGGAGATGGTTTGAGTTTTTTAAGGATTATGATATGAGTGTGCATGATCATCTTGGTGAGGCGAATGTAGTAGTAGATGCTCTTAGTAGATTATCTATGGGTAGTGTATCCCATGTTGAGGAATAAAGGAAGGAGCTAGTGAAGGATGTTCACGGGCTTGCTCGCTTGGGAGTTCGCCTTATGAGCATATCAGACAGTGGTGTAACAGTTCAGAATGGGGAAAAATCTTCTTTAGTAGTGGAGGTTAAGGAAAAGCAAGACAGTGATCCAATCTTGCTTGAAATTAAGGGTGCAGTCCATAAACAGAGAGTGGAGGTTTTCTCCCGGGGGAGATGGTGTACTTCGCTACCATGGTAGATTGTGTTTCCCTGATGTGGGCGAGTTGATACAGCATATTCTTGCAGAGGACCATAACTCCAGATATTATATTCATCCAGGTGCCAGTAAGATGTACCTCGATCTGCGGGAAGTCTATTGGTGGAATGACATGAAGAGGGATATAACATATTTTGTGAGTAAGTGCCCCAATTGCCAGCAGGGTTAGCTTGGGATCACTTGTGGTCCTAGGTCCTGTGTCTGCGTCTCGGAGGTAGCTCGGGGCGTGACACAAATCACACGTAATCTTTTAAAATGCAAGAAAAAGAATAGTAGAAGTTTAAAAAAAATTGTGGTTAAAAAAATGAGAAAGTACTTTTAGTGTCTTATAGGAATAGTCATAACCTTTTGAGAAATCAAACCCTTTTGAAAAAGTCACAACTTATTGAAAAATGAAGAACTCACAACTATTTGAATAAGTTACAACTCCTTGGAAAGGCACAACTCTTTGAAAAAGTCACAACTCAGTGAAATTATATTTTTTGTGTCTTATCGGAATAATCATGACCTTTTGAGAAGTCCTGACATTTTGAGAAGTCACAACTTATTGAAAAATGACATTTCCTAGAAGTCACAACTCTTTCAAAAGTCACAACTCATTGAAAAGTCACAACTCTTTGGAAATGCACAACTCTTTGGAAAAGTCACAACTCAGTGAAAAATCACAAACCTTTGAAAAAAGTCACAACTTATCAGAAAAGTCACAACTCACTGAAAAAGTCACAAACTAAGTTAGGGATATTTTAGTAATTTAACAGTCAAGTTATGAGTTCATGCTTTTAAGGTGATATATATATATATATAATATAGATATAGATAGATATATCAATTGTGTATAAGAATCTTGACACCTTGTTACATTACAAAATAGGGCTTTTTGCTATTCTTATTTATAAAATTAGAATATTTTCCAAGTACGAAAAAATTCACTAATATTGTTATTTTTCTTATCACTTAACATGCATGGTAAGTAAATAATTGCAATAATAGTGACATTTTAAATTTATTATGGAGGGTGTTTTGTATATGATCTTGAGATAATCTATGTCAAAGGAACCATTAATCTTGAAAAGATTAATATAGATGTATATGAGTTGCATATCATGTTGCTTCATAAATTAGCACTGGAAATGGATGATGAAAATGTGGAAACATTTGATGTAGAATCAACAAGAATGATGGCTATTACATGTTAAATATTGATTTGATGTTTTGTAATTTCTTAATAATTTGAATGATTCAGATTTTGTTGATGTAAAAAATTAATTTACTTTTAGTTGTTGAGGAGCTACCGGTATTGCGTAACACTAATGATGATATATCCTCCCCATAAAAATAGTGTTGATGTGTCCTCCTCCCACAAAAAGATAGAGCTTGTGTGTCTTCATCTCAACCATTTAATGAAAATGAAAATAAGGGCTCAAATGAAAACCAGTCCCTTAGAGTTAAGGAATAGTCTCCTAGAGTAAATGTAGAGTTCCATTTTTATTTTGATTCACTCTATGATGTTGATGAATCATTTATAATTTGAGTGATTTTGATGAATTGCTTCAAGCTAGACAGTGTAACATTCAAGAACAAGCTAAATAGAAAGTTGATAGGGTAAATCTATATGAGCAACCATCTGGCCCTGTAGGTATAGATACTGGTTTTGAAGATATTTTTAAGTACAAGAGAGAAGATGGAGACGTTGATCTTGGAACCCTAGCTTTCTTCCTAGAACTTGAGAGAGATTAATTAATGTAAACAAGTTTCCTTTTGTGTTCAATTATCTATGTGGCAAAAAAGACAAGGTGTGTGATCTTCTT
This sequence comes from Solanum lycopersicoides, assembly GCA_022817965.1. NCBI lineage: Eukaryota > Viridiplantae > Streptophyta > Magnoliopsida > Solanales > Solanaceae > Solanum > Solanum lycopersicoides. The sequence continues at coordinate 65,913,827 of CM040628.1, read as the reverse complement.
CTCTTCACATGTGTAAACCATTTTAACCTCACTTATCTCATGTTATTCACCACGAAAGTGTTATTGAATACTATAAATTAACGACATTTTGGTACAATAACATTTTTTTTAGTGAAAGACCACAAAATTAAAATATCTTCTTTACTTTTTAAAAGCTTGAAACTATAGCTTTCTTACTAGAACTTGGAACAAGCTCTTGTTATACCTTAGTAACTAAAGCCTAGCGAAACAAGAGAAAATGGGAGACTTTGAAATTGGAACCCTAGCTTTCTTCCTAGAACTTGCAGAGAATTAGAGGGGATAAACTTGGACGTGGATTGGGGATTTGAGAGAATGAGAGAGTTAGGTAGATTTAGGGATTGAGAGGTAGTTATAGGTCATGGAATTAGGTCAAACGATGTCGCATAGACATTAAATACATAGAAAAAGACCCAAATATACCTTTAAGAATTAACTGGCAGAAGTGATCTATGATTGGAACCTAAGGTATGTAGACCTTTCTATGGCTCGTACTGGTCAACCGTAAAACCAACTTCAGAAATTCATCCACTTCCAACAGAACCATTCTATGATTTGTCCAATTTCCTCCGCCTCGTAGAGCCAACTTATAGAGCCCAATTTCAAGCACGAAATTTACTAAGACTAGAATCCTTCTATGCAACCCAGATATGACCCATATGACTGACTACATCCCGCCCTATCTATTTGTAGGTCCAACATCAAAGTCTCACCATTTCTAAACTCAACTACTTTCTTCCTATGACCCGTAGGATTTCTTATAGTTTGTAGCTAAGAGTCACAGTTCCTGAAACAAGGACAAATATTTGAACTCTTCCTTTTCAATCCAATTTATCAATTTCTGAAATGTTACACTAATGATAATGCTTGATCTCATATCACAGTTATTCTTTTAATTGTCGATTAGTTCGTCCCTTTTTTTATCAATTGTGAAAATGTTTTGGTTGAAAGTATAAGTCAAGTTTCACCATCACCTATGGTTTAATACTCCCAAATAGCTAATAAAGAAGCTAGTTGTGTTGTTGATTGCTCTTCTTCTACTATTGATTCTCTTTTATTTGATGCTAATCTTTACGAGCATCGCACTTGTGACAGTAAAATTTTGTGGCATGATAAATTAGGACATTTGCCTTTTGTAAAATGAAGAATATCTCTACCATATCTATGAGCTTTTCTACTGACAACCTTTTGTATCACATATGTTATGGAAAGACATACCAGTATACCTTTCTAGGAAAGTACTAATATTACCAACAAAATATTTGAACTACTACAAATTGACCTATGGGGATCATACCACAAATCCACATATGATAATTATGATTATTTCTTGACGATGGTGGATTGTCATAGTAGATCGACTTGGACACAGTACATGATATGCCAAAGTAATGCACGAAAAATAATGGAAGCCTTCATATCTAAAATAGAAGACTGATTTCAAACCAAAGATCATGCCCTTATAAATTTACACAAAATGTTGTGATAGGAAGGAAACACAAATATCTCTTGAAAACAACAAATGCATATACTTATTTTTCAATCAAAATTGCCTACGAGATATTGGATGCCTTTGTTTTCCTACAATTTTGAAGGCCCACAAAGACAAATTTGAATCAAGGGCAACTCCACACATTTTGTTGGATACCCTTTCAATACAAAAGGCTACAAGGTACCACATCAAGCTACTAAGAGAGCTCCTATATTTAGATATGTTCTCTTTTCACAAAACTATTTTTCCTTATGTTATTGCTCCTGATGGTTCAAGTTTCAATTATGTCTTGAAATTACTTTTTTATCATTTGGATAAATTGTTTTATATGTGTGATACAACAAGCACTTTTGTTAATGATGAATTGTTGGAAAGAAACACATTTTATGAAGTTACTACTAACCAAGTAACCAATAATATTGATGAACATACATTGGATTCAAACGCATATCCACAATCATCGAACCATGTACCATCCCTGCCTAGTCCTAGCACACATGTTTCTAGTGATGCCCCACCGTCACCTGCACCTCTGAGGACAACTAAGACAATTCATACCACCAACTATTTGAAAGAATACAACTACACTTTACTAACTTGCTTTCCCCTACACCTACATCTAACACCCCCGATCCACAACGTTCCCTCACTCATTCATATTCAATCATGACCATGTGTCACGCCCGGGACCACCCCCTAGACGTAACATGCGTCTTGGTCCTCAAAGAGGACTTAGACTAGCCCTTAGCATACATCATGACATATCATTGGTAGAAAAAAATGCGGAAAATTAAAACTTTTAGATAGTGAAGTGTACTTAGACTTCTTACATATCATATATGAAGTTTACATAGACTCCTCCCTTATGAAGTTTACATAGATCTATCATTTAGCATGGTCAATTCATTTAAGTAGTCTAATACTTTATCTCACATATATCCATTTAAACGAGAGTTACAACGGTTTGGGCATAGCCCTTACAAGTACAATATGTCACATATAGGCTTAAAACAATAGTTTCAAGAATAAGGAAAGAATAATTGTCTTTAGACATAAGAAATACTACTAGGATAGAACAAGTGGCACCATCCTCTAACTTTGAGGACTCACCAACAACTTGGGGAAAAGTCCAAGTCTTCTTGCAAATGGCCCCGAAGCACCTCAACAGCCCGAACATACATATTTGTAGAAACATAAGGAATATGGGTTAGTACAACCACTTGTACTAAGTATGGAAACATATACACATAAAACCTTTGAAGACGTGCATAAAAAGGACCATTTCTTTGGAAACATGTTGAGTCATTTGGAAAGACTTTATGTATACATATATGAGAGCATATACAAGCAAATTATCAAAACTACATAAGACATACTGATATTCATATATAGTAACAACACCAACATAAAGTTATATTAGCATATCATGTTCAAGAGTTCATATCATCAAAGCATATAAGACCCTTACCAACAATCCCATCCCAAGTCTACAAGTGCAATGCTCATGTGAAGCCCCATAACCCCACATAATCAAGTAAACTAGAAAAGAAATCATAAGTAATGTCTTACCTCATATGACATAACATCATGAGTAGTCAACAACATACATATCAACTTAGACCAATATCATGTTCATCAAATGAAACCAACATCATATAAGAGCAACATCATATAGGACCAACATGATACATTTTATTATAACACAAGTGCATAAGAAAATAAAAACAACCTCCTATGACTCCCCTCAAGGTAAACTTGTGTAATACATAGGTAAAAGTCCCATACTCTTACCCATACTAAGTAGTACACCTTAAGTCACCCTAGTAAGTGTCCATCTTTATTACTTCCATTCATTCATTTTACTTTCGGAAACAATCTCCTTAACCGAGAATAGACCATGTGAGCTAAACATGCAATCCGGTGTCATGAAACCCTAAACCGAAAGAAGGTGCTCTACTTGCCAAGGTAGAACCAAAATATGAACATAACATTCTAGGTGGATCCACTAGTTTGCATTCCTATGGGGGGAAACATAGTTAAGGAACTGGGAGATATACTAGAAACTCATGTATGAACATTGCGTGGTAGTCTCCATCTCATGTAACATTAGTGAACCTACCTTACCTCTTGGGAAAGGACACCTCTCATATCTAGTCGCTCGGTGCTAAGCTAAAGTCCCTTTGAAATGCCTTTAGGTCATTCTTAATCATCAAATCTTAATATAGGTCATAGGACACTAAACCCTTGTATAATCATTTCATTATCTCATTAGGTATAGGATGAGAACTTCCTTTCATCACAATTCATCATTAGTGAGATCAACACATCATAGTCATATCATATAAGGCACACAAGAGAATCACCTTCAACCTTGTATCATCATACCCTTACCATGATCTCACAATTCAACAAATTCATAACATGCCATCATAATCATCATATAATCATCTTCTTAATCGATTCACACAATCATACTTCAATTAAATATCATCATCAAGAATAAACCAACATTATTGAAGTAAAAAACTCATAATCATAAAGGTCTTACCAAATAGCTTCCAAAACCTTATTCAAGATCTTACAATCAATTCATCCAAAAATTTGAATGATACACTCATCATCATCATCATCATTATAGTGAATTAAACAATAACATAATCAATTCCAACAACCCTAATCATATACAACTTCAATTCATGGCTAGGGTTACGGAAAAGGGTTCAATAATGAATCTTTTATAGAAACTAGGTCAAAGACTAAGAACTATAACAACTTCACCATTAATTAACCATAGATTGTCAATAAAAACCAACACAATACAACATCAAATCAATTTGAAAAGGAATTCACAAAATTGAACGAAAACCCATGTTTTTGACAAGAAAATAGTAAGGAACATATCTAATCAACGAAATGGTAAGGAACATATCAACATCAAAAATTTATAAGTCTCTTTGTAATTTCAGAACAACAAGGACATATGCTTGGTGCGATTCATTCTTTTGAGGAGTTTCTAAGCCAATGGAGCTAGCGACAATATGTTTTGCAAATTCATTGTTAAATATTAATTACCTAAAACTGAAAATGAAGAAGCTTTCATAACAAGTCAAATACATAAATTATTGAGAAATTTATTGATAAATACGAGTTAAATCTATAATAGATACCGAACATTTGGTAAGATTAAAAAAAGGAAGATATGGAAATACACATAAATATTTTACAAAGAAAATGAAAAGCGTAAATATGACAAAGTGAAATAAAAGGTGAAAAATTACAAACTCTTACGTCCGCCAAGTTCATAGATAGCAACAAATCATGTATGCAACTCATCACTCTAACGTATGAGAAATGGTTGGTCTGGCAAAGTTGATGCAACAACATTAAGTTGTTGGTTAAATTTTTGTCTGAGTTGATAAATCACAAGATCAAAATTAAAAATACAAGGATCATAACATTTAATATCATTATCATTAAACACTGACCGAATTGACATTCTTAGCAACAAGGGATGGAGATGGGAAACATTGTCGCAAAGATAGAGGAAAGAAAATTAAGAAATAGTAAATAATACCCAACACACTCTAAATATGGGGTACTTTGGAGAAACCCTTGACCTGCGTTTATGGGTAAATTTCCACTATAGAGGGAACTTTCTTTAATGGAAATTCACCTATAAAAATAGGTCAATGAGTTTCTCCAAACTACCACATATTCATAAAGTGTTAAGTATTCTTTACATTCTTAATTGATCTCTTTCGTCTAGCTCTGTGAAAATGTTTCTCCGTCCCCATTTCCTTGGTGTCAAGTATGACAATTCTCGATTGGTGTTTGATCATAATGATTTTGAATATTATGATTCTTATACTTTTAATTTAAATCTTATGACTCATCAACTCAGCCTAACGTTGTTGCATCGATTTTACAAAATAAACAATCTGGCATACATTGGACTAATGAGTTCCACGCAAGATGTGTTGCTATTGTTGATGAATTTGGTGGGTCTAGGGGTTAGTAATGTTTTAACCTTTTTCATATCATTATTCTATATATGTTTTTTTCGTTTTTTACTTGTCTTTGTAAAATATGTATGTGTGTATGTGTATCCCCTTTTTTTTTTCTTATCAAATGTTCGATATCTGTTTTAGATTTAACACATATTTATACATATCTATCATACAATTTCTCAATGTTTTATGTAATTAACATGTTATAAAAGGTTATTTACTTTCAGTTTTAGGTGATTAATATCACTTAATATGACTTGTTCATTATTGTAGTTTTTTCTAATATTTATTTTGATATGCTTTACTTGGGTCAATCGAATACAATCTCTTGACTTCACTTCCACAGGGTAGAAGTAGGGTTGCATGCACATCCAATTTAATACAAATGAAAATGAAAATAATATGAGTTTTAATTAATGTCTTATCTCTCTAGTGTTTTCAATATATACTTTCAGTCAGCTAGCTTCTTTGCATAACATGGAAATAGAACCAATGTCAGCTACAGTTGAATGAAATGTTGTTTGAAGTATTCATTTAGTTTCTTTTTCATTGGTGAATCTCTTGGTGATTGTTGATTATTATTGAAAAAAGTTATAGCTTTTCTAAATGGTGTAGTAATTGTTTTGACCCATTTAGTCATTTTTTTCCTTTTTGTTTTGATATTAAGATTTGTTGTTGTTGCATCTAACTCTCTATTTTCTAAGAACAAAAAAGGGTTTATATATATATATATATATATATATATATATATATATATATATATATATATATATATATATATATATATATATATATATATAGTTATAGAATGTAACATCTCACCTAGACTATAATATGTAACATTTAATTAAAGGGATATTGTGGGAGCCATAATATTGCAGGCAAGATCCGTGAGATAAGCTTTATGTACTCTCACATCTCTTTCATTTTATATTTCTTTAATCATCTGATAATCGAAATTCATTAACCTAATTAATTTAAACATATATCATGTAACAATTTTAATATGCGATTAAACATTTTATTAATATAAGCTCACATCGTATAACTTTAATATGAGATAAAAATACTTATCACATTTCTAGTTTCTTGTATTTTTGTTGTAAGAAATCACTGGCTCATCATTAAATATATAGTTTTAAGATATTAGTGAAATAACAATTAGCTAGAATAGGTGAAACTGAAGCATCAAACACTTGAAACACAAATATTACAGATCTAATGATGGAGAGCATGTACTTGCATATATTGATAACGTAGGTAATTTTTCTATATATGTTATTGTAAGTTGTCTGTACTTTATTTTTCTATATATGTTCTAACCCAATTTAGAACTATTGAAGTATCATTACGAATTAACTGAAGATGCAAACCAAATAGAGAGGTGGAAAGTTGAAATCAAGAAGGATTCGCTTTCTTATTTAATTGAAGTTAGGTTTATATATCTCCTTTTTATTAAATCCCAGTAGCATATTCTTGCAAACACTCATTCAAATTTAGAAACAAAATCTAAGAGTCCATTTACCTAAAAGTTAAATCTCATTAACGCAATCTTTGTAGTTGCGAAAGAACCTAAAAGCCCCAAATTCAAACGATATATCATGTCTAGAAAAAAAGTGAAGCTCAAATAGCAATTAATAGCAAACAGCCAAAAACAGACATAAAAATTAAGCAAAGAAACACAATTTGAGATAAATTCATCACACCCAATAAAAAATGGAGCAGATACATACATGGAAGAAACCAAAAGAGATGATCAGAGAACCGGTGTAATCTGTCAATGGAGTTCCTACACAAGAATAACAGTCACCTGCAACTATGACCAAAATACTCCTGCCTGAAGCAGCCATGTCCACCATCACCTATGACACAGATTGTAGTGTTGCGGGTTATTTAGGGTTTAAGCATAAAGGTAAAATGGTTTGATATAGCCTTATAGAGAGAGAGAGGTGTTAAAAAGGGCAGGCCCAGCCCCGTCCGGCCCAAGCCTCACGGGCCAAGAAATTTAAAGGGCTAGGGTGGACCGGCTCGTCATTTTGAAGGGTCTGAAAATGCTCAACTCAATCCCGCTCTAGAAGGCTCGACGGTTGGGGCGAGCTAGACTTTATTTTTTTTTATTGTTTTCCATTTCAAGTATATAATTTTATAATGAGAAGATTTAAAATCAAATATTGCAAACAATCGTGTTGTTTCAACAACACTAGCAAAAAATCTAGTATAATTAGCATATATCTTGCCTACCGAATACGCGAGCGAGATAAAAGAGTGACAATCAAGATGGGAGGGAGGCGAGGTCGCTATATTTATCTACGTATCCTAAATATATGTGAATCTACTTAGATAGAGTGTATCTAGAACAACGTACGTGTATTGTGAGCCCTTCTATTTACGTGATTTAGCCTTATACTTTTATGAATTTTTATTGTGAACCATTCTATTTACTCTTTTGTTATCTGAACAAATCGAACCACAGCATTTCAATATAATTTTTAACTTGATATTGTGCGTGTTGCACAAACACTTATACATTGACTAAGCAAACAAATCTTTTGATTCATGTAAGAATATTTCAATCACGTAGAAAATTACTAGCATGAGACAAAGAAAACTCATTTTTCATAGTTCATCTAGATATGTCACTTTTGTTTGCGAAGGGCGTAATTTTTTCCATTCTCTCATGAGCTCAATTCCTCCGTGATATCCCCCCTTCTCCCACGAGCTCAGTTCAATGGCATTACGAATTCACTGAAGATGCAAACCAAATAGAGAGGTGGAAAGTTGAAATCAAGAAAGGATTCACTTTCATATTTAATTGAAGATGAAATCTGTGGCTCCTCGCCCTTTGTTGTCCACAGAAAAAGAAACGGGTCATCACTTGGAAAATGGACCTTAACACTAGCAAAGTGTAGCATTTGAAGTGAGGATTAATCAATAGTACATAACAAGACATAATTACAATTCTTCAATTAATGTGAAATTCTAACAACCCCGCACGTAGGACTGAACATCTAAAGCATGGGACGTAGCTTATGAAGTAAGGATTTAACCAAGACTATATAATGAAATAAACTTTCATTTCATCAACCAAACGCTAAACTCTTAATACACCACACACCTCGAATTAAGCATCTAGAACAGGGGGGAGTCCTAGCTTATGAAGTGAGAATAACAAGGCGTTTAGTCAAACACAACTCCAATTTTATTAAATCTCAATAGCATATTCTTGCAAACACTCATTCAAATTTAGAAACAAAATCTAAGAGTGCCTTTACATAAAAGTTAAATCTCATCAACACAATCTTTGTAGCTGCGAAAGAACCTAAAACTCCCAAATTCGGACGATATATCATGTTTGGAAAAAAAAGTGCAGCTCAAATAGCAATCAATAGCAAACAGCCAAAAAAGACATAAAATTAAGCAAAGAAACACAATTTGAGATTTGAGATAAATTCATCACACCAAAAAAAAAAATAGAGCAGAGACATACATGGAAGAAACCAAAAGAGATAATCATAGAAGCGGTGTAATTTCTCAATGGAGTTCCTACACCAGAATAATATCCACCTGCAAATACTATAAAAATACTCCTTCCTGAAGCAGCCATGTCCACCATCACCTATGACAGAGATGATAGTGTTGCGGGTTATTTAGGGTTTAAGCATAAAGGTAAAATGGTTTGATATAGCCTTATAGAGAGAGAGGTGTTAAAAAGGGCAGGCCCAACCCCTTTCGTCCCAAGCCTCTCGGGCCAAGGAATTTGAAGGGCTAGGGTGGATCGGCTCGTCATTTTGAAGGGTCTAAAAATGCTCGACTCAACCCAGCTCTAGAAGGGTCGAGGTTTGGGGCGATCTAGCCCTTTTTTTTCTTCTTGTTTTTCTTTTCAAGTTTATAATTTTATAACATCAAGAAAATGAGAAGATTTTAAAATAAAATATGGAAAACATTCGTGTTGTTTCAACAACACTAGCAAAAAATCTAGTTTAATTAGCATGTATTTTGCATACCAAATACGCGAGCGAGAAAAGAGTGACAAGCAAGATGGGAGGGAGGCGAGGCCACAATATTTATCTATGTGTCCTAGATACATGTGAGTCTACTTCAATCGAGTGTATCTAGAGCAACATACGTGTATTGTGAGCCCTTCTATTTACGTGATATAGCTTTGTACTTTTATGAATTTTTATTGTGAATCGTTCGATTTACTCATTTTTTATCTGAACTCATCGAACCTCAGTATTTCAATATAATTTTAACTTGATATTGTGCATGTTGCACAAACACTTAAACTTTGGCTAAACAAACAAATATTTTGATTCATGTAGGAATATTTCAATCACGTATAAAATAACTAGCATGAGACAAAGAAAACTTATTTTTCATAGTTCATATAGATATGTCTACTTTTGTTTGCAAAGGGCGTAATTTTTTCCATTCTCTCATGAGGTCAGTTCCTCTGTGATTTCCTCCCTTCTCCCACTAGCTCAGTTCAAGGGCATTTTGTCTTTTGATATGCATTATAAGTTTCTTGGTTTTTCAAGTTATGTTAGTTCGTATGTCTGTTTCTTTGTCTTTTGTATTTGTTTGATTTGAGGGTCGAGTGTCATTGAATTTTCTAAATATTTTGGAGATTTTATTTTGATTTGTGCCTAATGTTAGTGTAATATGCTTGTGTAGTGAGTATTATGATTTCAATAGAATATTTCGTAAGTTCGAGTAGATTCTAGGATTTATTCATAACGTCTCAATATCAACTTAAATTACTATTATTTTTCATCAATTGTCTTAGGTATTGATTATGTTAGTGGTCCATTGTTATATATATACTACTTTATCTACACGTGTGTTAAAACTTTGTTACAGTAAATAGTATAATTTATTTAGCGAAGATTTTAATAATATGGTTTGTACAAAATAATATTACAGATTCTTTAGCGAAGGTTTTAATAATATGGTTTGCACATGTATTTGACGTTATAATGTTCAGTAGTCAGATGAACATGTGAAAAGAACAACTATATTTTATTTTTTAGAACTATTTTTTGTATATTGTTGGAAAAATGCATAAGTACTCTCTCAACCTATGCCTCAAATCTCAGAGACACACTTATTTAATACTAAGGTCTTATTATCCCCCTGAACTTATTTTATAAATAGTTTTTTACCCCTTTTCGGCTTACGTGGCACTAGCTTGAAAAAAATGTCAACACACGCTGGACCCACAAGATAGTGCCACGTAATTGTATTTGCAATAAATAGTAATAAGTAAGAAAATATATAATGTCATAACTAAAGAAATAATGTGTAATAGTTGTATTTCTAATAAATTTTATCAATAGTCGTAAAATTTTAATTTAGTGTAGGGATAAAATGAAAATGTTTATTCCATAATATTGAAAATAAAATGTATTTGGTAAATGATGATTTTTTAACGATTCATATATATTCTCACAAATTTTTCATATTTGTTGCGAAAGAACTCGGAATAATTTAAAATAATATATTCTGAATTTAAAATTTCTTGTTAACTTGATAATACATTTGCAACACACACACACACACACACACACACACACACACACACATATATATATATATATATATATATATATATATATATATATATATATATATATATATGCATGCATGAACTTTTCTTCCTCTAAAATACTGTATTATTAGAACACCGGAGAAATAAAATGTATCCTCGCTTAATTCTTCTATTGTTGACAGAACATTGAAGCATATCATCAAAGGGGAGTTATCACCACAACCATGCACTTAACAAGTTACAAAGGAACCACTATTAGAAACTGATTTAACTTTGATATGATAAAATAATTAAAGAAAAGGCAGCATAAGGTTGTCATACAACTAATAGCACAAGTAATACGCTGACAAAAATGTATATTTTCTGTTTTGACCGAAAAGAAATATGTCTTTCCACTCACAACTCGATAGTAATCAACATATACTAAGATCAAAGGCATCACTTACAACCTTATTTAAACTCACTAAATAAAAACAAATTGTAACACCCCATATCTAAAACAGATCAAAAATCTGCAGGTGCAACCGACGGTTACCATACGGACAGTAGTTTTATCTACGGCCCGTACTGTGCATCCGTCGTTTGAGTCTGAAGCCTCCCCAAAAAAAAAACTCAGCCCAGAAAATTTAAATAAGCGTCGAACGAAGGACGGACCTACAGTCCGTAGTCTGTGTCCTTCGATCAAGACCCCAATTACCCACTCTCTGACAAGAACCACGATTGAAAAGTACGGTCCGTAGGTATGACCGTAGGTTAAAATAAGCAGACAGTTAAGGGGAAAATGTTGTTGGATCAACTTCAAATGGTCATAACTATTAGCACAAAATGAATTAGGTGTCTCATAACCTACCAAAAGAAATATAATTGAATTAGCTTTCCATATCCACAAATCTTTCTAAATTCAGACCTTTGAGTAAAAAGTTATGCCCATTTTAGTAAAGGTCTGTCGAACAGACCCAACCTACGGACCGTCGATTCAACGATGGCCCGTCAGTTCAGGTCGTCGTTTGGTCCGACATCAATTAACTCAGGGGTCTTTTGGTCTTTTTCTACTTCGTTTAACCCTTAAGATACATCATTTTGACCCTAAATCATCAGATTTTAGTCAGTTTAAGCCTAGAAATATAACAAGAACTTACCTAAGTCAAAATCATAAATCAAAACTTTAGAAAATTAGAAGCAAGAAAGGAGAAAAAGGTCAAGAACCCTAGTTTAAGAACGCAACAAGGTTCCAGCAGCTCCAATCCCAAAGTCTAAATATTTCTCTGTGGATTTCATCACCAGGTATGTGGATTTCACTAGTGGGTTCCTTTCACCTATTAGATCCCTAGTTTTCAGTTAGTTCTTGATTCTCTTATCATGGTTAAACCTAGGGTTTGTACAATTACAATAGATCATCAATAATTAGTTTGGTATATATTCCAAATCAGATTGTGAGGTTATTATTCAGTTTATCACATGAATTTCAGAACCCTAGCTATGATTTCTTTAGTTCTTAAATACACATGTTAGGTTAGATATTTCAGTTACTTCAGATATACATGCCTCAGTTACTAATGCATAATTATTAGATTAATTATTGCACTCTCAAATTGCATGTTCAGTCTTGAGCTATCCTGTATATACAGAAATTCAGTCATAATTTCTTAATCATTTAATTCATTGGGAGTAGCATAATACCAAGTTGGACTAGGGTTCAGCGTACCCAAGTAGTCCCAGAACTACTAGCCAAGTAGGTTGTAAGTCCCTTATGTGGGCATCAATTTGGTGATCACACCAGCATGCCTTTATACCTCTGGCAGGGTATATTGGGTCCTCTCGATGGGGTGTATACATCGGACTCTACATTTAGCTCAATGATTTTATTATTGGTTATTAGTAGATCCCACAGTTCAGTTAGACTCTATTGCATTGACCATTTATCAGTATATTCAGTATTGAGTTTCAGCATGTTATATATTGGTCATTGCATTTGGTTATCTCAACATTCAGTATATCATGTTCAGATTTCTATACTTGCTTCTGTGCTTGTTCAGTTATGTTTTATTTCAGTTTTACCCTATCCAACATGCTCAGTACCTTCAAGTACTGACACATACGTGCGCTATATCTTCTCGTGATGTAGGTTCAGGGTCTCAGCATCCAAATCGCGCTTAGATCAATTTTTGATATCCAGTTCAGCAGATTCATTGGTGAGTCCTCATTCTCCGAGAACGATATTCATGAGTTTCTTTTCAGTGTTTATTCCTTTAGTTTCAATTTTTGCTAGACTTTTTTGGAGCCTGTCCCAGCATTTCTAGTCAGTTTAGAGGCTATTTTCAAACATAGTTAGTTTCAGCTTAGCATTGAGTTAATATTTTCTTTGTATTAAACTCATCAGTATTTCAAATATTTCAGCTATAGTATATGGGTATTCCCCATCTTTTTATTTAAAGTATGATTTAGCTTCCGCAATAGTTTATATTCTTTAGTATGCTCATGATCATGCCAGCAGGGTTACCTTGGGATCACTTGTGGTCCTAGGTCCCGTGTCTGCGTCTCTGGGGTAGATCGGGGCATCACAAACTTGGTATCAGATCACTAGGTTTAAGTGCCCTAGGATGTCTGAAAAGACGCAGTAAGTAGAGTCTTTTTCATGGATATGAAGTGCACCATATCTAATGAGAGGGAAGATATGAAGTGTTTTAGGAAAACTTCACTTTGTTGTTACTCTTATCGTGCGTAAGGTATGATATAATTCCATTCTAACTCGATGTTATACGTTTCAGATCATACCTCCTCGTAAAGCTAACTTCAGGAATGCGAACGCCCGGAATGCAAATGCAAGGAATGCAAATGCAAATCCTCCAGTCCCAGATCAAGAAGTCTACAATGCTGAATTCAAGAGTGTCATTCAGATGTTGGCTTAGAGTGTCGCCAACCAGAACAATCAGTGGGTTCAAGGTCATGTGAATGGAAATGGTGGATCGATAGCAGCAAGGGTCCGTAACTTTGTTAGGATGAATCCGCTTGAGTTCTTAAGAGCGTAAACTAATGAGGATCCCCAGAAATTATTAGATGAGTCAAGAAGATCTTTGAGGTGATGTTTATTACTGCGAATGATCGGGTTGAGTTGGCATCATTCTAGTTGAATGATGTTGCTCATATCTGGTACACTCAGTGGAAGGATAATAGGGGTACAGATGCAACTCCTATTACTTGGGAGTGTTTTAGTGAGACCTTTCTAGACAGGTTTTTCCCAATAGAGTTGAGAGAAGCAAAAGCGCGGGAATTCATGAACTTAAGGCAGGGTAACATGACAGTCCAAGAGTATGGACTCAAGTTTAACCAACTCTCCAGGCATGATCCTCACATGGTTGTTGACTCCAGGGCTCATGGAGTGTCAAATTTGGTGAAAACAGAGTGAAAAAATGCGAAGTTACTGGGAGATATGAACATCTCTAGGCTTATAACTCATGCTCAGCAGGTTGAGGGTGATAATCTTAAGGAACATGCCAAGGAGAATAAGAAGGCTAGGACTGGGAACTATGACCATTCTCATCAGAAATCGGGTGGTGAAAATCGCTCGTAGAGTCAACAGAAGTTTTCATCCCCAGCCCCTTCATCAGCTGGTGTTCCATCCTTCAAGAACAGGTTTGACCAGAAGGTTAAATCACCAGACTCTAAGTATCAAGGAATTTTTTCAGGCACCAATACTTACCCCACTTGCCCTAAGTGTAGTAAGAACCATTCAGGCGAGTGCCTTGCAGGAAAGGAAGGGTGTTTTGGGTGCGGTCAGTCTGGTCACAGGTTGAGGGATTGTCCTTCTAGACAGGGTCAAGGAGGTGGAAATGGTAGAGCGCAGTCTACAACTTCATCAACATCAGCAAGTCGCCGGACTCAGCAGGGTAACTCATCTGGTACAGGTTGTATGCTCTTCAAGATCGCCACGATCAGGAAGGTTCTCATGATGTAGTCATTGGTACGTTATGAGTCTTTGACCTTGATATTTATGCATTGTTAGATCCAGGGGCTACTTTTTTCTTTTGTAACTCCTTACATAGCAGTCCAATTCAGTGTCAGTCCAGAAGATCTCTCAGAACCTTTCTCAGTCTCTACTCCAGTTGGTGATCCAGTTATAGCTAGACGGGTATAAAGAAATTTCCCTGTCACAGTATCTTAGAATTCATCTCAGCAGATCTTGTAGAGTTAAAAATAATAGACTTCGATGTCATTCTAGGCATGGATTGGTTACATTCATGTTATGCCTCAGTCGATTATAGAACTAGGATTGTCCGTTTTTAATTTCCAAACGAACCAATCTTAGAATGGAAGGGTAGTAACTTAGCGCCTATGGGTCGATTTATTTCTTATCTTAAGGCCAGAAAGATGACCTATAAGGGTTATATCTATCATCTAGTTCGGGTTAAGGATTCCAGCTCTGAAACCCCAACTCTTGAGTCAGTTCCAGTAGTTAATGACTTTCCAGAATTATTTCCAAAAGATCTTCGTGGAGTTCCTCCCGAAAGGGAAATCGACTTTGGAATTGATCTCCTTCCAGATACCCAGCCTATTTCTATTCCTCCTTACAGAATGGCCCCAGCAGAGCTTAAGAAATTGAAGGAGCAGTTGAAAGACCTTCTATATAAGGGTTTCATCAAACCTAGTATTTTAGTATGGGGTGCACCAGTGTTGTTCGTAAAGAAGAAATATGGTTCTCTCAGAATGTGCATTAACTATAGACAGTTGAACAAGGTCACAATCAAGAATAAGTATCACATCCCCAGGATTTATGACTTGTTTGACCAACTTCAGGGTTCTAGCCATTTCTCAAAGATAGACCTCAGATCGGGTTATCATCAACTCAGAGTTAGAGATAGTGACATTCTGAAAACAGACTTCAGAACATGATATGGTCATTATGAATTTGTAGTTATGTCATTTGGACTAACCAATGCTCCTGCAACTTTCATGGATTTGATGAACATAGTGTTCAAACACTACTTGGACTTGTTCGTTATCGTCTTTATTGATGATATCCTCACTTACTCTAGGAATGAGGAAGAAAATGCAAGTCATTTGAGAGTTATTCTACAGACTCTCAAAGATCGCCATTTATTCGCTAAGTTTAGCAAATATGAGTTCCTGTTGCAATCCGTTGCTTTTCTTGGTCACATTGTATCTAGCGAGGGGATCCGAGTGGATTCGCAGAATATAGAAGCAGTGAAACAATGGCCCAGACCTACCTCTGCTACAGATATCAGAAGTTTCTTAGGTCTAGCGGGTTATTATAGAAGGTTCGTGAAAGGAATTTCATCCATAGTCTCACAATTGACTAGGTTGAGTCAGAAGATGGTCAAGTTTCAATGGTCAGATGATTGTGTGAAAATCTTTGCAAAATTAAAAACTAGATTGACTACAGCTCCTGCCTTGACTCTACCAGAGGGTTCAGATGGTTATGTGATCTATTGCGATGCATCCATAGTTGGCCTTGGTTGTGTGTTGATGCAATGAGATAAGATTATAGCTTATGATTCTAGACAACTTAAGGTGTATGAGAAACACTATCCATCTCATGACCTCGAGCTTGAAGCATTGGTGTTTGCACTCAAGATCTGGAGACACTACTTGTATGGTGTTCATATAGATGTGTTCACTAACCATAAGAGCCTTGAGTATGTGTTCACCCAGAAGGAGTTGAATCTTCGCCAGAGTAGATGGCTTGAGTTCCTTAAGGATTATGATATGAGTGTGCATGACCATCCTGGTAAGGCGAATGTAGTAGCAGATGCTCTTAGTATATTATCTATGGGTAGTGTAGCCCATGTTGAGGAAGAAAGGAAGGACCTAGTGAAGGATGTTCACAGGCTTGCTCGCTTGGGAGTTCGCCTTATGAGCATATCAGACAGTGGTGTAACAGTTCAGAATGGGGGAAAATCTTATTTGGTAGTGGAGGTTAAGGAAAAAATCAATACAGTGATCCAATCTTCTTGAAATTAAGGTTGCAGCCCATAATCAGAGAGTGAAGGTTTTCTCCCAAGGGGGAGATAGTGTACTTCGCTACCAGGGTAGATTGTGTTTTCCTGATGTGGGCTGGTTGAGACAACATATTCTTGCAGAAGCCCATAACTCCAGATATTCTATTCATCCAGGTGCCAATAAGATGTACCGCGATCTGCGGGAAGTCTATTGGTGGAATGGCATGAAGAGGGATATAGCATATTTTGTGAGTAAGTGCCCCAATTGCCAGCAGGGTTAGCTTGGGATCACTTGTGGTCCTAGGTCCCGTGTCTGCGTCTCGGGGGTATCTCAGGGCGTGAGACAAATCACACGTAATCTTTTAAAATGCAAGAAAAAGAATAGTAGAAGATTAAAAAAAATTGTGGTTAAAAAAAATGAGAGAAGTATTTTTAGTGTCTTATAGGAATAGTCATAACCTTTTGAGAAGTCAAAACCTTTTGAAAAAGTCACAACTTATTGAAAAAATAAAGAACTCACAACTTATTAAATAAGTTACAACTCCTTCGAAAGGAACAACTCTTTGAAAAAGTCACAACTCAGTAAAATTATATTTTTTGTGTCTTATCGGAATAATCATGACCTTTTGAGAAGTCCTGGCATTTTGAGAAGTCACAACCTTTTAGAAAAGTCACAACTTATTGAAAAATGAACTTTCCTAGAAGTCACAACTCTTTCAAAAGTCACAACTAATTGAAAAAGTCACAACTCTTTAGAAATGCACAACTCTTTGGAAAAGTCACAACTGAAAAATCACAAACCTTTGAAAAAAGTCACAACTCAATGTAAAAGTCACAAACTAAGTCAGGGCTATTTTAGTAATTTAACATTCAAGTTAGGAGTTCATGCTTTTAAGGTGATATATATATATATATATATAATAGAATATAGATATCGATAGATATATCAATTGTGTATAAGAATCTTGACACCTTGTTACATTAAAAAAATAGGGCTTTTTGCTATTCTTATTTTTAAAATTAGAATATTTTCCAAGTATGAAAAAAATCACTAATATTGTTATTTTTCTTATCACTTAACAGGCATGGTAAGTAAATAATTGCAATAATAGGGACACTTTAAATTTATTATGGAGGGTGTTTTGTATATGATCTTGAGATAATCCATGTCAAAGAAACCATTAATCTTGAAAAGATTAATATAGATGTATATGAGTTGCATATCATGTTGCTTCATGAATTAGCACTGGAAATGGATGATGAAAATGTGGAAACATTTGATGTAGAATCAACAAGAATGATGGCTATTACATGTTAAATATTGATTTGATGTTTTGAAATTTCTTAATAATTTGAATGATTCAGATTTTGTTGATATATCAAATTAATTTACCTTTAGTTGTTGAGGAGCTACCGGTATTGCGTAACACTAATGATGATATATATATCCTCCCCATAAAAAAATAGTGTTGATGTGTCATCCTCCCACAAAAAGATAGAGCTTGTGTCTCTTCATCTCAACCATTTAATGAAAATGAAAATAAGGGCTTAAATGAAAACCAGTCCCTTAGAGTTAAGGACTAGTCTCCTAGAGTAAATGTAGAGTTTCATTTTTATTCTGATTGGACTTAAATGAAAACCAGTCCCTTAGAGTTAAGGACTAGTCTCCTAGAGTAAATGTATAGTTTCATTTTTGTTCTAATTCACTCTATGATGTTGATAAAATATTTATAATTTAAGTTATTTTGATGAATTGCTTCAAGCTAGACAGTGTAACATTCAAGAACAAGCTAAATAGAAAGTTGATAGGGTAAATCTATATGAGCAACCATCTGGCCCTGTAGGTATAGATATTGGTTTTGAAGACATTTATAAGTGCAAGAGGGAAGATGGAGACGTTGAGCTTGGAACCCTAGCTTTCTTCCTAGAACTTGAGAGAGATTAATTAATGTAAAAAAGTTTCCTTTTGTGTTCAATTATCTATGTGGCAAAAAAGACAAGGTGTGTGATCTTCTTCTGTTCACATGTCTACACCATTTCAACCTCACTTCTCTCATGTTATTCACCACGAAAGTGTTGTTGAATACTGTAAATTAATGACATTTTGGTACACTAACATATTTTTAGTGAAAGACCACAAAATTAAAATGTCTTCTTTACTTTTTAAAAGCTTGAAACTCTAGTTTTCTTACTAGAACTTGGAACAAGCTCTTGTTATACCTTAGTAACTGAAGCCTAGCGAAACAACAAACAATGGGATACTTTGAACTTGGAACCCTAGCTTTCTTCCTAGAACTTGAGAGAGAATTAGAGGGGATGAACTTGGATGTGGATCTGGGATTTGAGAGAATGAGATAGTTAGGTGGATTTAGAGATTGAGAGGTAGCTATAGCTCTTGGAATTAGGTCAAATGATGTGGCATAGACATTAAATACATAGAAAAATACCCAAATATACCTTTAAGAATTAACTGGCAGAAGTGATCTGTGATTGGGACCTAAGGTATGTAGACCTTTCTATGGCTCATACTGGTCAACCGTAGAACCAACTTTCAGAAATTCATCCACTTCCCACAGAACCATTCTATGATTTGTCCAATTTCCTATGCCTCGTAGAGCCAAT
This sequence comes from Solanum lycopersicoides, assembly GCA_022817965.1. Classification (NCBI taxonomy): domain Eukaryota; kingdom Viridiplantae; phylum Streptophyta; class Magnoliopsida; order Solanales; family Solanaceae; genus Solanum; species Solanum lycopersicoides. The sequence goes on along the minus strand of CM040628.1, from coordinate 65,894,183 downwards.
TTATAGAGCCCAATTTCAAGAACGAAATTTACTAAGCCTAGAATCCTTCTATGCAACCCAGATATGACCCATATGACTGACTACATCCCGCCCTATCTATTTGTAAGTCGAACATCAGAGTCTCACCATTTCTAAAACTCAACTCAACTACTTTCTTCCTATGACCCGTAGGATTTCTTATAGTTTTTAGCTAAGAGTCACAGTTCCTGAAACAAGGACAAACATCTTAACTCTTCCTTTTCAATCCAATTTATCGATTTCTGAAATGTTACACTAATGATAATGCTTTATCTCATATCACTAGTTATTCTTCTAATTGCCGATCAGTTCGTCCCTTCTTTGATCAATTGTGAAAATGTTTTGGTTGAAAGTATAAGTCAAGTTTCACCATCACCTACGGTTTAATACTCCCAAATAGATAATAAAGAAGCTAGTTGTGTTGTTGATTCCTCTTCTTCTACTATTGATTCTCTTTTATTTGTTGCTAATCTTTACCAGCATCTCGCACTTATGACAGTAAAATTTTATGGCATGATAAATTAGGACATCTGTCTTTTGTAAAATGAAGAATATCTCTACCATATCTATGAGCTTTTCTACTGAGAACCTTTTGTATCACATATGTAATGGAAAGACATACCATTATACCTTTCTAGGAAAGTACTAATATTACCAACAAAATTTTAAACTACTACAAATTTACCTATGGGGATCATACCACAAATCCACATATGATAATTACGATTATTTATTGATGATGGTGGATTACCATAGTAGATCGACTTGGACACAGTACATGATATGCCAAAGTAATGCATTGCAAGTTATGGAAGCCTTCATATCTCGAATAGAAGACCAATTTCAAACCAAAGATCATGCCCTTATAAACCTTAACAAAATGTTGTGATAAGAAGGAAACACAAATATCTCTTGAAAACAACAAATGCATGTACTTATTTTTCAATCAAAATTGCCTACGAGATATTGGATGCCTTTGTTTTCCTACAATTTTGAATGCCCACAAAGACAAATTTGAATTAAGGGAAACACCAAACATTTTGTTGGATACCCTTTCAATACAAAAGGCTACAAGGTACCACATCAAGCTACTAAGAGAGCTCCTATATTTAGATATGTTCTCTTTTCACGAAGCTATTTTTCCTTATGTTATTGCTCCTGATGGTTCCAGTTTCAATTATGTCTTGAAATTACTTTTTAATCATTTGGATAAATTGTTTTATATGTGTGATACAACAAGCACTTTTGTTAATGATGAATTATTGGAAAGAAACACATTTTATGAAGTTACTACTAACCAAGTAACCAATAATATAGATGAACATACATTGGATTCAAATGCACATCCACAATCATCTAACCATGTACCATCCCTGCCTAGTCCTAGCACACATGTTTCTAGTGACGCCCTACCGACACCTGCACCTCTGAGGACAAGTAAGACAATTCATACCACCAACTATTTGAAAGAATACAACTACACTTTACTAACTTGCTTTCCCCTACACCTACATCTAACACCCCCGATCCACAACGTTCCCTCACTTCATTCATATCCAATCATGACCATGTGTCACGCCCGGACGAACCCCCTAGACTTAACCAGCGTCTTGGTCCTCAAAGAGGACTTAGACTAGCCCTTAGCATACATCATGACATATCATTGGTAGAAAAAAATGCGGAAAATTAAAATTTTTACATAGTGAAGTGTACTTAGACTTCTCACATATTATATATGGAGTTTACATAGACTCATCCCTTATGAAGTTTACATAGATCTATTATTTGGCATGGTCAATTCATTTAAGTAGTCTAATACTTTGTCTCACATATATCCATTTAAACGAGAGTTACAAAGGTTTGGGCATAGCCCTTACATGTACAATATGTCACATTAGGACCAACATGATACATTTCATTATAACATAACTCATAAGAACATAAGAACAACCTCCTATGATTCCCCTCAAGGTCAATTGTGTAATACATAGGTAAAAGTCCCATACTCTTACCCTAGTTAGTGTCCATCTTTATTACTTCCATTCATTCATTTTGCTTTTGGGAAGAATCGCCTTAACCGACAATAGACCATGTGAGCTAAATATGGAATCTGGTGTCATGAAACTCTAAACCGAAAGAAGGTGCTCTACTTGACAAGGTAGAACCAAAACATGAACATAGCATTCTAGGTAGATCCACTAGCTTGCATTCCTATGGGGGAAAACATAGTTAAGGAACTAGGAGATATACTAGAAACTCATGTATGAACATTGCATGGTAGTCTCCATCTCATGAGAACATTAGTGAACCTACCTTACCTCTTGGGAAAGGAAACCTCTCATATCTAGTTCGTTCGGAGCTAAGCTAAAGTCCCTTTGAAATGCCTTTAGGTCATTCTTAATAATCAAATCTTAATATAGGCCATAGGACACTAACCCCTTGTATAATCATTTCATTAGCTCATTAGGTATAGGATGAGAACTTTCTTTCATCACAAACCGTCATTAGTGAGATCAACACATCATAGTCATATCATATAAGGCACAAAAGTGAATCACCTTCAACCTTGTATCATCATACCCTTACCATGATCTCACAATTCAACATATTCATAACATGCCATCATAATCATCATATATTCATCTTATTAATCTATTCACATAATTATACTTCAATTAATATCATCATCAAGAATAAACCATCATTATTGAAGTAGAGAACTCATAATCAAAAAGGTCTTCCCAAATAGCTTCCAAAACCTTCTTCAAGATCTTACCATCAATTCATCAAAAAATTTCAATGATACACTCATAATCATCATCATCATCATCATCATCATCATTATAGTGAATTAAACAATAACATAATCAATTCCAACAACCCTAATCATATACAACTTCAATTCATGGCTAGGGTTAGGCAAAAGGGTTTAATAATGAATCTTTTATAGAAACTAGGTCAAAGACTAAGAACTATAACAACTTCACCAATAATTAACCATGATTATCAATATAAACTAACACAATACAACGTCAAATCAATTTGAAAAGGAATTCACAAAATGAATGAAAACCCATGCTTTTGACAAGGAAATAGTTAGGAACATATCTATTCAAGGAAATGGTAAGGAACATATAAACATCAAAAATTTATAAGTCTCTTTGTAATTTCAGAACATCAAGGACACATGCCTGGTGCGATTCATTCTTTTGAGGAGTTTCTAAGCCAATGGAGCTAGCGACAATATGTTTTGCAAATTCACTGTTAAATATTAATTACCTAAAACTGAAAATGAAGAAGCTTTCATAACAAGCCAATTACATAAATTATTGAGAATTTTTTTGATAAATACGAGTTAAATCTATAATAGATACTAAACATTTGGTAAGATTAAAAAAAAAAAAAGAGGATATGAAAATATACATAAATATTTGACAAAGAAAATGGAAAGCGTAAATATGACAAAGTGAAATAAAAGGTTAAAAATTACAAACTCTTACGTCCGCCAAGTTCATAGATAACAACAAATCCTGCATACAACTCATCACTCTAACGTATGAGAAATGGTTGGTCTGGCAAAGTTGATGCAACAACATTAAGTTGTTGGTTAACTTTTTGTCTGAGTTGATTAATCACAAGATCAAAATTAAAAATACAAGGATCATAACATTTATTATCATTATCATTAAACACTGACCGAATTGACATTCTTGGCAACATGGGATGGAGACGGGAAACATTGTCGCAAAGATAGAGGAAAGAAAATTAAGAAAGTAAATAATACCCAACACACTCTAAATATGGGGTACTTTGGAGACACCCTTGACCTGCGTTTATGGGTAAATTTCCACTAAAGAGGGAGCTTTCTTTAATGGAAATTCACCTATAAAAATAGGTCAATGAGTTTCTCCAAACTACCACATATTCATAAAGTGTTGAGTACTCTTTACATTCTTAATTGATCTCTTTCGTCTAGCTCTGTGAAAATGCTTCTCCGTCCTCATTTCCTTGGTGTCAAGTATGACAATTCTCGATTGGTGTTTGATCATAATGATTTTGAATATTATGATTCTTATATTTTTGATTTAAATCTTATGACTCATCAACTCATTCTAACGTTGTTGCGTCGATTACACAAAACAAACCATCTGGCATACATTGGACTAATGAGTTTCACGCAAGATGTGTTGCTATTGTTGATGAAATTGGTGGGTCTAGTGGTTAGTAATGTTTTAACCTTTTTCATATCATTTTTCTATATATGTTTTTCTTCGTTTGTTACTTTTCTTTGTAAAATATGTATGTGTGTATGTGTATCCTTTTTTTGTCTTATCAAATGTTTGATATCTGTTTTAGATTTAACACATATTTATACATATCTATCATACAATTTCTCAATGTTATATGTAATTAACATGTTATAAAAGGTTATTTACTTTCAGTTTTAGGTGATTGATATCACTTAATATGACTTGTTCATTATTGTAGTTTTTTTTAATATTTATTTTGATATGCTTCACTTGAGACTATCGAAAACAATCTCTCAACCTCACCTCCACAGGTAGAAGTAGGGTTGCATGCACATCCAATTTAATACAAATGAAAATGAAAATAATATGAGATTTAATTAATGTCTTATCTCACTAGTGTTTTCAATATATACTTTCAGTCAGCTAGCTTCTTTGCATAACATGGAAAGAGAACCAATGTCAGCTACAGTTGAATGAAACGTTGTTTGAAGTATTCATTTAGTTTCATTGTAAGAGAAATTGATGAAGTTATGTAATAAGTACTATTAACTGCAATAACATCCGTCCAGACTATATAGTTGCAGTAAGTTACCTGCGGAAGAGAATAAAGCCTCCAAATGTAGTAAGTATTTTTCTTGGATTCATTATGGCTCGTTCAAAAGTATAACCTCTGTCGAGAACATACAGAGTCATTGTATCAATAACATCTTGTCATAGAAATGCCCAGTTCACCATAGCTTTGGAAAAAGAGGACTACTGCTGAAAAATCAAACCAAAAGATATTCATTCAATGATTAAATCACATTTCTAGTTTCTTGTCTTTTTGTTGTAAGAAATCACTGGCTCATCATTAAATATATAGTTTTAAGATATTAATGAAATAACAATTAGCTAGAATATGTGAAACTGAAGCATCAAACACTTGAAACACAAATATTACAGATCTAATGATAGAGAGCATGTACTAACATATATTGATAAGGTAAGTAATTTTTCTATATATGTTATTGTAAGTTGTCTGTTGTTTATTTTTCTATATATGTTCTAACCCAATTTAGAACTATTGAAGTATCATTACGAATTAACTGAAGATGCAAACCAAATAGAGAGGTGGAAAGTTGAAACCAAGAAAGGATTCACTTTCTTATTTAATTGAAGTTAGGTTTATACATCTCCTTTTTATTAAATCCCAGTAGCATATTCTTGCACTCATTCAAATTTACAAACAAAATCTAAGAGTCCCTTTACCTAAAAGTTAAATTTCATTAACGCAATCTTTGTAGCTGCGAAAGAAACTAAAAGCCCAGAATTCAGACAATATATCATGTCTGGAAAAAAAAGTGAAGCTCAAACAGCAATCAATAGCAAAGAGCCAAAAAAAAGACATAAAAATTAAGCAAAGAAACACAATTTGAGATAAATTCATCACATCCAATCAAAAATGGAACAGATACATACATGGAAGAAACCAAAAGAGATGATCAGGGAAGTGGTGTAATCTGTCAATGGAGTTCCTACACCAGAATAACAGCCACCTGCAACTATAACCAAAATACTCCTGCCTAAAGCAGCCATGTTCACCATCACCTATAACAGAGATTGTAGTGCTGCTGATTATTTAGGGTTTAAACATAAAGGTAAAATGGTTTGATATAATCTTATATATAGAAAGGTATCAAAAAGGGCTGGCCTAGCACCATCCGGCCCAAGCCCTACGGTCCAAGGAATTTAAAGGGCTAGGGTGGACCAACTCGTCATTTTGAAGGGCCTGAAAATGCTCAACTCAACCGAGCTCTAGAAGGGCTGAGGGCTAGGGTGATCTAGCCCTTTTTTTTGTTTTTTTTTTTTCAAGTTTATAATTTTATAACATCAAGAAAATGAGAAGATTTTAAAATCAATTATGGCATACAATCGTGTTATTTCAACAACACTAGCAAAAAAATCTAGTATAATTAGCATGTCTCTTGCACACCGGATATGCGAGCGAGTTAAAAGAGTGACAAGCAAAATGAGAGGGAGGCGAGGTGGCGAGATTTATCTACGTATTCTAGATATATGTAAATTTACTTTGATAGAGTGTATTTAGGACAATGTGCTTGTATTGTGAGCCCTTCTATTTACCAAATATAGCCTTATACTTGTAGAATTTTTATTGTGAAGCCTTATATTTACTCTTTTGTTATTTGAACTCATCTCAGTATTTCAAGTATAATTTTTAACTTGATATTGTGTGTGTTGCACAAACACTCATATGTTGTCTAAACAAACAAATCTTTTGATTCATGTAGGAATATTTCAATCACGTATGACTAGCATGAAACAAAGAAAACTATTTTTTCATACTTCATCTAGATATGTCTGCTTTGTTTGCAAAGGGCGTAATTTTTTCCATTCTCTCACGAGCTCAGTTCCTCCCCGATTTCCCTCCTTCTTCTACGAGCTCAATTCAAGGGCATTTTATCTTTGATATGCATTATAAGTTTCTTAGTTTTTCAAGTTATGTTAGTTCGTATTTATTTTTCTCTTTCTTTTTCTATTTATTTGATTTTAGGGTCGAGTGTCATTGAATTTTCTAAATTTTTTTGGAGATTTTATTTTGATTTATGCCTGATGTTAGTGTAATATGCTTTTGTAGTGGGTGTTATGACTTCGAATGATTTCAATAGAATATTTCGTAAGTTTGAGCAGATTCTAGGATTTATTCGTAAAATCTTAATTTCACCTAAAATTAATATTATTTTTTGTCAATTGTCTTAGGTATTGATTTTGTTAGTGGTCCATTATATATATATATATATATATATATATATATATATATATATATATATATATATATATCAATTGTGTATAAGAATCTTGACACCTTGTTACCTTAAAAAGATAGGGCATTTTGCTATTCTTAGTTTAAAATTAGAATATTTTCCAAGTCCGAACAAATTCACTAATAATGTTATTTTTCTTATCACTTAACACACATATTAAGTAAATGATTGAAATAATTTTGACACTTCAAATTCATCAGGGAGGTTTTTTTGTATTTGATCTTGAGCTAAGCTATTCAACGGAACCATTAATCTTGAAAATATTATAGATGTATATGAGTTGCATATCATGGTGCTTCATAAATTAGCATAGGAATTGGATGCTGAAAATGTGGAAACATTTGGATGTAGAATCAACAAGAATGGTGGTTATTACATATTAAATATTGATTTTGTTGTTTTAAAATTTCTTAATAATTTGAATGATGCAGATTTTGTTGATGATCAAATTATTTTACCTTTAGTTGTTGAGGAGCTACCGTATTGCGTAATACTAATGATGATGTGTCCTCCCCATAAAATATAGTGTTGATGTGTCCTCCTCACCACAAAAAGATACAGTTGGTGTGTCTTCATCTCAACCATTTAATGAAAATGAAAATAAAGGTTTAAATGAGAGAGTTGGTAGCTTTAGGGGTTGAAAGGTAGTTATAGGTCTTAGAATTAGGTCAAAATGACATAGCATAGACATTAAATACATAGAAAAAGATCCAAATACCTTTAAGAATTAACTAGCGGAAGTGATCTATGATTGGGACCTAAGGTATGTAGACCTTTCTATGGCTCGTACTGGTCAACCATAGAACCAACTTCAGAAATCCAAAAATTCATCCACTTCCTGCGGAACCATTCTACGATTTGTCCAATTTCCTACGCCTCGTAGAGCCAAGTTATAGAACTCAATTTTAAGTACGAAATTTACTAAGCCCAGAACCCTTCTATGGAACCCATATATGACCCATATGACTGACTACAGCCCGCCCTATCCATTTGTAGCTCCATCATCAGAGTCTCAACATTTCTAAAACTCAACTCAATACTTCCTTCCTATGACCCGTAGGACTTCTTATAGTCTGTGTCTAAGACTCACAGTTCCTGCAACAAGGGAAAACATCTAAGCTCTTCCTTTTCAATCTAACTTATCAATTTCTGAAATGTTACACTAATGATAATGCTTCATCTCATATCACTAGTTATTCTTCTAATTGTCGATCAGTTCATCCCTACTTTGATCAATTGTCAAAAGGTCTTGGTTGAAAGTGAGAGTCAAGGTTCACCATCACCTAGGGTAAAATACTCATAAATAGCTAATAAAGAAGCTAGTTGTGTTGTTAATTCCTCTTCTTTTACTATTGATTCTCTTTAATTTGCTGCTAATCTTTATCATCATCTCACACTTATGATACTAAAATTTTGTGACATGCTAAATTAGGACATCTACCTTTTGTAAAATGAAGAGTATCTCTACCATACATATCTATAAACTTTTTTACCAGACAACCTTTCACTTGTAGCATATGTCTTGTGGAAAGACAGACCAGTATACCTTTATAGGGAAGTACTAATATTACCAACAAATTTTTGAACTACTACAAATTGACCTATGGGGATCATACCACATACCCACATATGATGATTACAATTATTTCTTGATAATGGTAGATTACCATAGTAGATCGACTTGGACACATTATATCATATGCAAAAGTATTGCACTGGGGTGTATATAGGTCGATTTGGTTTGGTTTTTTATTAAAAAAATTAAATCAATTATGTCGATTTAATAAATCTAAAAATCAATTCAAACCACATAAAGTCGGTCTTTTTTATTTATTTATTTTTTACAATTATACGATATTTGAAAAAGATATCAAATATATTTTCACTTACCTCTGTGATAAGCTAAACTTAAAAAATGTTAAATGAATAAAAAAATTCGAAAAGACGGTAAAATTCACATGAGTACAAAATATCTTTTTTGAAATATCAATGTTCATTATGTTAAATCAATAAGATTAAAGGCTACAGATAACTGAATACAAAACAAAATATTTACAAAGTAAATTGTTAACTTCGAATTTGAAAAACTATAACAATATAATTATAATTTTGGATCTTAATACAAAATAAAATATTTACAAGTTTACAAGCCCAAATTTGAAATAAAATATATAAACATTGAAACTATAAACTAATTAAAGAAATATATTTAAAAAAGTAGATTATAAATAATATGTTATATATATATATATATATATATAAGAGTGGCCGATTTTTTTTCAACCGTAAAACCAACCAAACCAAATCACAAATCGATTTTTTTCAATTCGATTTGACTTGTACACCCCTAAGTCTGCAAGTTATGGAAGCCTTCATATCTAGAAGACCAATTTCAAAGCAAAGATTACGCTCTTATAAACTGTAACAAAATGGTGTGGTAATAAGGAAACACAAATATCTCTTGAAAACAACAAGGGTACTTCTTTTCCAATCAATGGATATCTTTGTTTTCCTACAATTTTGAATACCCACAAAGACAAATTTGAATCAAGGTCAACACCACACATTTTGTTGGATACCCTTTCAATACAAAAGGCTACAAGGTACCGCAACGTTTCCTCACTTCATTCATATTCAATCATGACCATGTTTGTTTACCACTTTGTGTTTTGATAACTAGCAGTTAGGGAAGACCATTTTATATGAATGTGAACCTGATTTTTGTGAAGAAGCAATTGAATCCTTCTTGTCAAATGGCACTGACACAATAATTTGAAGCCTTGTACACAAATAACCTATAGGAACGGGTACATCTACCTAAGGAAAAAATTGTTATTGGATATAAATGGGTGTACAAAATTAAGCACAAAGCAAATGGGGGTGCAAAAAGTATCATAGTTAAGTTGGTTGTAAAAGGATATACTCAATAGGCTCGTATAAATTATACTGAGGCATTCTTACCTGTAGCCAACATTACTGTTTAGGATTTTAATTTTTCTAATTGTGAAGAATGGACGAGGCTTTAATCAACTAAACTGTGAATAATCTTTTCTTCTATGATGATTTGTGTTAGGAGGTGTACATGGAATTTCCACAAAGACTTGTGAGGGATAATGACAACATGATTTATAAACTAAACAAGTCATTGCATAGTCTAAAACAACCCAGTAGACAATGGTATGATAAGCTAACCTGCAGCCTTTGTTCGAAAGGATATACACACTTTAACAATGATTGTTCTATCATATATTCATATAAAAGAGAATTATAGGCCCGCCTACATGGCGCCACCACAAGTTAGAATTTCCTATTAAATTTATTTATTTTAAAAATAGTCTTCTTCCTTCATGAAAATATGTGACTTTTATGAAAAGTTATGACTTTTATGAAGACTTGGACTTTTATGAAAAGTTACCCAAAAATAGTCATCCCCTTTCATGAAATGTGACTTTTATGAAGAATTGCAGTTTTTATGACGAGTTACAACTTTTATGAAATGTTCTGACCTTTTCGAAGAGTTGTAACGTTTCAAAGAAATGTGACATATTCGATAAGGCGCAATAAGCATTCTTTCACACTCTCTTTTGTTGTCTATAGATAGAGGGATTTCCTCTCATTTAAAACAACAAAAATTCTGCACTTCTTTTTCTTCTGCACGATTAATTATTCATGTACTTTACTCATGTTGAATGACTCACTAACACCATTCTTTTTGTATCAATATACTTGTGAATAAAATCATTCAATCCTAAGAGGATCTATTCCATTAAACCTCGGGTACTAGAGGGGAATAGTTCTTTAAGGGAAAATTGTGCATTCAGTGGGCTCAATTTTTCCTTTCTGTTTCATTCTATTGTTATAGATCCTGGTATATATTTTTTACAGTCATTAATTTATTCTTATCATGTTAATTGTTATTTTTTGTACATGTTTTAAACTTTGTTGTTTATGTTTCTACATAGTATTTGTTAGTGCATATAAATATTATTTATTTATTAAAAAATATAATATTTCATGTTGATGTTCATCTAATTTTCCAAAAATATCAAATAGTAATACTTCGATAAATTATAAAATCAAATTAAAGATGATTGATTGAAGGATAAATGATAAGATGCTATAATTATTATTTTTCTTTACTATGTAAGTTTGTATGTAAGATAATATAGTATTTTAGTTTTAATGATTGATAGATTGTAAGGATTATTTTATAAATTATAACTAGCTATTTTATAAAAATAAAAAGGGTGCTCCCGGGTATTTGTTGCTATCTATGTTGAGTATAGGGGTGTTATATGGGTGGGTAGGGTTGAAATTGGGATATTAAAATGAGTTGAAATAGACATTTGGTTGGGTCTTGACCCCCCAAGTTTACTTTGGGCTCAAATGGGTAGGGCTCAAATGAGCTAAAACACGGGTTGGATCTTGACCCGTTCAATTTGACCCGATTAATCTCAATATTTTAACATATTGATATTTAACTTTTATAATCACAATTTGAAATTTCGCTCAAGAATTTTTGTTAAAAAGGTAATAAATGGATGATAAATCCTAAAAGATGTTAAATAGATAATCATTCATACCTTCAATATAGGAACATATCTTACTTAAAAGTTTTTAAAACGGGTTGAAATTGGAGATTGAATTGGGCTCAATTGAGGATTTTCTTCAAATGGGTTAGGCTTGATGAGCTAAGATTAAACTCAATTCAAATTATCTTGAGTCCAACTCTTAAAATTCTGGACTAATTTATCTATGTTTTGGTTCATTTTTGACACCCCTAATTGAGTATATGATCTTGACTGGTACCGTTTTAGAAGAAGTCATTTTTCTATAGGCGTTTTTGCATGATATTTTAAGATAAAAGATCTTGGAAATTTACACTATTTTATGGGGCTAGAAATATTATGCAGACAGGATGATGTTCTCATCTCCTAGAAGAAATTTATGACTAATCTCCTGACAGAGTATGACTTCATGAATTATAAGGTCTCTACATCACCTCTTGATTCCTCTAAGAAACTTAAGGCTACAGATGTCAAGCTACTATCAGACCCCACTTACTATAGAAAGTTGGTTTAAAAAATTTAATTTTTTCACAAACATAGGTATGAATATAGCCTACAATGTTTAACATCTTAGTCAATTCATGCAGTCACCTAGAGAACCATATTTGATGGTTGCTTATCGTGTCCTTAGGTATCTGAAACAAGATTCTATATTGAAAATTTTTATTTTAAAAAAGCCTAAATTTAATATCAACGCCTATTATAACTTTTACTGGGCAGCTTGTCCTGACTCAAGGAGGTCTAGGTGGATTTCATTAGATGGAAGTCCAAGAAACATGCCACAATATCTCTGTCATCTTCAAAGGCATATAATAGTCAAGAAACAGTTCATGTTGCCAAAATATTAATTTTTCATGAAAGTACAGAACACATAGAAGTAGATTGCATTTTTTTAGGGACAAACTTCAAAAAGGACTTAACTTGTTGCACTCCATCAAATATCCACAAAATCACAATTAACAGACATCTTCACGAAAGCAACATGCTACAATCTTGAGCATGAGATTATGTGCACTGTACTTAATCAAATAGTCATAGTGATTAGTTACTTAATTAGGTTAATTAGGAGTCTGTTAAAGTTGTTATACAATTAGAAACAAGAAATTAAGTATAAAAGAAAAATAAAAATATTATACTAAAAATTAAAAAAATAAAAAATAAAAAGAAAGAAAACAATAACAATAACAAATATTGTTCGATAAAATCGGAGAAAAAAAAATAGGTAATAATAACTTCAAGACTAACATTAATATAGAGATTAATAAATTAAAGGCAAACAATGAAGCAGGTCAAAATATGCATTTTCAAAATGTGAAAAATAATGTTTTTGTGTGTGTATCAAGTGTTTTTTAGGTGATTAATAATGCAGTCGGTGGATTTGCAAATCTTATTTGAACTTTGGTCACTCAATTAATATTCTTGTCCCTAATAAACTACACTATAACATTAATTAAGTATAATTGATTAATTAATTCTCTTGTTTCTCTTTAATCAATTTCAGTTCATTAATTATTTTGTTGTGGTTGATCTAGAAACTGCCGGCTAAATAATAACGTTTGAATTAATACTGGATTTTATACTCCTTCCTTCCATTTTTATCATTTTACTAAAAATAATTTTTCATATTTACTAGTTTAATTTAAAAAATTAAGAAATAATTTATTATTTTATATTTTTTTTTTTATTATTCAATATTTAGATGACTTATATTTTTATCATTTTACTAAAAATAATTTTTCATATTTACTAGTTTAATTTTAAAAATTAAGAAATAATTTATTATTTTATATATTTTTTATTATTATTCAATATTTAGATGACTTATACTCCCCTTTTTTTGCTTTTAATTGTCCTATTAGGACTTGACACACCAATTAAAAAAATGGCAATTGACATTTGACATGACTATTTTACCACACTATCCTGATTAACTGATTTTGTACTAGGTCCATCTGTGATACCATTTGACTTGGTATGATATTGAAGAAAAAAAAGAAAGACATTTGATAGTTGTGGTCTAAACCAATAATAATGCTTAAGGTAAAACATGTTTTTTTGTTTTTTTATTGGAATTTCTTGATATATTAAAAGTAATGAAAGGTAAAAGTGAAAATATATTTTTAAAATACCGAAGAAAGAGAGTAATTAATAAGTAGTGATGTACTCCGCCATCCACTATTTTTTGTCAGAATAAGATCATGCACAACTCTTAAGAAAAAATTAATATAAGGTGCAATTTGACTAATATAACTCTACTATCAATTATTATTAAAATGGTTTGTACTTTTTGAAAACCGTAAAAATAACTTTTTTTTACATTAAAGTAGCCTTGTAACTTTAAAATGACTATTTTTGAAACCAATAATTATGTAATTATTAAGGGCAGAATTGGAAAAAATTGTTAGACCAATAATTATATAATTATTAAGGGCAGAATTGAAAAAAAGTGACTAACAATTTTTGTTTATTAAAATTGACAATTAATTTTGGACAATTATTTTTAATATTCCTGACAAATAATAATAGACGAAGGGAATAGTAAACTTATCATTATATTTATTGTTTCTAATGAACATGTCAAAAGAAAATATTGATTATAAAAGCTTTTAATAAACGGTAAAATAAAAAGTGTGTAATTATTGTCTCTAAATTTGAAAATGTATATTTTTAACATGTAAAATGATATGTGTGTCATTTCTTTTGAAATTAATTAAAAAAGAAAAAGTGTGTTCGTTTAATTTGTTTGATTGATTGATGTTGATTTTACAAGGAGTTTTAAAAAGTAAAGAATATTTTTTAATCTTGATCTTACATTAAAAATATGTAAATATATCAAAAGGTATTTAATTTGTTGTCTTAAACAAGACATCCATGGTGAATAACATAAGAAAAGTGAGGTTACACTGATGTAGACATGTGATAAATATTTAAAAGCCGGGGGTGAATTAAAATTCTCTTAATCAACTGCCTGTAAGAGTAAGTCGACTATCCTGCAAGTTAGTTTAACAGTATAAGATAAAGTAATTAGTTGTAAGTAAATGGACACTAAAAATTTATACTGGTTCGGATCACCAATGTGGTGCATAGTCCAGTCCTCTTGGATTTCAAGGATTTTCTTCAGAGCTTAATGAACTTGGGTTACAGAATGAGTAATCCCTTGATCCTGTCTGATATGCAAATCATATGTTCTAAACTTGACACTGCCTCTACTTGTATAACCTACTCTCAGAATCTTTCCTTTTTTTTTCTTTTACAATTGTTCACTCACATGTGCAAAGTTTTATCAAAGATGAAAGAGGATTACAAATAAGTTTAAGTAAAGTTGTGTACTTCACATCTAGGGCAGAGAATGATTTATATAGATTTTTGAGGATATTGCTCTGGTTCGAAAACCCAAGGGATTTATCAATCAAGGATCGCTTGATTGCTTCCTTGATTTTGGAATTGATTTGCTGAATCATATCCATATTAGATATGTGCATGATTAAATCAATTATTTCCTTTGTTGGGAAACTTGCTAGAAATGTCTTCCTTGAATTTTGGCTTGATCTTTCAATTTTGATCTTTAATCCTTCGTAGATGTTTAGGAATATCTTCTTTCCATTGTTGGCTGATTCGCTGGAGATGTCTTTCTTGAATCGTGGCTT
This sequence comes from Solanum lycopersicoides, assembly GCA_022817965.1. Taxonomy (NCBI): domain Eukaryota; kingdom Viridiplantae; phylum Streptophyta; class Magnoliopsida; order Solanales; family Solanaceae; genus Solanum; species Solanum lycopersicoides. Next base: position 65,878,878 of record CM040628.1, on the reverse strand, counting down.
GATCTCTCAGTGCTGATCTTCAATACATCCTAGATATTTAGGAGTATCTCCTTTTCTTCTTTAATTCTTGTCCAGCAGAATTTCGAGAGGATAGTCAGCCATCATTATTTTATTTCTTGTAGATTGTCATTTAGTCAAAATATAATGAATTAACAATCTCCCCCTTATTAATAATGACACTAAGATTAAATGAGAATGTAATTTGACTTTCCTGTTTAACGTTACTGTGAAATAACATATGCTCTGTGCTGCCCCTGTTCAAGTGCTCCCCATTTCTTCATGCCAGTATATCTTCTCCCCCTTTGACATAATCAAAAAGGGGGGGAAAAAACAGAACACCAAATAGGATAGACAAAAACACATATACAACCCAAAGAGTATGGGGTCAGAAGCCCCTAATTACAGTCCAAGATAGATGGAGATATAACTCCACAAACTTAATGTCTTGAGCAAAAAATAAGTCACCGACTTAATATTTGGCCCAAAAAGTACGTCAGGGTGTTGATCACGTTCCTGCAGAAAGTGTTAAGAGATTTCTCAACAGTTTTAGAAAAAGTAGAGTAAGAGGTATGCATAGTGACAGCCAATTCATTGTGAGCAGAGTCGGCTCCAGTCTTGATGGAGTTGACTTCCTTAAGAATTTTATTGACTGAGCGAAGAGCGTTGTTCTTGAGTTCCCCTACTTTAAGACGTAACTTGCCAACATCTGTGTTATAATCCTTGTGTAGTTGTAGCACCGTTCTAAGGGTATACTGTATGAACTGCATATAGATTCCAGACCATCGAGCCTTACCTTAATATGCTCTGCATCTTTGAGGAGCATTGCAGCAGAATCGACAGAAATGTGAGTGGCCTGTGGTGTCTCGGTTCTAGTCCGAACAGAGTTGTTCTTCTACCATTTTTATTAACCAATACATATACCATGCTTGATAACATTCGAGTGTCATAAGTGGCATCGATCATAATAGCTTGTACTAAAGAGATCAACCACGAAATCAACAATGATACGAGAGATAAGCAGTTCGTATGGTAAGCTTGCAGATGAATTATTGTCTTCAGCACTTTCTATTATGTATTCCCCAAACCACATAGCCAATTCAGAGGGATCCTTTTCAGAAGTATGTAAATCATAATGATATCTCTATTGCAAATATTGCTCAGTGATCCTTTACGAGGAACAAGGGTAGTAGCCACAGTATGAGAATGAATAGGATTCTCAAAACCCAAACGGAGTGGACCAAAGTTAGAGATATCAGATCCAGATTTAGCAATAAAAATCTTAGCATTTTCAAGAGACACTTCAAATTTATCAGGCCACATATTACAATGCATAAAAGGAACATTACCATAGAATTCAAAACCAAAAACTTCTTTAAACAGAGAATCATTTCAAATTATATTATGACCTAGAACTAGGGTTTCCCATTTACTAGTTTCAGCAGAGATCCGGAGGTTCGCATAAAAGAGACGAACAGGTTCTTCAAAGAATTCATTCCCACAGAGACGCAACAACAGAGATAACTTTTGAGCACAAAATTAAGTACTTACAGCGCAGTGGGAAGCTTCAAGTTATTCAAGGTTGATCACTCTCCCAGGTACGATGATTCGTTTTGAGAAAGAGTCAAGTCGCATCTTGTGTTCAATCCCCCAGAAGAGTAAGGAGTCATCGTCTGTAAAGAAATCGTTAAAGACAACATGCGTTTTCTTTCTGATGCACCATTGATTCTGAGTCAGAAGAATCAGAGGAGAGGATTTCTACTTCAAGGGAAGCAGAAGAAGATGGGGAGGCGTTCTGCAGAGAGTCCAAGGAGCGGGTGCGAGTCATTTTAGTGAGAGAAGAGAGGGTGAAGAGAGAAGAGAAAGAAGGGGAAATAAAAAGGAAAAGAGGCAAGAAGAAAAGGCGGAGAAGTGACAATTGAAAGGACGTCTGCAGAAGTCGAGGAGATTTTATGGAAGAAAGGGGCGGTCATAAAGTCACTATAATAAAAGAAAATAATTAGTAAAAACAATAAAAGGAAATAAATTAAAATTAATGACCGGCTCCAATAATGTCAAGTTGTTCCCTAAGGAAACAAAATATCTTCTCAAGTAAGGGTTTAGTAAAAATGTCTGCTAATTGATTTCAGAGTCAATAAATTCAAGCACAAAATCATCATTTTCAACATGATCACGAATAAAATAATATTTAATATCAATGTGTTTAGCCCGAGAATGATGTACAATATATTTAGACAGGCTAATAACACTAGTATTATCGCAAAAAATAGGTACTCCCTCGAATGTTAGACCGTAGTCTTAAAGTTAATGCATCATCCAGAGCAATTGAGTGCCGTAACTTCCAACAGCCAAATATTCAGACTCAGTGGTTGAAAGAGCCACAGAAGTCTGTTATTTTCTATGCCAAGAAATGAGAGATTTTCCTAAAAATTGACATGTTCCACTTGTGCTTTTCTATCATTTTTATCACCTGCAAAATCAGCATCTGAATACCCAATTTAAGTCAAAATTATTAGAGAGGGGTACCATAATCCTAGATCTGATGATCAAATAAGATATCGAATGATACGCTTTATTGCAGTTAGATGTGATTCTTTTGGAGCGGCTTGAAAGCGTGCACATTTACACACACTAAACATGATATCTGGTCGACTAGCGGTGAGGTAAAGTAGAGAGCCAATCATTCCTCGATATGTCTTTTCATCAACTGACTTGCCTGTAGCATCGATTTCCAGACAGGTAGAAGGACTCATTAAGGTTCCGAATGCTTTTCCATTCCAAACTTCTTTATAAGCTTTTTTGCATACTTACTTTGATTTATAAAAATTTCTTTGTCTGATTGCTTGATTTGAAGGCCAAGAAAAAATGAGAGCTCACCCATGAGACTCATTCCAAATTCTCCTTTTATAAGAGTAGCAAAATTCTCACATAGAGAGAGATTAGAACTTCCAAAGATAATATCGTCAACATATATTTGAACAATGAGAATGCATGAATCAGATTTTTTTGTAAATAAGGTGGTATCAATTTTTCCTCTTTGAAAATTATTTTTGATAAGAAAAGTACTCAGTCTTTCGTACCAAGCTTTTGGAGCTTGTTTAAGACTCTACATAGCCTTGGATAGTTTAAAAACATAATCTTGACAAGATGGGTTCTCAAAGCCGGGAGATTATTTTACGAACACTTTTTCTTTAATAAACATTCACAAATACGCTTTTAACATTCATTTGAAAAAGTTTAAAATGATTGAAGGATGCAAAGGCTAGCAGAATACGAATGGATTCTAACCTTGCTACCGGTGTAAATGTTTCGTTATAGTCGACTCCTTCCTGTTGTGAGTAGCCTTGAGCTACTAATCTAGCTTTATTTCTTACGACTTTTTCGCTTTCATCCAACTTGTTTCGAAATACCCACTTGGTTTCAATAACTGAACAATTTTTTGGTCTTTCAGTAAGTGTCCATTAACTTGTTCTTTTTTAACTGATCAAGTTCTTCTTTTATGGCCTTTATCCACGATTCATCTTCCATAGCTTCATTTATTCATTTTGGTTCCATTTGATGAGAGCCAAGGATGCTTGTTTTTGTAGGGATGATCTTTGTTTGCATCTTGTCATCTGATTTTTCCAGAATGAAATTTTTAAGATAGTTGGAATTATGTCTCCATTCCCTGGGGATGCTTGTTTTATCGACTGGGTAGTCGACTCATTCTCTACAGTAGTTGACTTGTCAGTATTGATTCCATAAGCATCCCTTGAAACACCTTTAGTTTGATTGATATGAGAAGTTTCATCTTCAAAATTTTCTATTTCCTGCAATCTTGGATTAGTTTCATCAAAAACTACATGCATAGATTCCTCAACACTTAAGGTTCTTTTATTAAAAACTATAAAGTCTTTGCTGGAAATTCAATAGCCCAAAAAAATACCTTAATCGCTTCTTGGATCAAATTTACCAAGATTGTTCTTACCATTGTTATGAATGAAGCACTTGCAGCCGAAGAGATGGAAGTAACTTATATTTTGTTTCTTTCCTCTCCAGAGTTCATACGGTGTCTTTTTTAATATGGGTCTGATAAGACACCGATTTAATATGTGACAAGCGATACTTACTGCTTCTGCCCAAAAGTGGTCAGGCAGACTTTGATCCAGTAACATAGTTCTTGTTGTGTCTTGTAGAGAACGATATTTTTTTCCACCACTCCATTTTGTTGAGGTGATCTTGGTGAAGAGAAATTTTAGGTGAAGCCATTCTGAGCACATAAGTATTCAAATATTTTATTCTCAAATTCACCACCATGATCACTGTGAATTGTAGTAATGAAATATCCTGCTTCTCTTTGAACTTTTCTACAGAATGCTTCAACATCAGCGAATGCTTCATTTTTGTGAGAAATAAAAATTACCCACGTGAATCGTGAGAAGTCATCGACAATTACAAACGCATACATTTTACCTTCAATGATGGCAGTCCGAGTAGGAACGAATAAACCCATATGGTCTTTTTCAAATTTTAATTTAGGTAGACCAATGACTAATTCATGTCTGGATAGTTTCTCCAAAGCATACATGCTTGCATGTCCAAGTTTTTGATGTCATAGCCAAGGATTATTTGTGACTGCAGTAAGACGAGTGACACAGGTAAAATCAATATTATTTAACACATATATATTGTTTACTCGATCTCTAATGAGAGTGAGCTTCTTTTCTAGATGATTTATGATGCAAGTAGATGTGTTGAAGGTAACTTCAAATTCGGCATTGCATAGTTGACTAATGTTGAGAAGATTGTGTTTAAGTCCTTCAACTAGATAAACTTTAACTAAGTCACATGATGAACTTAGAGTGATGATATCGACTCCTGTTACTTCTCCTTTTGCATTGTCTCCAAATCTTACACATCCTCTATCAATTCTTTTGATGGATATAAAGTTTTCTTTCTTTCCGCACATATGTCTGGAGCATCCACAATCAAGTACCCACATTCCTTTCATGTAGATTTTCTTAGTTTGCTCCTGCAAAACAATGAAGTTAATTTCTTTTAGGTATCCAAGTGTTTTTGGGTCCTTGATGATTAGTAGTTTTTGGTCTCCAAATTCACTTCCCAAAAGTGTATTTTCTACCGTTAAAAGATTTATGTCCTATATCACCACAAGTAAAATAAATAACTTTAGAGACATTATTATAAGAATAATAATTTGGCACTGATTTATTAGATCCGTTAGAACTGTAATTTTGAGAGTTTCTCCTGTAGAGCGGAATTCTATTAGATCGAACAGAACTGTGACTTGGAGATTTTCTTATGTTGTTTAACTGCATCTTTACTTCTTCCAGTTCTTCTATTAAAAGATCAACTTCAATCTGACTTGTCTCAAGAAGAATATGTCAATCTTTCTTTTCTTGAGCAAGTTTATTGTACTCCTCAATAACTTTCTGTAGTTCATCAATCCAAATAATTTTGTAAGTCATCAAAGTTTTTAGAGTAAAAAGATCTTACCTCACTTGTTTCACCTAGAGCCATGAAGCATAGAGTTGTCATTTCATCATAATCATCATCAGTTGTTTCTCCTTGTTTCCATGCTTCGAGACTTTTTGGATCTTCATTTTTTTGAATGTTCCTTCTCCTCCGTTTTGGAAAATTTTGTTTGATGTGTCCTGATTCTCCACGGTAGTAACATCGATCGTCATTCTTTTGAATTCATTTTTATTTAAGTCATGTTGAGGTCTTTGTCTTATTTGTTTAAGCATTTCCCTTACTCTACAAGTTATAAGTGACATACCTTCATCTTGATTTTCATCCGCTTCCTCTCCAGTATCAGTTGTCTCAGCAACAAATGCCACACTTTTCTTTTTGTCATCCTTATTGTACCTATTAATATGATTTTCTTCATAGGACATTAAGTTACCTCGAAGCTCATCATAAGTCATGTTCTGCAGATCTCCATCTTCAAGGATGGCAGCTTTTGTTTTCCAAACCTTGGGAAGACTTCTAACAAGTTTGCTGACTTGCAATGAGTTTGAGTACACCATTCCAAGATATTTTAGTTCACACAATCTTGCTAAACGTTGAGAACATGGACTAAATGTTTTTATCATCGACCATTTTGAACAATTCGTATTCATTTACAAGGGAGTTGATTCTGGCTTTCTTGACTTTAGTCGTTCCCTCATAGGTTACTTCAAGTTTGTCCCACATCTCTTTCGCAGTTTCGCATGTTGATATTTTATTATATTCCGCTCCGCTTACTGCACAATACAACAAACTTATAGCTCTAGCATTAGTTTGAATTCCTCTTGTTGTTCCTTTGTAATATCGAGTGATTCCGAATCAAAAGGTTTTTCAGTTCCATCCTTTTCAGTTAATCTTGGAATTGGCTTTGGTCCCTTCCTGATGACTATCCAAGCTTGATAGTCATTTGAGGAAACAAAGATTCTGAATCTATCTTTCCAGTGAGAATAATGTTTCCCCTTGAAATGAGGAGGTCAATGTGAAGAGTGTCCGCCTTGAAGTAATGCACCAGGAATTTGGTAGTGTGTCATTTAATCTTTACTCACGTTCGGTTAAACACTGAATGTGTGAGACCTGCTCTGATACCAATTAATATTCAAGAGGGGATGAATTAAAATTCTCTTAGTTAACTGCCCCAGTCGACTATCCTACAAGTTAGTTTAACAGTATAAGATAAAGTAATTAGTTGTAAGTAAATAGACACTGAAAATTTATACTGGTACGGATCACCAATGTGGTGCATAGTCCAGTCCCTTGGGTTTCAAGGGTTTTCTTCATAGCTTAATGAACTTGGGTTACAGAATGAGTAATCTCTTGATCCTGTCTGATATGCAAATCAGATGTTCTAAACTTCACACTGTCTCTACTTGTATAACCTACTCTCAGAATCTTTCCTTCTCTTTTTCTTTTACAATTGTTCACTCACGTGTACAAAGTTTTATCAAAGATGAAAGAGGATTAAAAATAAGTTCAAGTGAAGTTATGTACTTCACATCTAGGGATGAGAATGATTAATATAGAGTTTTGAGGATATTGCTCTGGTTCGAAAACCCAAGGGATTTATCAATCAAAGATCGCTTGATTGCTTCCTTGATTTTGGAATTGATTTGCTGAATCATTTTCATATTAGATATGTGCATGATTAAATCAATTCTTTCCTTTGTTGGGCAACTTGCTGGAAATGCCTTCCTTGAATCTTTGCTTGATCTTTCAATTCTGATCTTTAATCCTTCCTAGATGTTTAGGAATATCTTCTCTCCTTTGTTGGACGGTTTGCTGGAGATGTCTTCCTTGAATTGTGGCTTGATCTCTCTGTGCTAATCTTCAGTCCATCCTAGATATTTAGGAGTATCTTCTTTCCTTCTTTAATTCTTGTCCAGCATAATTTCGAGAGGATAGTCAGTCATCGTTATGTTATTTCCTGTAGGTTGTCATTTAGTCAAAATATAATGAGTTAACACTGATAAGAAGAAAATCACACACATCTTTATCTTTTTCGCCACAAAAATCACTTCTAACTTATTTGGTATAACATAAACCAATATCCATATCAACATATCTCTCCATTTAGCACCTATAATAACGTATTTTATGAAGTTTATACTTTTTTTACCGCAATAAATAGTCCATAAAACATATATGGTGTATTTACACAATTGAAGGTTTATACAAATGCACCTTATAGTTATATTATGACTATATTTTCTCTTTATCTTTATTCTTCTAAACTCATAATGACAACTTCGGAAGGAAAAAAAAAGGGGGGGGGGGGGGGAGGGGGGAGGGGGAGGGGTTTAAAAAATAAATAGTGTACATACGTTTGTTTCACTTAACATAACATAATCTTTGTATAAGTTTGATAGATTCTGTTTTTGAAAAATAGAATGTAGACAAGGGGATTGATTAAAGTAGACAATTGAGCAATCAGTTAATTTTTGTTTGCTCTTTCTTGTCAAAGAATAAATCCTTCCCCACTAAGGAATATGTATATATATATATATATATATATATATATATATATATATATATATATATTTCACATGTGGAGTGTTTATAACGTGCAAAAAAAGTTAAATATAAAGTAATAGGAAAATTAATGATCCCAACAAGCTAGGCCACATTAAAATCTAAATATTATGCATTGGAACCTATACCAAAAATGAGTTTTAGCGGCAATTAATCAATGTCAATAGCTTAATTGTCACTAAATATGTACTTTTAACGGCAATTATCACTCTTTATATAGGTTCCTAAAGCCTTTAGCGATGTTAGATCTAATGACAATTAATTAATATCGGTAAAGGCTTTAACATTCTTTGTTAATGTGCATATTTATTACGGCTAAAAGATAATTCGGTTAGATAGTATTAAGCTCAAAACTATATATAAAATAGTTAATAGTTCTAAATATTTTTATATCATGTTAGGAAATTGTATTAACTTCTTCAAGTCCAAGGTTTTTGTACGACAACATAACTCCCAAATGAGGTTCGAGGAAGATGATGCATGTGTCAACAGTTTTGTTTCTTACTTTACAAAGATAAATAAGTTATTTCTAATAGACCGTCCGCTCAAATAAAGTAATGATTAGATATTTTTAGAAATTATGCTTGTATTCTTATTTATTCTTTATAGAGTAATTCCCTAAATTCAAATAAAATTTTTATTCGTTCGGTTACAAGCCTAATTGAGATAAATCAACTTAGTCATTGGGTCAGTATTCGTTTAACTTGACCCATTTAGGTAAAATATTTATGTGTTTGTCTGTTTACATTTAGGGTCAATTCGAACCACTTTGATTGTATTATTGAGAAGATTCAAAAGATTAAAAAAAAATGTTCCAATTACAATTTTTCGATTTAAATTATGCTTTCCCTAACAAATATACAGGAGATGTTGTTATTGTATTGATCTAGGACCTAGGTATTTTACACCAAATAGAATAAATTAAAGTGGCCTTAACTCACTTGTTTTAACCCCTTTGTACAAATTCAACTATTTTATGAAGTAATATTTTTTTAGAAAAACATCTGGTAACTTTAAAATCATAAATCTACCATTAAATGCTAATATTGATTTAAATTATTTTTTATGTTTGTCAAAATACTTTCAAAAATAAAAAACCAACTTAAAAGTAGGTTTGATCAACTTTTAAGTTAATTCACACATTCTCTTAGAATCAAGTTCTACAATTATTTGTAACTAACTACTAATTGACTATTTAGCTATGTCTAAATGTATTCACTGTATTTGATGATTGTATTCTAGTATACATATACTATTTTTAAGCAGTTATTCTAAATATAAATACATCTAATGTAGTACATTAATTATGTAGGAGTATCTTTTTAAAAAGAAATTTAGCATAATATCTCAGAATTTCATAATCAATAGAACATTAATGAAATCTCACAATATTATTTTCATGATAAACAAATGCATTGAACTAAAAATTCTTTATAGATTTTGTTTTATCACTAACTATTACTTGTATGACGTTGATATAGATATTTTTTGTTTGTTATACACTTTTTTTCACTTGAATACATTAGTACGATATTGATATAAATACATTAAGGAAATACTCAAAATACATTGATACAAATATATAAATATAATAGTAAACGAAAATACCTCAAATACATGATACAAATATAAAACAGGAAACTAATAGACTTGAATACATTGATTAAAATTTATAACAAATTTCAAAATACCATTACAACAAAAACAACTTTTAGCGGCATTAAATATTGATATTAATTAATAAAGAGTGTTAAACTCTTTACCGACATTAGTTAAGTGTCATTAGAATCAATGTCGCTAAAGGATTTAGGTACATATATAAAGAGTGACAATTGCCACTAAAAATACATATTTAGCGATAATTAAGAATTAATTGTCGCTAATGATCATTTTTGTTGTAGTGTACACAGTACATTGATACAACATGAATATCAAGGAATATGTAATCAATATCAAATACAAACATATACATTTGATACAATAACAGCAAAACAAATACATAAATACAATCGCAAATGTAGGTATATTGATAGATGAATAAAATACATATATGTGTGCCTTTGATTCGTTGAAAAAGTCTCAAATTTGCACCAATAACTCTTCAAATTTGAGATATGAACTCCTCGAAGTATATGTAATCTTTTAAAACATCACCCATTACTTTTAGTAACAATTTCATAAATTCGTAATTTAAATTTAAGTTTCAAAACTTTCTCTCCTGACTGACAATGGAGTCTCGTAAATCATCTCATGCCAATAATTACATTACTTTATGTAGAAAGGAAGAGAAGTGCATCATCATTAAATTTGAATTTGAAATTTTTTTGAAAGAATGTACATGAAAGAAAAGAAAGAAGAAAAAATAATCATTCATGAAGAGGTAAGACATATATTAATAAATACAATGTCTGAAATTAAGCCTAAAAATATATTAACTGAAAGATATATTTTTTTAATTGAGAAATAGCTATTAAATTGATATTATAGCTGCAAATTATAATTTTACTAAACGATGTATAATAAATACATAGCGTGTATTGCCTTGTTGTGTAGCATTTCCATAATTATTTTACTTCTTATTAAGCCGTCTCAACAAGTTTGAGGGCCTAAAATCAAACTTTATAGTGAGATCTTATTTCCTTTAAGAGAAATTTATCAAAATAGCAATATTTTAGTTTTTAGAGTGACTCCATAACAACATTTTAACTATTTAGTAAAAATGACAATGTTTTAGTTTATTGACACGAGTAATGTATTTTCTTTAAAAAATGTCAATATTCTAGTTTGTTATATTGTTAATTTATGTATTTTTGTCATTTGTTTAATTTGAAAAAAATAAAATTAGTTATTAACAAAATGGATAAAATTAAGGAAAATTATATTTCAAATAAGGTAATTTTTAAATTTCAAAGTTATCATAATTACTAATCATAATTTTGGTATAACTTTAAGTAAGCTTAAAAAAAAAATTCACTATTCTTATGCTTTTTTCATCTTTTATTTTTGAAATTAAAATTTACAAAATTTCTTTCCTATTATACGTGTTTGGTTCCATAATTGACATTACTTCTCTCTCCCTTAGACTTCAATTTTCAATATTATTTTAACTCTCTATTGAAAATATTCAATCTATGTCGAATTAAAGTCTATTGATTTAAGATTTTTGCTGACAGTGAAGAAGATTTTAAAATGAATACAGAATAAAAGAAATACAAAATTTGTTGGCATACAAAGTGAGGTTGAAATACAAAATGATCACAAAAAATCTAAAATTTTTTAGCATACATTTAGTATTAATACAAAATATAAAAAAATACAAAACTTGTTGGCATACAAAGTGAGATTGAAATACAAAGTGAGCACAAAAAATCTAAAATTTGTTGGCATACACTTTGAATTAATACAAAATAAAAAAGAAATACAACACTTATTGGCATACAAAATGAGATTGAAATACAAAAATGCACAAAAAATACGAAAGTATTGGCATACATTTAGAAGTAATACAAAATTAAAAAATATAAAACTTGTTGGCATACAAAGTGAGATTGAAATAGAAAATGATATTGAAATACAAAGTGAGCACAAAAAAAATAAAACTTGTTGGCATACACTTAGAATTAATACAAAATAAAAAAGAAGTACAACACTTGTTGCCATCACATAGTTAGAATATATATTAAAAAAAATTGTATGAAGCCTAATTTAGAATAACATACAAAATTCTGTAAAATTATTTATCTAATACAAAACTAAACATATACATAATTTGAAATGAATCTCACCTACAAAATAAATACAAGTTACACCTAAAAAACTCAAATTTTAGCAAGATACACATGAATTTTGTAATGAATACAAAATGCAACAAATAATAAAAACAATAAAGAATACAATTTGATAGTTTAGATACAAAATGCAACATGCCATAAAGTTATTTTTCATCACCCTGATCTTCAACAATTTTATCAATTTTTCAATTATTGACATTTGAAAATGACACTTCTTCACATGACACGTCTTCAAAAATGACATTTCTTCACCTAATACTTCTTCCAGATTCAGATTCGACATACAAAACATATAAAATACTTTTGTATCTCAATAGTTCGATAAATGTTGAAAATCTTTTGAATGGTTTCTAAGATTTCTTAGAAAAATGGAGGATTTTGATTTAAGAAAAAAAGACAAGGTTTAAAGTTATATGAAGATATGAAATAACGAAAGAAATCTTCAGAGAGAAAAAGAGAAATGATAGAATTTGGGTAAAAATATTTAGAGAATGAAAAGTGAGTAATTGGGTCTATTATTTTAGTCCAAAAGTGGGACTAATTTGAGAAATAAAAGGAAGGTAAATAAATTATATAAGGATACATTTTATTTGTTAAAATATTATCATTTTGATATCTTAAATAAATATTTTAAAATGTTGTTATTTTGACTAAATATGTTATGTATTATGATTGAATTGCTAACTTTTCCTTTTATTTTAGTGTTCATATTTTAATTGAATGATTATAACATATTCAACTGTAATCCTACAGTGAAGTTTCTAGAAGGTAGAATGTACGCAATCCTTATGAAGTAAGAAGGTAAATAATAAAAAAAATTAATGAAAAAATATGATATAATATTAGAATAATAAAACGTGGTTGACAAATTTACAAATCTTATGTAATAACATTGAAATAGTTCTGTTGAATTTGATAAGTTGACATAATGATACTAATTGATTTATTGTAGTACCAAAAAAATAAGTTTAATCTTGTTATAAACGCACAATAATAAGTTTTATGTCGTGCAGAGGGTTTTACCGTTTGGTATAGGTAGAATATTGAAAGAATAAAAATACAATGTAAGAGAAATGTGAGTTCATGATAATCGCCAAAATATAAATATATCAACAAAATAAGTATCCACGCAAAAAAGAATACTACGATTAACCAAAAACTACTCCATTTCTTAATTATTACCACAACCTCCACGTTAAATAAAGTAAGTTGTTACTATTATATATTTTATTCAAAAAAAAAAAATCCTTTCAAATTTAGGGCCCAAAATAATTACTTTAGTAGCCTCATATTCGAGACTGTGTTATAAAAGAAGAATAAATCCATCACAAGCCATGTTGAATACTAAAACAATTTGGGGTATCCGTGATAAATAAACTCTTGCATGTTGCATCTCAGTGTATGCTATTTAATTGTTGGCATAATTCACAAATGTGTTTTTTTATCTGATTTGAATTAAATTTTTGTCTTCTAATTTTGAGTATGTAATAACTAGACACTTAAATTTATATAATACTGAAAAAATAGGCACATATATGTAATAATTTACATTTTACGTGTACTATGTCACGTATGATACATGTGTCTACTTATTTGACTTTATAATACAACTTTAAAGGCGGGGGTGTGAGGCGTTTTATACAGTATGGGGCGAGGCGTAAGCCTCAAGACATGGGGCGTAAGTCCATGGATCTACGAGGCGTAGTCGAATGTATATTCAATTTTAAAGTTTTATTACTAATAAAATAAGCAAAAGTAAATTTTTGATTTTTATGTGAGATAAGTATTAATATTAAACAATGAAGAAAAAGGGTTTATCATTATTATTCGAGAAATATGATTCCACCAATAATAAAAATATGATTTAAAGCAAAAAAAAATTAAAAACGCCCGGACGTGCGTTTTTACGTCCAAGACTTACGTTTTTATGTTCATGGCTTACGCCTCAAATTTTAGGACTTATGCCTTATGGATCTACATTTTTAATTTACGCCGCAGAGCGTTTTTGGTACGCCTCGCCCCGAAACTCGTCCTGGGACTCGCCCAAAAAATGTTTTTTGAAAACACTGCATCCAATATTAAATAATACAATCAGTCGAGTCCAAACTAAAAAAACACATTTATCTGTTATGTCTTTTATTGTTTATTATTCCTATTACAGTAAAACCTCTATAATTAATACGCGGTAAATTAATAATCTTTCTAAAGTAATATTTTTCTCCGGTCGTGACGTGCGCCAATGAAAAAAAATCATCAATTTCGATAAGATAAAAAGATAATATATTTCTAGAAGACTCCTATATAACTATATGGTATCATTAATTAATATCATAAATTAATAATTCTTTAAAAGTACAAAAATATCTAATACAATTTAGTGAAATATGAATCTATTGTATTCTGTTTTTTCTTAAAATTTAAATCTATTTGAAGCTCATTATTTCGAACTTTTCTTATTGCATCCAAGAGCTATGGTATTGTCTTTTCGAACTGCACCATAAAATTATGAAGAATTCTAGATGAGATAAGTGATTCCTTACGCGTAACTGGTTCCAAACGTATATTATCATCTTTAACTTCATCATCAACATTATTTTTTCCGATGGTATCCACAATTTCTTCTAAGCTCTGGGCCTCTAAACATGTTATCACTTTCACCAGGATAATCCAACAGGTTATTGATATCCATTTTATTGTGGTAACCGAGATCATTAATCATAACCTCAAGTTAATGAATGACATTTTCACAAGTGGATTCATTAAAATTCTCTGAGATTGCATCACCAAACGAATTTTACAATGTCGAAAATAATTTGCTATGGTCTCTTGTGTTGAACATTTGTTGTCCAAGCAAGGATTGAAAAATTAATAGCATCCAAAACATTAATCTTTGTTGGACCAGTTTGTCCCACTTCATAGCCTTCTAATATCCTACGGTAAAATCTGTGACGATAATACATCTTGAAAGTTTTTATTTCTAGCAACACAAGGTTGAATTTTGGATGTCATGTTCGGTGAGAAGAAAAAACAATTCAACATTTTGTAGTCCTTCAATATTTTTACTATGGGCTGGACAATTACCATAAGCAAAACTCGTCTACCATGCATTTTGTGTCAAACCAACGAATATATTCATCAAAAAGCACACTTGTCACCATGCTCTTTTGTTTGCACAATAGTGATAATTCAATAAATATGATACATAAATTAGTGTACAACGATTTTGATGTATTCTTTGTACTTTGTGTATAATATTTTGTTTTTATGGGAAATCAATATAAGTAAGATATAAAATTTTTGATATAATCAAAATTAACCTTCATTAAATTTCAAATCATTCTTTAAGTTAATAAATATTAGTTTAGCGATTAAATAATATCTTTATAAAATAATAAAATTTTATGATCCCACCTATATTAATTTATAAACGTTTACTGTATATCAATTAATGCATCTCCTTGATTAGTTTTTTCTAAAAATAGTACTTTTTATACTTAATAACTCTTTAATTTTAATATTTCACATAATATATTTTGAAATCACAAATTTTAAGAAAAATTTAATACATTATACATATCTTATATTTAAAATCATAAAGTAGAACATTTTGTATTTTAAATTCTAATTTTAATTTGAATAAGATTAATTTCTCTCATGGTTACATAATTAATAGTTTACATATTATTTAAAAAGTATATTTTCAAAATAAAAAATAAACGTTTTGTGATAATAAGTCAAGAATCAATCTAAGAATTTGAAATAGAGTGAGTGAAATAAATAAAAAAAGATAATTCCAGAAGTCTTTTCACACATTTTCTTTAGATATATATATATATATATATATATATATATATATATATATATATATCAAGATCTTAATGAAGTTTCCCTCTTGTCACTTTTTTTTATTTTTGTTGCTTTTCTTTTGGCTATATATTCTATTAGCATAGTGCATGTGAGCTGGAACTTT